>JALHLI010000014.1:2997500-3338572 GCA_023349425.1 Anthopleura sola
GTGTAACTGTAATAGAAGGAAGGTCAGTCATACTTGTGACGTCGGCGCTGAAGTCCCCTTCAGACTCCAGGCTTTCCAATGATTGTTGTCTGAAGGCAGAATCAGAGCCTTGACTCTGGGAACGTTCTGGAACAGTTTGGTTGGAAGGTTCGGTTCTGTCTTGAATACCTTAAAACACAGGGAACCCACTTTAGATATGAGTAACACATGAAATAAAACTGACCCGAAAAAAATTTGGCGCATATACAAACGAACAGCTTCTGGGTTCATTTTCATATGACTTTTATCTAAAGTGGGATCCCTGTGTCTAAAAGTGATTAACCAACGCGTACGACATCTGAACTAACACAAGACACTGACTCATAGATTGGAAAGAATCTATGTTCTGTAGGGCGCATTCTGCTACATCCAAGCAAACATGTACTCATAAAGCAAAAACAACGACAGCAAACTTTTTTTTGAGAGAGATTTCACGGTAACGGCACGGGGTTTGGATTAGAGTAGATTTTGAATGGTTCTGAAACACTTATGCTTAAGCTACTTCAAGGACACGGAATTCACAAACATCCGTTCAACCAATCCAACAGACGAGGTTACTGTTCATCAGTAGTTCATACGAATTCTGGATTTCAGCCGACCATTTACGAAGTGCTCAGCGACTGTCTTACCGAGCAATCAAGTTTACCGCAGCCCACCGTAGGTCTTACCCCAATCGGAACACGTGTGTACCTGTTGTTTCAGCAGAGAACGACGTTCTTGCAGCAGTGATGTCTTCTGATGTCTCGTCCATTAGATTAACACGAGTGTCATCCACGCGCATTCCTAAAAAAAATCAAAAAAATCTCATGATATCTTATCCTAAAGTGAATGCTTGGTGGCTCCATTCACCATGTTAGAGCAGATTTCGTACGAGTGTGAAAAGTCAGGGCACACGGCACGGTTACGACGCGGCGCGGACACGGCACCGGACGTCGAATGTTTTCATACACAGCCGACGGCACTGACACGGTCACAGTAAGGCGCGGTCTGTGCGGTAATTTTTTTTCATAGGCATACCAAAACTACTCTTAGTCAGTAATTAATAATAGTAAATAGACCAGACGGGTGTAGACGGAATTCGTGTGACTGTGGAACCGTACGGCAAACGCTATCGTCATGGTCGCGGCACGGCACGGTATGGCACGACAGGCAATTATACAGTAATAATTAGTAGTAGTAGTAATTTCAGTGATACAAAATTTGCAACAACAATCAGTCGAATGTCCAAAGGTTCTTACCTCCTAGAGAAATACTAGACTCCAAACCAAGGTTCTGCATTCCTAAGTTATTACCCTCAGTGGGTGGAGCAAAGTTAAAGGGTCGGTGAATGTGAGGAGAGCTGGAACAAAACGAAATAAACATCGGTAACTGAAAAACAACTAGGCGAGGAGGAGAGCGAGGGCACCCCCTAAATTTCAGCCTCCCATTTTTCCGTATCATTTTTGCAGGAAAAATCGAGATAATCGATATAATGGTTTCATGTCAGGATAACAGAAAAGCTCTATCTGACTAGATTTTTTTTCTTGATTTATACTGATGGGATTCCTGTGGATTTGGCGGGAACTTTCGCGCCAAAACGCGCGCGCTCGCTCGCTCTGTTGACCCAGACTCTCACATGACTTAAAATCACTTGTGAGATATAAATAACAATGAAACAGCTGCCATGTTGGTTGATCTAACAAGAGAAGCAGAAAACATGGCGGCTATGACGTAACATGCACCCAGAGAATTCTAAAAGGTAAAACCTTATTTAGAGCCTTATCGAAAAAATAATCTTCTCATCAGTCATAACTTTTTAACAATTTCAATCAAAGAAAATTTAACTCCCGAAAATGTTACCTTATAGCTTCAGCGAATCCATCAGTTCGTTTGGGTACGAATAGAGTAGGAGTACTAGGAACAGTGCAGTCATCTGCTTCATCAAACGGTCCTTGTCCGGATTGACCCTACAAAGGTAATATTGAAAAATGATTTCAGTTAGTACAATGTAGTACTAGTACCTAACCCCTGCTTGAAGAACAAAACTACTTTGAGAATTCGAGCATACCTTATACCGAAGTGCTGCAAGGGGTCTATTAACTAATGTTTCAAAGAGCTTAAGAGAGGGGGTTGCTAGTTACTACTTATTTCGATGCCCACCTGCGAGAAAGAGAAAGGAGCGAGGTGTGACCGCGGTCGATCGATCGAAACAGTTCGACCAACGCGGCCAGGTTCTTCTTCTTGTTGTTGCTGCTGTTGTTGCTGATGGAATGGTCCCGTAGAGACTACAACAGATGGAAGTTGCTGGATAACAGGTACCGCTTCTGTCTGTGTTATCTGTACGTCGTCATCATCTGGGACTCCTGATTGGGAAGGTCCTGGTTCTTCAATATCTTCTGTTGTTTCTTGTTCGTCTTCAGGTTCGGACACTTCATTGTCATCTTTGTCTTCTTCTTCATCCTCGTCTTCTTCAACTATATCTTCTACTTCTTCCTCTTCTTCTACGGTTTGGACGAATTGTGGTGGAGAAAAAGTAATGTATATAGTTAGACCTCGTTTACACAAACACACAAACAAACAAACAAACAATCTAGCACCGAGGCTCTCCAAAATAAAATGTTCACTGAAAATTGCATTAAACCTCGAAAGGATTAGTAGATATAGTGCTGTATACACCTATTTCAAAAAAGGTTGTCATAGGCGATCCAAGAATAGCTGGAATAACGTGTGTTTCTGCTCTTATTCTCGTTAAGAACACGGAGGTTAGTGTTGAGATATTCCGTGTTGTTTGTAGTCCACGAAACCCTCTATAGGCCTTGATTATTCGTGTTTAGTTGTATACCCATAATCCCTTTCCGTCTTGGAATGACCTATATCGCCTATGACCTTTTTTGAAATAGGTGTATGCGATATAACGTTGTTGAGTAGTGCTAAGTGACTAGCATTTCTACCAAAATATTATTGCCGAAAGGTAGGCATTTCCTATATGGTACATTATTTCATACATGCATTTGGTGATCCACGTGTTTGCACCATACATGAAGTACCATGCGACTAAAGCCTCACGCTACAAAATTCTCGATATCAGTCGAACGTGGCCTACTTTGGTGGAAAAATAAATTTAATAGTTCGGTATTTTTACCTTCTTCAATGTCTTCTTCATCCTGTTCTTCATCCTGTTCTTCAGGTATTTTCCCTTCCACCTCTTCCTCTTCTTCTTCATCATCATCATCATCATCGTCAATGACTTCTACAACATCTATATCAGCAGGGGTACCTTCTTCCTCAATCTCCTCGTCACCTTCTTCATCATCTTCATCCTCTTCCTCCATTTCTTCCTCGTCCTCCTCTCCCTCTTCCATGTCCTCTTCGTCTTCTTCTTCATCTTCATCGCCGCTTTCAATCAGCACTACTTCAGGGCTTTCCCGACCAGATTCCATTTCAGGGACTTCCCATCCTTCCTCTTCTTGCTCTCCTTCATCTGCAGCTTGCTCGTCGACGGTTTCTTCCGCAGCCTATTGGTAGGAAAGTAAAAACCGATATTCAATTTCCTTCAACTTTATCGAAACCCTGGAACAAACTCGGGGCTCAGAGGAAACTTCCTCTCTGGGCTGATCTAAGTCAAAGGCACGGATGACTTGCTACACAGATCATATACAAATATAACTTTCCCGAATCCGCTTGAACATGTTTGATTTTTTAAACAAACGGCGCGTAAGTAAACTTAACCATTCTTCTCACCTCGGCTTCTGTAGTCCTTATTCTCTTTTCCACAGGCTCTGACGCCTGCGCCTGGCTTTGCCTAAAAAGATAATTAAAAAAAATTATTGTATCAATGCATACATTGTGGACACACGAACTGAGGCATACTTCGGCACGGTTACGGCGCGGCGCGCGGCCACGGCACGGAATGTCGAATGTTTTCATACACGGCACAGCACTGACACGGTCACAGCAGACGCGGTTATTGCCGTAAGTTTTTCATTATTATACTAAAACTGCTCCATGCTATCATGTGCATGACGTGCGCCACAGTCATTTGATATTGCACAATACAGTTCTAATACCTCAAATATGTTTTGTAATCCCTCGGAATCGTGATCCTTACCTATCAACATCCTCCTCTTCATCACGCTGCCGTTTGTTGCTTATAGCGACTGCCACAGTTGGTTGTGATGAATCTGCAGAGGGCGTCATCCTTCAGATAAAATAAAAAGCGTTATTTAGTCATCGGTGAAAAGAAATACATCTTTTAGGTTTGGGCATGTTGTTTTCTCATTTCAGAGACGTGTCATTCTCTTTAGAATAAGATTCTTTGTTTGAGTTGTATTCATATTCATGTGTCTTTTCATGTGCAACCGTTAGACAAAGAAATGATACTCTAAGGTATGACACGTGGTTAGGAGTGGGAAAACATTACGCCCAAGGCAAACAGGTCATCATCACCAATACGTTTTTGACTTTTGTATATAGATAGAGACTACATTTTTGGTGTTATTTTCCTCACCTTCCAGCTTGTGTTTCAGCAGGAGTTCTCTGAGATGAATCCTCGGATGTAACAGACACCTCGCTGGTTGATACTCCACTAGTGATGGGTCGAACAGTTGCACTCATTGATGCCGTAGAAGTTAATGCGACCTGACTTCGTGGAGGCACCACGGCACCCACTGTGTTATGTGTTTCTTGAGCAGTTGATGTTACATTGGGTAGGACAGTTGCGGTAGGAGTAGGGGTACCTTGAGTGATCGGCATGGGACGGATACTTGCTGTCTTGGCAGATGAGGTTTTGTTTGTTGCAGGGGCGGAGGTGGGTTTGATGGTAGCGGTGGGTGGAACGATTGATACAGGAGCAGTAGATGGAATACCAGTTGTGGAATCTGAAGAGCAAATTTCTACTCATTAAAAAAAACTAATCAAAAATAAATCGCTGTCATTGCCGAGTCACTATCATCTAATCACAAAACTCTCAACTCAATTTTTTTGTGGAGGGAGGAAAACCGGAGTACCAGAGAAAAAAAAAGGTCGCTCGCTTAGAGCGCTTTACATAATTCTGCTACGTACCGACTCCAGACATCTGGCGTTTTGGTTCCCGTAAAATACAAATGCGCGCGTGTGCTGTCTGCTTTCATAATGCACGCGCCATCAACTAATCAGAAATCGAGATTTATAACAGTTATTTCATGATAAACATTATATTATGGACTAACCAAGTGTTTGTGTGTTGTCTTGTCCAGGAGAATCGCCGAGACTTCTTGCAACAGAATTAGCAGCTGTTGCCATAGAAGCAAGCTTCTGTTGGTGTTGTTGGATCTGTTTCTGGAGCTGTTGGATCTGTTGTTGCAGTTGTTCGTTTTCTCTAAAAAATATTGTCCACAACCACTGTCATCATCATTGTCATTAACATATCTTATAGACATCATTAAAGGCAAGAATAGGCAAGAATACACGGTGCGACATTGCGCACAATATTGCAGGCAATATTGCTGAAGTAGGATCGCTTTCTACTTCAGCAGCATTATGTGGAGCAAATTGCGTCGTGTGACATGGCTCGCAACATCGATTGCCTGCAATATCGTTCGCAATATTGTACCGTGCCGTATCTTTACACAATAATCTTCTATCCAGTACTTACGATTTCTTCTCATCCAACTTCTTCTTACTATCTTCAGCCTCACTTTCTCGTTTGGCCTTCAAGTCATTGAGCTCCTTTTCCAGCCTAGCATTACGGCCATCGTATTGAGACTGCAGTAGGTTCATTCTTTCGTCTTGTTCTTTGTTACGCTGGGTCATGGCGTCCTTTGCTTCGGAGGCAGCCTTGACTCCTTTCTTTAACTCCTCATTTTCTGTCCCCAGACGATCCTTTAATGCTGAAAACAAAATGAAAAATCAGCATTAATTTCATTGAAGACAGGTAATGTAGCTGACATGTCAAAACATTACATGCTTTCACGCGCTTTCACGCGTATGTGACCGCGCGCTGATTGGTTCAAAGGACGAAAAACCAGCATCAATTTTATAGAACCCAGGTCATGTCGCTGCCATGCCTAAAACATTAAATGCTTTCATACGCTTGACATTTTTAAGGGATACTGGCAAACCCGTACATGACTGTGCGCTGATTGGTTCAAAAGATGTCGATCCAGTCAGTCCGCGTGTGTCCATCATGTTCAGAATCGGTGTATAAAGTCTACTTTTATTTACGGAAGAGTGAGGGAGGTACTGTAGCTCAAGTGGCATTGTTACCTGTTAAGTGTTGTATTTTCTCACGTGCTTGTATTAATACTCTCTTGCTTTTGTCTTCTTTTTCTTTGGATTGAGCCTACAAAACACCCACAACATTAGCATTCAACACAGATTTTATACCCATGGCTCCAACTCACGAAAGAGCGAGAATTTTCTACAAGACTTGTTCTTTTTTCAAAGCACAGTAAAAACAGGATGACATAGACTCCTTTCACATGACGTCAAGGCAGCTCAATTTGGAGACCAAAACAAAAAAAATTCAATTTCCTGAGAATTAGAACCTATTGTTTTATCCTCCAAATTGGGCTGCATTCCGACGTGCTGCAAGGGGTTTATTATTACATAGCTGCGATACCTTAATAAAAATAGAAACAATTTCAAATTTTGAAATATTCCAAATATATTTTGATTATTAATTAATTAATCAAATTTAATTGTCTAATTATTGTGGGACATAGCAACAGTAACTAAGGGCGCTAGAACCCTTACCCTAATCTGTTCATCTTGGGTCTTCTGGGCCTTGACCTGATCTTCAAGAGTTTTCACTTGGTCTGTTAATTCCTTGATTTTAGTCTCATATGAGCTCACATCCACACCTTCGCTCGCCCCTTCTTTGGCTTCTCCTGCAGGTGCTTGTTGAGGGGTTTCTTCAGATTTTTTCTTTAGGTCAGCTAGTTCTTTAGACTTCTCATCACACTGGGATTTATACTGACGGGCAATTCTCTTCACCTGTTCCAAGAAAAATATTGAAAAAGATGACTTGGAAAACTTGGAAAAAGGAGCGAAAAAAGAGAAGAGAAAAACGAAAATGGAAGGGAAGGAGAAAAAAGAGAGGGACAAGAGTGGAGTGGAGTCGAATGTCTTCATTCAAAAGAAAGGGTTCTCTCCTGCGCTTCGAGGATTTTCCTCCGGGTTCTCCGGTTTTCCTCCCTCCACAAAAATTTTAGTGGATTGATAGCTACTCTTTAGAGATGCCACTACTAAATCCCTGTTTCTATTCATAATTTTCACAATTAGTTATGCCGTAAAGCCCTCACCTTATTAAGTGTAGTAATCTTTTCTTTGATTTCTTCATTCTTTTCTGCCAGTGTTTTCTTCATTGTTTCTAGCTCATTTTGAGCACCAGATGATTCCTTACTTTGGGATTTTAAACTCTCGACCTCTTCAAGGACTTTCTTGTGCTCATTCTTCATGACAGAAAACAACACAAGTTAGCTTATGACTTCCGAGTACCGTTAGTTACTTTATTGGATCAGCTCTGAATGGACCTTAGTAATCTTCACTGAGTTGGTGCAATGTTTTTCCATTCAAGACCACGTGTCATTCTCTTGAGAATAAGATACTTTGTTTGAGTTGTATCCATATTCATGGAAAAAAAAGTAATGTGCCTATATTTGACGTCAGTAGTTCCTTCAGTTGAAGTTCAACTGTTATCAATGAAAGCCGACGGTGCACACTTTACCCCCTCTCTCCATCAGTGCTCTGTTTTAAGAATATTCAAAGCTGAAGCTACACGGATTAGAGAGAAGTCGAAACAGACGTTGAGATCCTGAGGATCGAACAGTGGACCTCTAGCTTCTCATATGCAACCATTAAACAAAGAAATGTTACTCTAGGGAATGACACGTGACCTCAAACATTTCATTAAGCTGAAAAGGTCTATACTCGGATTCACCTTTAATGTTGCGAGTTCCCCAGTAGCAGCAGTCAGGCTGGCCTTCAGTGTTTCAAGCAGAACTTTAGTTCGTTGGTTTTCAATCTTCTGACTCGCGATTTGCTGCTGGAACATTTTCTTTTCTTCCATCGTTCTCTTGTATTCATCTGGGTTAATATTCTTGTACTGTTCCAACAGATTATTGGTCTTTGATGTCCAGCGCATTATCTACGACAAAAACGAAAAACCAAAAACAAAAAAAAAACAGGAAAAATATTATAACCTTGACTTCCAGAAACTGAGATCGGAGAGGCCGTTTACATGAACGCCACCTTACACTAGTAGAGTGACTCTGGTGCAAGGGACGTTCCCCCTTTCTCAAGAGTTCATCAAAAACAAATTGAGTTAACCCTTGCAGTACTAGGTCACCTGCTCTACCTTCAAGTATATGACGGATAGTTAGTGCTTCTGCTAAGCTTAGAATACGACAAACAGGAAGAAACGTCTTTTATGTTTCAGGGTTATAAATATTTGTAAGACTTATCATAATTCCGTACATACATAAAGTTAAGACACGAGACTAAAACCTTGACTTCGGCATGAACAGTAGTCTCCTATGCGATGTTCTTAGGGTCGTCACGCTGTCACGCAAGGAAAACGTTGCGTGACGACACTAAGACCCTGAGAACGTCTACGTTGGAAGGTGCTTAAACTAAAGGCGTAAAGATTATTTCAATCGTAAGTAAACCTACCTCATTCTTGAGAGCGGATTTCTCCCCGAGTAACGAATCTTTTGCTGAAGTTAACGTACGATTACTTTCTTTGAGGGACTGAAGTTCGCCCTCAAGCTTCTTGAGCTAGCAAGAAAATAACCAAAAACAAATGAATAAACATGAAAACTGTTTACAAATATAGAGTAACGACCAGTGGGATGGGGGTAAGTGAGGGCGAAACCCAACCCCTCCAAACCCTCCCCCCCCCCCCCCCCAACATTCAGGTTACCATTTTAGGCATTTTTTTTTTGACAAAAAACCCCTAAATATTCGAGGAATTATATATCGCTTGATTCAGAGCCAAATAGACCTTTTCGATTTGGGTGTAAAATCACTTGTCATTCTCTTGAGAATAAGATTCTTTGTTTGAGTTGTATCCATATTCATGTGTCTTCACATATGCAACCACTAAACAAAGAAAACATACTCTAGGGAATGACACATGATCAAAAATGGGAAAACATTGCGCCCAAGGCGAAAAGGCTTATTCTAGGCAGTATATGTACATACCTTGGCCTCCATGGCCTTTGACCTTTGTTCTAAGCTTTGCTTTTCATCCATCAGAACTTTGTTTGCTTGTGTCAGTTCGTTTAACTTCTCTACTTTCTCCATCACCTCTGCGTGTTTGGCCGATAACTCAGCGTCTAGTTGTGTCTGTGTTTTTTCTTCTTTAAGGTTTTTCTGTGCTTCTGTCAGCTGTTTCTCCAGGAATGAACACCTCTGTTGATACCGTAGACTTTCTGACTGCGCTAGTTCTCCTTTGGTCTCAGCGATTTCTTTCTCACGTCTGGCAAACCTCACTATTTCCCATAATTCCACTGTACTCTTGCCTTCTTCTTGACCAACATCTTCACTTGATGATGACAGAGGCTGAGTAAATGATACCTTTGTAGTGGACGCCAACTGAGTCACAAGCTAACGAAAGAATAATGTTTTCAATATCAGTTTGTTTTATATTTCTGTCTCGTATTGCTTGTATGCAACTTTTGCTGGAAAAACTTGTCCACATCAACAGTATCAAACTAGGTGCTTTGCACAACCAGGTCACGTGATCCTTACCCCCTTAGACAAATTTGTGAAACTAAGCAAAAGAAATGTACTTGGATTGGCATCGCATTCCTGGCGAACCTCGTTATCTGGCTAGACACATTTTTGCAAAAATTCCACGAAAATCCTTACTAGTTTTTAAAAATTTAAAACTTCATCACTTTATGAGCAATCTTGATGAAACTTTGCGATTTTACTATTAGGGTTATCAGTGTGACAAATTTGATAGTAGGCTCCTTTTCCCAGTAAATCAAATCTTATCTAATGTGACTAGCGTGATAATTGTGAATTGCTGTTATTACTGATGCACCCCAATGAGATGCAAATGAGACAACAAGCAATGTATCGACCCGATAGCCTCACTTGTATGACTCTTAAAACACAGAATATCTCATTTACATGCATCCGTAATAGACCCCTTGCACGTGACGTCATTGCAACTCAATTAGGAGAGCAAAACAAAAGAATTTCAATCTCCTGAGAATTAGAACCTATTTTTTTGCCCTCTAAAGGAGTCTATAGCAGCTGTTGCTGTACTTCAATTACCTTATCTAGTTCATTATGCAAGGTGGAGTTCTGGTTCACCAGGTCAGCACATCTTGATTCCAGTTTCTTGTTCTCTATTATGTACTGTTTCTTTTCCTGCACCCATGATTGATTGGCACCTTTCAGTTTTTCTTCAGCAGCATTTGCTCTGTCTAGGACTTCGTTGAAACTGGCCTCCTGTCCCTGAAGCTAATATAGGAAACCAAGTTAGTTATTTAACATCACAAAAAATAGATATAGGAAATGACAATCCATTCCCCTCAATACATTCATAGATCCAGTTCATTTTGCTGTTGATGACCGAAATATTCAAAGATATTACAGTGAGGACACTCGAACCGTGAACACTTTGAGGTTTTTTCCTACTTTTTTCCCTACTTTATCCCTTGTGTGAATTGATTGGAAATATGATTTATTTTGAACAATAAAATTATTTGAGTTCAGTGCTTTATTTTCAGAAGGTTTGAAGCAGTACAGAGTTTATAAAATAAAAAATATATAAATATCATGTGTTCATGGTTCGATTGTCCACACTGTAAAATGGCAAACCTTCTCGTATTTCTATTTCTTAAAAATAGGAAAGAATTCTTATCATGGTTTCCCTCAAGTAAATGTATAACAGAAAAAATGTGTTCTTCTATTGAGCGAGCCTCCTCTCATCGCTGTGGTAGTGCGTTCAATCCTCGGATCTGCAGCCTTATTTGAGTAGAGTTACTAGTAAATTTGTTGTGCTCTCCTTTGTTTCCAACAACAAATTTCAGAGTCTCCGGGAGTGAGAGGCAAGTGCAGTGCTCCTAGAGCAACCTTGATACCCTCACGCTTTCCCCGCCAAAGTCAATGTAGCACAACATCAAAGGCCGCCATTTTTTTTTGATATTTTTTAATTGTTCCCTTTCAACCAACCTTTTCCTTGACTGCTGCTAAGGCTTGTACATCGTTAGCATGAAGCATCAGCTCTCTTTCGTAATTCTCTTGATACTGGAAATACATTAACGTGCACAATATAAACGAACAGTTCAACTTTGATTCGTTTACCAGTTAAGACATTATGATCAATTCCATGGCGTGACTGTTTCATGAACTTCACAGTCATCCCATCCCTGTGTCTTCCACTGTGATTGGTTCAATGGATTGCGCCAATTTTGTACCATCACCGTGTCGTGTCCGAGCATATCTTAGGGCAGCTTTCGTTTGACTATTTAAAAAAAACTTACGGCACGGACCGCGCCTTGCCGTGACCGTGTCAATGCCGTGCCGTGTATAAAAACATTCAACATTCGGCGCCGTAACCGTGCCGTGTACCATGACATCGTGTACCATGACTTTTTACACTCATACGGAATCTGCTCCAAAGGAATCTCGTGAATCAGTGATCTTGTGCGCTGACTGCATGGTTCAAACAATTATCCCAATAGACCATTTTCAAGATGCGCGAGCACTTTTAAAAATATCGCAGGCGCAGACATGAAAAAGAGGCATTTTCGGACAGAGTCAATAGCGCGCGTGATCTTGCCCGAAAATGCCTCTTTTTCATGTCTACGCCTGCGGTATTCTTAAAAGTGCTCGCGCATCTCGAAAATGGTCTATTACATACTTGACTTGCTGTTTCATGATCATACAAAATCACATACAGGCTTATTACACATCTGTTCATGAAATCAGTAAACACCGTTAACTAAATAATATTCAAATAATACCTGAGCTGCTATAGACGCCTGTTCCTTTAGTTCTTCTCTGGCCATCTGCTCACTTGCACAAGCTGATCTTGATTTCATACGAGCTTCTTCCAGCTCGTGTCTTATGGTGCTCAGGATTTCTTGTAGCTCTGTTATTTGTCTCTCAGCATCTTTCTTTGCATGGCTGTTATCTAGAATGAGTGTGTTATTTTTTCTTTCTAAGCTCTGGATTTGTCCCTGCATGTAGCTGTTTTCCTCTTCTGCTTTCTTGAGACGAACTTCAAGACTAGTTTTGAGTTCTATAGTGGTCTGGAAATATAGGGAAAAAAATGTCAATTGTGATTGTAACAGTTACTACGCTTTCGGGTATTTGGTGTACGCACGAGTTGACCAATCACCGCGCGCTTCTATGCCAGAGAAAAAGTTGAAGTACATGATTTATAAAAAAGTTAACGCGAATATTTGCCATAATATCTCCATTTATGATTCCCATGCGTCTTCTTGAATTCCGCGCAATATGTGACTTTTGAAGTTGGGGCAAGGGCCGCTCGTATTACAACAACAATCCTTTTCTCACTTTTCGTACAGCTGGTTAAGTCTATCGATATCTGAATGAACGGATAGATGTTCGAATGGAATGGGTGGATAGATGGAAGGATGAACATAATAAATGAATAAATGAAAGAAAGAAATGAAGTATGGACTTTCTTAATTCATTCACACAACTATATTTACATTCGCAGAAAGAGGAAAAGTCAAGCTTTATCGGGAAAAATAAAATGCGATATGCAAAAACTGCCAGTCATATTTGTAAAGGTTGATACCTGATCAAGATCTTTGAGAGCCTCTTCATGTGCTAATGACATAGACTTGTACTGATCTTCATGGGTCTTGGACTTCTTTAGCTGGTCTTCAAGTCCTGAAATACATGATTGCAATTCTTATTGACCATTTTTTTTCAAGTAATCAAGCAATTCGTGGGTCGTAAGTAAACAGAATATTTTCAAGGAGTTGCACGGTTCTTTGGCAAGCACCACACGTAAAGAACCAAACGTTATGATGGCATACCTTTGATCTTCGTTTCTGATTCCTTCATGTTCATTTTAGCTTCCTGCAGCAAAATGCTGTACTTCTCTTCCAGCTCCTTCTTTGCTTTATCAGCCTCTTCTGTAAGGGTTTGTTAAAAACAATAAAAACTGATTCACGAGATTCAAAATGTTGGTCCAAAATGGTTATCAGGTTGGGCACAAAAAAGGTCTCCAACAACAACTGAGATTATATATGCACCATTTACCATTGTTTTCACTGCTACGAGCTGTTAGAGACAGCAGTCATGACACTGCTATCAATTGAATAAATTGTTTGGTACCTTTACTGTACATATGGATAAAAAGTTAAATTTTACACCGTAAAAATAAGAGAGATCACTTACTGACGTTTCGGACGCTAGTCCTTACTCTGACGAAGGACTAGCGTCCGAAACGTCAGTAAGTGATCTCTCTTATTTTACAATTTAACTTTTTATCCATACTGTTTCATTAGAAACACCGACGCAGCCCACACTAGCTTACCGCTAGTTATCATCTCTTTACTGAACATACTTTGATTGACAGCAGTGTATTGCGTGATTTCCATATCACAACAGTTGTCTCAATAGGCATGTAGCAATGAAACAGTGGTGCTGTAAGAGTATGGGGAATGTCTATTCTTTACATTTCACATGCGTTATTATCAAAAACTAACCCTTTTCTATGTCTCTATCTTTTGTTAAAAGGTCGTTTAGTCTTCTTTCGGCAGCTTCAAGCTGAGCCTTTGCTTCGGCATACTAAAAAGAAACATTAATTAACATAATTAGATTGATGAATAATAACACTAAAATGATTTTATTTATGCCAGTACACTGTACATTATTACATCAATTGTTAATTAGCAATTATGTTAATTTATCATCTACAAGGGCTCGACACTAATTTTCTTAGGTACAGTACTAGTCCCTGGGCTAGTTACTGTGGATAATCACTAGTCCCAAGGTATTTTTCCCACTAGTCCACAGCAAACCTTCACTAGTCTGAGACTAGTAGATGTATGTTAGAGCTGAGCCCTGATCTACATGACTTATATACGGTACTTTGTATTTAGAGCAGATTTTGTAAAACTATGGAAAATTCATGGTAGGGACGTCTGTGCTGTGACCATGATGGTGCCACATCTGAGTATTTTGATTGGATGGACAGTGGTCCTGTGTGCTGTGATTGGCTTGATGGAAGTATAGTCAATTCTGTACAGTGACTGTGCTGTGTCCAAACATTTTCATTGGATGTGCAGGTAAATTCTGTCAACACCATGCCATGACATCATTTCACACTTTGTTACAAGCTCTACTGTATACACATAGATATACCTTAGTTTGTAAGGTTTCCATTTCTTTAGTGTTAGTAACCAGCATATCTCTAGCCTGCCTGTTGCTTTTGGCCTCGGTATCAATTTGTGTCCTGAGCTCCTGCACTTGGTTCTAAGAAAAAAAGAAAGAAATGAAGACATGATAATAGAACCTAGAGGAGGATCTAAAAATGGAGGAGGATCCCAGACACAAGACGTTTGGGCTGCATCTAACTGGGTCTATTACACCCATTTTCATAAATACATGACCAACACATCCCAAGATGTCTCCCTTTTTTGCAGACATCGATCAAAAATTTACTAGCTCAGACCATTGAAAATATGATTGGTGGAAGCCAAAAACCAAGACAATGTGATTCATAGCTAGTTGTCTGGGTCACATAATTACAAAAATGGTTAACATCAAGATAAAGGTTTAGCTGCATCTACAGCTGTACCATAGACCGAGAACTACCATTTTTATACCTCTAGTTTCCTAATAATATTTGTGTGATGTGATTCCTCGGCTTCCAGCTTTCTTTTGACCATAGTGCTTTCTTTCTGTAGGGCTTCAACTTGATTTTCAAGTCTTGTTCGTGTTTCAAATTCTGATCTTTCTAATTGGTTCTAGATATTACCAAAAATAGAATCTAAATCAATACATGTACACCAACCAAACCAATAAGTTATATAAAAATTAATTGAAATATATGAAATGACATAGTACATACATTATACAGGGGTGGATCCAGGGGAGGGGTGCAGGGGTGCACACCCCTCCCTGGGTTGACTTTTTGCCCCTACTTCGAAGATAACCAATACAAAATAATGATTTTTCCTTTAGATTCTATCGGGTGCACCCCTCCCTGAGTTGAATTTGTGCGCAGCACCCCTCCCTGGGTTGACTTTTTGCCCCTACTTCAAAGACAACCAATACAAAATAATGATTTTTCCCTTTAATTTTAAGTGGTGCACCCCTCCCTGAGTTGACTTTGTGCACAGCACCCCTCCCTGAAGAAAATCCTGGATCTGCCCAGGCTTGTATATCTAAACTAAACTACTGTAAAATGTTATTAACAATATGGCTATATCAATAGTGGAAATAACTGTTGGCTGACCTGTAGACTTCGTAGATTTGTTAGCAATGAATTCTGACTCTTCTGCTGTTCCAACAGAGACTTGTTTTCTTGTAACAATCTTACTTCTGACTCCCTGAGCATGGCTTTCTCGGCTTTGAGGTTTTCACAGGTAACCTGTGGCAGACAAATAAAAATATACAGTCAATAATGAACAATATAACCATTTGATATGTAACCCATATGAATTCATGATAATTCATATGTAAAAAGTAGTTTCATGGGTATTAGAGTAAATGTTTTGAACCCAGATGTAGTAGTTGAGTGAGTAATGTGATTGTCCGGGTGAGTGTAGTCTTGAGAAAGACTGTTGTTGGTAGAGACTGACGTTTCCACCTGAGCGGAAGTCATCTTCAGAGTACAGTGGGGTATGAAAGAGTATTATTGAGTATTGTCATCCACAAGGTATAGGTTGTCTGTTAACAAAATATCGGCTGAAAAACGATTGTAAATAGCCATCAAGCAGACAGTCACAAAGTAGGCTTTGCCACATCTCAGAAAGCTTCCAAGGCCATTGCTACAATTCTTTTCTACTACTAACAGTAGTTTAGTTATTATAATTACATTCAATCAAGGTACCAACAATATTACCTCCGATTTATTCAACTTGTCTTTGATCACAGAAAGTTCCTGAAGAGAAGAAGGTTTATTAAATTTATTGTTTAAAAAAAAATATGGAAAAATTGCAAGAGCAGTAACAACAACAACAAAAACGGACACAAAACAAACAAAATTTGTTTAATATTAATTTAAGATAACGGAAAAAAAACATGCTAAAAAAACACAACAATTTCAAAACAAATCACCATCAAACTGAAAAACAGACAGATGTACATACTAACAGAAAGAATGATCAAATAAGTCATTCCGGACAAGTGGGTGTCATACAAAAGGACCCAAGACTCACCTATGACTGGGAATCTAGCTGTGCCTGTACTTTTGTGTTGGACAGGTTTAGTTGATCAAATACATAATTAAGGACAAGTGGCTGTCATACAAAAGGAACCAAGACTCACCTGTGACTGGGAATCTAGCTGTGCCTGTAGTTTTGTGTTGGACAAGTTTAGTTGATGGGACTTTTCACTGGCTGCTTTTGCTTCTTTCTTGAACCCTTCAACATTGGACTGAAGCATTTTGTAGCGTTCTTCTGAAAACTCCACCTGATCAACAGAAGAAAGGGCATTTTAGTTAATCCACCATCAGATGATGAATATGACAATAACAAACGATATGTCTAACATGTACCACCAATAATTACCTGGGATTTGAGCTTTGATCCTTCACCACGTAGTTGTGCATTCTCCATTTGTAAACTGTCAAGCCTTTCAGTTAATTTACTGAAATTGAAAATATATTTAATTTCATTACTCAATGTTTAATAAAGACTATTATCATTATTATTATAATTATTATTATTATTAATAATAATTATCATAACCTCTTCCAGAAGTTCATAACTTAGTACTTCTACATTTATTCCATAAAGGCCTGTCTACATGTACTGTACACAAAGGACTTTATGATGCAGCTTTTTTGAAGATGAAATTCAATATCATTCATTTGCTCGTTTATACATAATATGATACCAAGTTAAATTAAAAAGTCTAAATGTCACAAATGTGCATCTAAACTTGTCTGTGTAAGCAGGCCTTAAAAACAGTTTTTAAATGAGTCAGAATTGATATGGCAAACTGGGCATTAGTAATACAGTGTCTTACTGTAGCTGTAAGACATTGTAAAACCATTTCAATCTTACAGTCCATGTATGTCATACTGTGTGCTGTAGGTGCTGTAAATCATTACCATATGCTTCCCACTCATACAAAAACCATTCTAATTATGACTGATATACAGTGTAACCTACTCTTCAGCTAGTTTCCTTTCATCTTTGTAATCTACAAAGTGTTTCTGTAGCTCTCTTAGAGCATCTCTTGTTTGTTCCACCGCAACTAGAGACTTGTCTTGAGCACTTGGTGATCTGGTCTGAAGGAATGACTCGTCTGCTGGTAAGGGAATCTGGGAAAACAATGTAAACCAAAATGAATAGGACTTTAGTAGCTTATTAGACAGTGTGGTCTTCATATAAGAGGGAAAAATATAGCACATAATGAAGTGGTGGCCATATTGGCATTTGGTCAATGGTACGACATGCCATAACATTGAAATGGCTTCCCATTGTCTTCCAGTAGTTAATCCAAACACGAAAGGTAGTGACATGGTAGGAGGGGCATACTGTAAGTTAGAACCACAGCTTAAATGGTCTACAAGTCAATAGCCCATGAGGGCAAAAGCTGAATGGCCTATTTAGTGTTACCCCTACAATAAAGTCATTTTAATAGTAGCGTCAATACTCACAGGTGATTGTCCAGTATTAGCCAGCAGAACACGGTACATATCTCTCTGTCTTACCATAACTTCAACCTGTAATCAAGTCATAATAAATTATCAGTCAGTATTGTCTGAAAAATAAATCCTGTTCTCTTACACTTCGTTGCCTGTGAGCACACAAATGGCATATACAATCATACTCTAGTCAGTCACTGGTCATGATGACCAGCACATTATACCCAATTTCTGGCTCAACACTACTAATCAAAATGACTGGCAAGGCAAAGATTTGGCTGGACAAGTTCCAATAATTCTATCCAGATATTGTCAGTTGACCAGCTGTCATTTCAGAGCCTGTGTTCACTACAGCACAGTTCTTGACCAATCAGAGTGTACATACTATCTACACATGTGACATTAGGATCTTTAATCATTTTTTTCACACTAACCATGTTCATCTGTCTTGATCTCTCATCTTTGACATGCTCTAGTTCTTTCAAGGCCACACCCAGCTGATCTTTCAGGTCTGTTATCCTATGGAATGAAAACAGAAAAACACACATTCAGATGTAATTTATGTGTTTTGAATGACTAATAATATACACTGTCCTGGATGCGGAGAGGGGAATCCCCACATATGATGGACTAGGATAAACCAACTCAACTGAGGTACTGTTAACTACTGTTTCTCTACTCTAACCACTGTCAGTTCATTGACCAATCAGATTACAAACTTCACATATTATTTGGTAAATCCAGGCATAGGAAGGTGTTGGTTTAATTTATATGTACCAAACCTGTGCATAGAAGTATGCACCTGAATTCTATTGTTTTCAATTTGTAATCTGATTGTACAAAAAACTTAGTGACTGCAGTTAGAGTAGAAGGACAGTAACATAGTCTTATCTCATTGCCAAAATGGCAAGAACAATATAAATGCAATTTCACATACATGTATGTCAAACTACCTTAGGCACATTTTAAACATCGAATTCCACATGTGCCAAATCTAATGCAAATGAGCAAAACCTATTGTTTGAATTCATTTGCAATAGATTCGGCACAATCATGTGAAATTCGATGTCTAAGCCAGGCCTTAAAGATTTAAATAATCTTACATGTTATCTGGCCCACGTTGCTCATTCTTTTCTTTGTCCTCACTCAGTTCCCTGACCACAGCCAGCAGTCTCTGGTTCTGCTGTTGCAGCTCTTCAATGTTTCTGAATGTGACAAGATGACTAGAGATGACTTGCGATGAGCTTGATACCTCTTCAGATGATGTGTTCAGTTGGCTAAACTTTCCTGCTCTTGCTTCTTCACACTCTTTCAAAAGAACCTGGACCTAAATGTGTTGTGCAAATGACTTTTAGTTTCTTTTAGTGAATCAAGGGTGGCATAGTAGAGCGCACTTGCCTCTCACATAATATGGGGTCTCAGGTTAGATTCCTGGACTTTACCTTGACTCAAGGTTTTTCTCTAGGACTCTGCTTTTCCTATCTCTGCAAAACCTAACAATGTCATGTTAAATTGTAATTTAAATTAAATAAAATAAATTACTTTTTTTTATAGTGGGATTCAAATTCAGTAACTTAATGATACTGGTTTCCAATTTGGCCCACTGTCACTCACACACACTACCACTACATTATATATTTTATGCATACAACTCAACTCACATGTTGATTTTTACGGAGGGAGGAAACCGGAGAACCCGGAGAAAACCCTCGTGGCACAGGAGAGAACAACACATCAAACAAACTCAACTCACATATGATCTGACCCAAGCCGGGGCTCAAACTCGGACCAGAGCGGTGAGAGGCGAGCGGTAAACCACTACACCACCCATGCCACCCATATGTGTGATATGTGATTTGCCCGTGCCCTGACTTAGATCAGCCCAGAGGTTGTTTCAGGGTTTGATCTGTGAGTTAGCCGTACACTGACTTAGAGTAGCCAAGAGGTTTTTCCAGGGTTTGATCTGTGAGTTATCTGTGCCCTGACTTAGATCAACCTAGAGGTTGCTTAATTGGGGTATTGATAAAATTTGAAAAAAGTTTAATTCTTCTAATCACATACCTGTTGGCTCAGGTCAGCACTGAGGGTCTTTAACCTGCTATTCTCTCTCTTCAGATGTTTACATTGTTTTCCTGCCTCATCTGATTCAATAGCTAACTTTTCATGTTCCTTTTATGTAAAATATAAAGAGAAGCAAACATGTAAACATGATATTTACTGTAGCAACAACTACTGTTAGTAGCAAGCTGAATCTGAATTTGATCAAACATGCTTAGTAATCTGGTATCAATGAAGGGTAAAACACAAGAACAGTACCCAAGATGTCCTGTCGACCAACTGTCAGCCATTGTTTGGTCAACTCTATTGACATTGACAGTCAACTGTTATCTAGCAGTTGCACAGCTGACAGTTTCTAAAGAAAAGAAACTACCTAATTGCAGACATTTGGTCGACAAACAGCCTTTAATGAAATACTTTAATATTTAAAGCTACCACACTAAACCCTGCAGTATACAGATACACTGCATATCATCTGCTGTACGATGTACCGTATGTACTTACAACAAGTGAAGTTTCCAGTTTCGTTGTCAACTTGTCAACACTATGAAGAGCATTCTCATAGTCACGTCGTTGTTGCTGTAAAATGGGTGCCTTTTCTTCAAGCTCCTGTTAAGAGAAAAACATATCAAATGGTCAGAAATACATACTTGTAGGAGTAAAAACAAGAAAATTATAACATTTTGATACCAACCTTCATTATTTGGTCCAGGTAATTTTTCAGACGAACATTTTCATCTTTTTCTTGCTGTAATGAGTCTGATACTTCTACATATTGCGAATAGATCTAAAATTGTCCAATTGTAAATAAAAAATATTTACTATACAAAAGCAAATTAAACCCAGACGGTTTTAGAAAAAAATGTTTAAATAATTATAATAATACTCACTTCAGTGAGAGTCATTCCTGATTTCAATAAGGAACTTGTTGCTGCGGCAGTAGGTGATAATGCACTTAGGGTCTCTGATGTCATGGGTGCAATACCTAGATTGACAAACCAATATCATTAAATCAGCGACTAAGTAATATATGGACACAAGGTGGCAAGGGCGGCATACAGTACAGGT
The DNA here is from genome assembly GCA_023349425.1 of Anthopleura sola. Lineage (NCBI taxonomy): Eukaryota > Metazoa > Cnidaria > Anthozoa > Actiniaria > Actiniidae > Anthopleura > Anthopleura sola. The sequence continues at coordinate 3,018,442 of JALHLI010000014.1, forward strand.
CATGTTGGTTTTTTTTAATTCCAGTGTACACTTCACATATGAGAAAAGTTGGTTTAGTGTTTTTTACTTCATTTTGCCTCCCTCTGTAAAAATTAACAAGTGAGTTTAGAATGAGAGGTGTGCACACCTCTAGAATGTTACATGATTGTATAATTTTGCAAGAGTCAAAGTGGTTTCCAGTGTCATTCTGAATTTATTCACCAATTATTAAAAAAAAGAGAATATAATCATTATTACTTAATACACTGCAGTTACTGTAATGTTCTCCCCCTTCCTCAATGAATCATGATATTATGATAGCTGTTGTTATTGTCGGCATTCAATACCTCTCTGTCGTGCAGCTTGTAAAAGGTCATTAGCATTCTCAAGTTCATTTTCAAGTTTGGTGATCTTGTTTTCTAGAAGTACACCACAAGAAAAAAGGTAACAAAAGAATGAATTTATTAATCAATGAACAAACGAATGAATGGGATTGAAATAATTTATCGAATTTAATAAGATATATGATCGAATGAGATGAATGGATGGATGAATTGAATGAATGAGATTAAATGAATGAATGAAATGAATGAATGGATAAAATGAATGAATGAGATTAAATGAATGAGATGAATGAATGGATGAAATGAATGAATGAGATTAAATGAATGAATGAAATGAATGAATGAATGGATAAAATGAATGAATGAGATTAAATGAATGAGATGAATGAATGGATGAAATGAATGAATGAGATTAAATGAATGAATGAGATGAATGAATGGATGGATGAAATGATTGGATGTAAGACAGGTCAAATGATACCACATTATTCTGTATGCAATGTATACCTTCAGTTTAAACACTTACTTAATTCAGATAGAGCTTTTTCATTAGATTCTTCCTGTTCTTTCAGCTTGCTCTCAGATTCTAGTCGAGCTACACAAACAAAAAAAATTCAATACTTTGATTTTGGTTGCTAAAACAGATCAGCCACAAATAAATGATTGACTGCAGAATACCTTCCTCGGCAGTTTTTAAGAACTTCTGTAACTCTTCCATAGCAGTCAACATTTCTTTACACTTCTTGGTGTTTTCTGTAGCCTCATTCTGAAAGAAAAAAGGTCGAAGAATGTACTGTACATGAATGATATTTGTGCAAAATCATGTATTGATGTGGCAGATGAGTGTTGAGCCATACCCAAACATTTTTCATCTGTTTCAATAAGGTTTCGAAGATACATGCAATGTTGAAAATAATTTTTTTTGATAGGCAGTTCATTTGTCAGGTAAGAGGAATATTTGACCTGTCAAACCAAGTGTGGCTGGTCAAATGTCCAGAGAATAGGAATCATTCACCAGTCAAGTGGTCATCTTTACTGGAAATTTGTACAATGACCAGTACTTATTTGCAGCCTTGTACATGTATCATGCATGTTTTGTATCATTCAGGGGAAGTCTTTTACCTTGTATAGTTCTGCTAATTTGGATTGTGAAGCTAGCTCCATCTTGTAGTGTTCATCAGACTTGACAAGTTCATATCGTACCTTGGTCAAAATTAAGGGGGAATGCATCATTAATTACTGTACTAAAAAATATTCTTATAACTGGCACCACTTTTCAGGATAATTTCAGTGGAGTCCCATTATCTTGAACCTCTTTATCTTGAACAAAAGTTTTGAAATAAGGGAAATTTGAGATGACCTACAGTCAGCCTCAAGTTTGAGATAACTGGACAGCACACTACAGTAATTTCAATTTTCGAGTGACAATGGTTGATGTTGTTGTACCTCTTTCAGCTTCTCCATGTAGGACTCCACTTTTGATTCCATTTCAGTTTGCTTTTTGTTTGAATTTTCATGTATTGTCTTGAGGTGCTTAAGCTGGAATAAACAATCACACAATATCTTAATGATACAAACTACAGTAGCTGTGCCCTGACTTTGATGAGCCTAGAGGTTGTTTCAGGGTTAGATCTGTGAGTTAGCCATGCCCTGACTTTGATGAGCCTGGAGGTTGTTTCAGGGTTTGATCTGTGAGTTAGCCGTGCTTTGACTTTGATCAGCCCAGAGGTTGTTTCAGGGTTCAATTTGTGAGTTAGCTATGCCCTGACTTTGATCAGCCCAGAGGTTGTTCCAGGGTTCGATGTGTGAGTTAGCCATGCCCTGACTTAGATCAGCCAAGAGGTTGTTCCAGGGTTTGATTTGTGAGTAAGCCATGCCCTGACATTGATCAGCCCTGATGTTCTTTCAGTATTCAACAAAATTTGAATTTTTAGATTGAATGGCAAAAAGGTGCTTGGAGGCAAGCTCTTGCCATCAATTGCATGTTGAATCATATATTTAATATCTTTGTCACCAAATAAAATCTTCTGCTCTTTCCAATTCTGGGTTCATTTTGACAAAACTGCTGGATTTATGGGAGGGAGAGGAGGATCACATGACCTCTTAGTACATGACTCCAATTGCTTTACACTACCTCTTCTTCCTTTTCATCCAACTGACTCTGAAGTTCTAACACTTGTGTTGACTACCAAAGAAGATTAGGAAAAGGATTAGATATCAATGTGTGTAGGCACGTCTTTGAGGTGAGTATCTTATTCTATTCTTTTACGTTCAGGCAATGGTCCAAATTATAACTACTGTACCAGTTGAATGCATGGTGGGATTGATTATAAATGGTGGGAGAAGCATGATGACCTTTAAATTATCTTGAATGTGTTGCCATGTCAACTGAGGTATCATCCCAGAATACGTTATTATGATTCAATATAGCATACAGTACTAGTGATATAGACTGAGGTATGGATCCCAGAATGCATTATTGTGATTCAATACTAGCGATATAGACTATAATGATGTGGTAAATTCCGATCTACCTTGTTTTTCCTGATAGTACACAGTTCTTCAGTCTTAGTTTTCAGTTCTTGGTTAAGCCAATCATTCTGTTTCTTCAGTAACTCTGTTTCTTGCATCAGGCGTTTCTCTTTGAACTAAAACAGAATCATGCATGCAGTTACTGATAATGGTTATTAACATTAAACAGACTTAGTTAAAAAACTTTTTTTAGTGCTACCATCAAAAGTTTAGGACCCATTGATTAATCACAAAATCTGGAATCAATAGAGTTTAATAAGCATCTTGTTGTATTACAGCAAACGTAATGTCGCAAGAGGAAGTCTAGCGCAAGTACAAAAATTGATATTTATACTCTACAAATAATTTACTATGCTTGTAATGAGATTTGTGATGTTCAGTCTCCAAAAATAGTTGGATAATAAAAAAATTTATTAGACATTTTAGGGTGGAATATGGGTGGATATTTTTTTCTCATCTTTGTATTCTTGTCTTACCCTGTCATGTGCATGACAAAATGCTGCAGACTCGGAAAGGAATCCACCTGTTTTCCATCTTATAATGTCTTATAAGATATATACATTAATTCATTACTGTACTATACCATGAAAGATGTTTCTTGACTTTGAATTTCATCAAGCTTTGCCTAGTAAGACAATACAGAATATCAATGCCACAGTAGAAGAAGAATATGTGTGCCTGTAAAATCATGGTTCTTATTGTATTACAACTTTTTAGTGAATCAAGTGAGCAGCTTACCTCAGCTTTGCATTTTTCAGAATTTGCATTTGACAATTTTTCAGACATGTTTTTCCATTCCTCTGTGGTATACAAGCAAAATAAACATGTACAGTCAGAGAGTCGTAGTCGAAAGAGATAACAAATTTGTAATCAGACCTTTTTTATTATGATTTCTTAGTCCTTACCATTTAGCCCTTCTATCTCTTGTCTTTTTCTTTCCAGCATTGCAAGAAGCTCAAGTTTTTCTGTTTCTAGCTGTTCATTCAACTTGGCAACTCTTGACTGAAATTTGATACCAAATCATGATAATACTGTACAAATAACATCCACATAATAATTTTGGGGTTCTAAGATTGTTAAGGCTCAGGTCAAACCTGGAACTTAACAAGAGCTATAGGCATTGAAAACAGTGGATAATAAAGTGGTATTCTTTGAATTCATTAGGTTTGGCTCATGTGAAGATCAGCATTCGTATTCGACTTAAGTCTCCAGAATTTTTTGTCAACTTCAACTGACTACCATTTGATAACTCCAACAATGGCTACCCTCACAAATATTGATGAAAATTATTAAACTATTACTTGACTCTTAAAGTTTTTACTTACATAATTAGTTGATGCATCTTCTTTGATTCCTTCAACTTCTTGTAACCTTTTTTGTTTATCAGCAAGAGAAGCAGCTAAAATAAAGGGGATTAAAGAAAGTAATGAGTGACTCAGTTGCTAAGAAGTGAATTCTCTTTTTCTTACAGTAGGCTCCTTTCCAGCTATCATTAGCATCATTACCAGATCTTCATGCGCCCAGAGAGACAGGCTCAGACAGAGGGAGACAGACAGTGACCTTGCAATGATAGAGACCTTTTTTAACACCTTGGACAATTTATTATTCACATGTCTCTATCACTGCAAGCTCACAGTTTGTCTTGCTTCAATGCAAAGGCATGGCTACCTTTCAAGATGGCAAAGGGAACTGCAAAAGGGACTATTCATCATACATATACTAGTTATTTTCTGTTTGCATGAAAGCCAAATGGCTAAGCGTAGCCGCAACTAATATTTATTCATTTTTGAACATTATAGGATAAAAGATAGCTCTGGTAATATTCTCTGAAAACCCTTTTTAGGATAAGAATAAAGTCTGCATGTACAGTACAGTACGTATGTTAACCTGTTTCTTCCAGTTCTTGAGCAAGTTTGGTATTTCTCGTTGTCTCGGCCCCCAGTTTCGTGTTGCATGTTATGAGCTGTTTCTCCAGCTGGCTAAACTGTTGTTCTGTGGGAAAAAAAATATTAACAAAAATTAGCATCAAATCAGTGAATAATGTTACTTCTTGGAGCTTGTGCTAACTTTAGGGTCCCTACAAATTTTCAGAAGTGTGAATGGCTGATTTATTTTTCCGTGAAATGTGATTTGAGGTTTAAGGTCTTTTTACCTGCATGTGAAAGGGACATTTGGATTTTGTGATTTTTGAATTATTCATCATGTATGAAATGACTAAGTATTTTAACCTGATTTCATTTTGCAAAAATGTACAGGTATATAGAGGTGACCCCTTGACTTAGGTAAGCTTGTCTTTGTCAAACCCAGATAAATTGTCACAAAATAGCCATGATTTTGATATTTATGTATTTAGGATACTATGGATGTCGCCAAAGTGGTTTTTCACTCCAGAAAAAAATGTCAGTCATGTCCTAAAATGTCCACGATTCCATCAATAATTAATTATCAATATCAACATTTTAGTCTGCATTCCTTTCTCCACGGGTCAGTACCCAGTACCCTGAGTTGTAGAGAAGAATATTATCCAAAGAATAACAAGCCTTGGTGAAAGGAATGCAAACTAAGACATTGTTTTTCTGGTGCAAAAACCCACTTCAGTGACATCTGTAGTAATAAATCTTAAATTACTCGTAATTGATTTATACACAAATATCAAAATTACGGTTATTTCGTGACAGTATTAAAATACCCTTAAAAAAAACAATTACCTGAAAGAAGTATGTGCCCACTTCATTATTCTTAAGTATTGTGGCACTTTTTACCTTTTATATCTCAGTTCACTGCACGAAAAATGCATCGTAAAGACAAAGGTACAACTTTTGCTGTAGATCTTGAAAATTCCGTACATGGAAACGTTCGGCTCAAACTTGAGCTGTCACTTTTATCAAACGCCATCTTCCTTGCTCCCCGACTCAACACAAACTCCACAACTACCCTTACTAGTACATACACTAAAAACATGACTGCTACTCTCTCTGGCACTACAGCTAACATGTATATGGGTCCATAAGCTGAAACAAGAGCAGTAAATAGGGCAACTCACCGGCGTTAACACGTGCACGTCGTAAACTTGTCATCTCCGTCCGCCATTTTTGATCTTTTTTGCTCTGTTCCTTCAAGTACAGAACAGATCTTTTAACCAAATTATCAGCATCTTCACTGCTTTCTGAAATTCTAATCAAAGTTTCTTTTGGTATGCCAAAGTGAAGAGATAAAACTTGAAAATCATCTTCTCCTTCCAGTTCGACGTTGGACGCCGCCATTTTGAAAAAGATTGGCGCGTTAGCCCGCAAGGATTTGTGGGTTATATATACCTTAGTACCAGGACAACGGGACCGTTATAACACAGGGAATCCATAACATAAATATGTCCTTACTATCTTGTGATTCATGGGGTGCGCACAAATACCTCATGCGCGCTAAGACATTGGACGGTATTTTTTAGTTCCCTTTTTCGCAGCATAAATATCATTCAAGGAACAAACGTCCTTTAGCTTTTGGAGTGTTTTTTTTTTAAAATTCTACTGCATGCTGTACACAGTTTTTTTGTGATTATGTGGTGCTCACAAATACCTCATGCGCGCTTTAAAATATTGGGCGGTATATTTTTAGTTCCCTTTTTTCGTAGCATAAATATCATTCAAGGAACAAACGTTCTTTATCTTCTGCAGTGTTTTTTTTAATATTATTATTCTACTGCATGATGTGCCAGTTTTTTTGTGATTCGTGTGGTGCGCACAAATACCTCATGCGCGCTTAAAATATTGAGCGGTATTATGGTATTGGTATTATTTTTTGTTCCTTTATTTCGCAGTATAAATACCATTCAAGGAACAAACGTCCTTTAGCTTCTGCAGTGTTTTTTTTAAAAATTCTACTGCATGATGTGCACACTTTTTTCGTGATTCATGGGTGCGCACAAATACCTCATGCGCGCTTTAACACATCGAACGGTATCATTTTATGTTTTCTTTTTTTGCAGCATAAATACCATTCAAGGAACAAACGTTCTTCAGCTTCTGCACTGTTTTTTTTTTTCACAAATACCTCATGCGCGCTTTAAACATTTCGGCGGTATTATTCTATGTTCGCTTTCTAGGGGGCAAAATAGCAGCAAAACAAATGAACTTATTTATAGGGAGGTTAGGGGGCTAGTGGAAATGCGGGAGGCAGAGGGAGGAAGCCTTTTTTAAGCCAGCGCTCCACAAAGTTCGGGGCTAAGAAAGACAGGGCACTTTGAGGAAGGGGTAACAAAAATTTGTGAAAGTGAAAATCAAAATGGTCCAAAATGCATCAGAACTCTTCCTTGTAAATTATGACTGGCCTCTAAATGGCCTGTTGTTGTGAACGAGCTTTTATTTCAGAAGAATGGAATCTTTAGATATTCAATTTTCTATCTTTCTTGGCTTATGGCCCTTCCATTCTTTTGTTTCAACTCATTTCCGGCCCGCGGTCTGGCCGGTGTATTGCTTGTTAGCTTTGGGCTTCCTGTGTAGGGATTTCCCGCTTTTTGCACAGGGTACCCAAAACAAACGAAATTCAAGTCACAGGGGACCTTGGAAAGCTTTGCGTGAGTGAAATAGATTTATAAAGAATATTTAGGGATTTCTTAACCAAATGGTAAGTTAAAAGTAGTTTTAGTTCATTCTCATAAGATGAATTGTTTTTCTATTTCTTTTGGATGATTGTTTATCATTGTTTTTCGTAAAAAAAGGCAAACTTTCCCAAAACGATCACTGCATTTTGACTGTTTGTCAATGTGCTGTAAGCTTAAATTTTCTGTGATTTACAAAGTTCTGCTCACTTGAAATCAATTGCAAGCAAATATAACCTTTTAATGCATGTTTAACGTAGTAATCTTTCCTGTGTAATATGGTTCCAACACATACAAAAGTACGGTCTAGAATCTGATTTTCAGCATATAAATCAACTATTAATAGTCTAGCTACTTCAGTCAAATTTCCAACAGTGTGATTGAGATACTATTTTTTTGAAGGAAGCCAAAACCCCTGAGTCCTGGGCCATAGTAGTTGGGTGGCAGACTGGGTGGCATGGGTAAGGGTCTATTTTTTCCCAAAATCCCACGTCCCACAACGTTTTGCCATAACTGACAGCCCCTTAATTGTAAGCAATGACCACATTCATATTCAAAGGCACTTGAACTTTTATTTTATTTATTAATTGTTTCATGTTTAACAGAGATTGAATTCGGCAATTCCTGAGTCATGACCGATGCCAAAATCCCAAATCACATAAGATTTTTTCCAAGTTTTTTCTCAGATCCTGCATTATATTTCATGTTTCCCTGATCCTGCAAACACCCTTCCAGACCCTTAGGGGTACATGTGCTGCTACCAGTGCAGTCTCTCACCACATACAATGTGTTGTTTATGGCTGAGGTCATAGGTTTGCCTTCTTATTATGAGTGTGTTGTCAGTATCAGATTTATAACATGTGCCAGAGGCGAGTAATTGTAAATCTGAAACAACACAGACTTATTCAGTGGTTTAGCTGCCAATTACAGTAAATGTTGTAAGCTCATCATACGGTAAAATCGTACTGTGTTAATAGTCCCCTTAATAGCACCCTGAACAACTGGAAAGGTAGCTGGGCTGCTGCATTGAAGCAAGACAAACGCCTTTTAATGGTTGAGACCTTTTTAACACCATGGACAATATTATTCACATGTCTCTTTCATTGCAAGCTCACCATTCATCTCACTTCGATGCAAAGGCACAGCTACCTTTCAAGATGGTACAGGGAACTGTGAAGGGGACTATTGGTTCTGTGACCAGATTATGAAAAGGCATGTCGAGTATTTGAAGCCAGAGGAAACATAATATAATGAATGGAAAATGAAACTTTCTAAGTTTTTCAAATCCATGTTGTTTGTGATCATGAGTGTGAGCAGTAACAGTTTTGTTGTTTATTGTTGATCAACCACATACAATCCAATCTGGGAATTGCACCCAGTCCTCAAGACATTACTAAAAGTAATTGTCAAGTGTGCTCTTTTACACCATTTCGATCTGATGTATGGGTTGTCTGTATATGTCTGGCTATTTTTGCAGAGGGAGGAAGACTAGAGAACCTTGCACAGGAGAGAACGAACAACTCTACTCACATAGATTACATGACCAAGCTTAAGCCCAGCGGGACTCAAACCCAGGTCGCATTGGTGGGAAGGGAAAGATTCATAGTTTCCCATAAGAGTGATTATTAAATGGAAATAGACCCTTTTCAAATATAGCGTCTATGACGTCAAACGAGGAGAATGTCCCAGATGTCAAAACCAAATGATCTGGAGCTATTTCCCATACAAACTAATTATCAATAATGATATTGTAAGGTGATCTTCAAATTTGCACTCAAATAATTTGGGTGAATGGTGATTCGTAGAGTTGCCATAGTAACATTCAGTACACAGTATTCATCTTTGAAAAAAATTCTAATGACAGTTATTGTATACTTGCATGTTTCCATGACATCCCTTCCCCGCTACGCCACGTGGAGGCTACCATTCATGTAGCAGAAATTTCCACATCTGTGAAATCACACTAGATGGGTGTCCAATCAGTGTCTAAAATCAATCAAATGCGCAGCAAGCCAAATTTTGTGCGGCCCTATATTTATATAATGGCCCAGTGAGTTTTGCAAAGCCTGACTAGCATCTGAGTGTTAGGATTAATGGTTACAAATCAGCATCATAAGGGTTAGTTATTAAAGCATTTTGATAACCAGGCTTCATAATACTCATAAAAACCTCATTATATAAACCAATGCATGACGCAATGTGCAGCTTTAACAACATGAACATACACTCAACATATTACACATCAAATCACAAATATACGACAAGTTCAAAAACACAACTGCAACTTGTGTAAAGACCTCAGTCTCCTCAAGGGATGGCATTCTGCAATGATAATAGTAATAGAAAAGAACAACACTAATAATATCAAGAGTTTGAGAAATTCAAAAATTACATTTACCCATAATAATAATGATAATAATGATAATAATAATAATAATAGCTTTATTTGACACAGAATTCAGAAAGATTAAAACTTATTTACACTGAAGCTGTGTATAAAATAAATAATGATAAATATCTTATTTATAAGAAAATTAAACATATAATATTAAATATATATAAGAATAAGAATTTATCACTAATTAAAATTGAAATCTATAAAATACAAATAATTAAATCGAATATATACAATAATTAAAAAGATTAATATTAAATACCAAATTGTACCCACTGTACAATGTATGTATCTTACCAAATTTACCACAGGCCAGTATTTTGTGTTGATTATCTTTGGTTGCTACAGAGTAATCAAGATATCTATCCAGTCCAATAGATCATCCTCAATGATAGCCAGGTACCATACTTTTTGTTGACTCAGTCTGTTAATATTCTTCTTGGTATGTTCCAGTCAAACTGATTTCAATTACCCAATGCTACCTCTTGTGCATGAATGTCTTGGCCTTTTGGCTAAGTACAGTAGTCCAATCTACTTATCAGATATAAACTTGAATCCCAAATTCAGAGAGGAAGGTATTCAATGTCTGTGAATCTTGATCTAATTGGCATCTTAGTAGCTCTTGATTATTGCACTATAATATGTCACATTCCAAATAATCAGGCCCAGGACTTTGGGCAATAGATCTTTTCTCACTTGATATTTCTTTAAAAGTCACGGATGGAGACCACAGAAAGATGAATAGAATACGTACTGATAAACTTCAGCATTGGCTATCCATCAAGCAATAATCGTAGTATTTGTAGAGTATGACCTCAATGAAAGCTTTAACTGACCTCCATAGTTGTCTATAAAGCACTGCATTTCTTAATTTCAAGTGAGGAGATTTCCTGGTTGACTTAAGTAGGAAGATGTTTGTACACAACTCTGCTAATAAATGTCAAAAGTGCAAAGAAACAATAAAATTAGGTTTATGAAAGCTTACAAAACTCAAAGAAAAATCTTATACAAGGCAGTGACCAATAAAATGGCCAAGTCATATACAATATAGTTATGCCTACATATACAAGGCAGTGACCAATGAAATGGCCACATCATATACAATATAGTTATGCCTTGTATACAAGGCAGTGACCAATAAAAATGGCCATGTCATATACAATATATGATGCCTACATATACAAGGCAGTGACCAATAAAATGGCCAGGTCATATACAATATAGTTATGCCTACATATACGAGGCAGTGACCAATAAAATGGCCACGTCATATACAATATAGTGATGCCTACATATACAAGGCAGTGACCAATAAAATGGCTAGGTCATATACAATATAGTAACGCCTACATACAAGGCAGTGACCAATAAAATGGCCAGGTCATATACAATATAGTTATGCCTACATACACGAGGCAGTGACCAATAAAATGGCCACGTCATATACAATATAGTGATGCCTACATATACAAGGCAGTGACCAATAAAATGGCCACATCATATACAATATAGTGATGCCTACATATACAAGGCAGTGACCAATGAAATGGCCACATCATATACAATATAGTTATGCCTTGTATACAAGGCAGTGACCAATAAAAATGGCCATGTCATATACAATATATGATGCCTACATATACAAGGCAGTGACCAATAAAATGGCCAGGTCATATACAATATAGTTATGCCTACATATACGAGGCAGTGACCAATAAAATGGCCACGTCATATACAATATAGTGATGCCTACATATACAAGGCAGTGACCAATAAAATGGCTAGGTCATATACAATATAGTAACGCCTACATACAAGGCAGTGACCAATAAAATGGCCAGGTCATATACAATATAGTTATGCCTACATACACGAGGCAGTGACCAATAAAATGGCCACGTCATATACAATATAGTGATGCCTACATATACAAGGCAGTGACCAATAAAATGGCCACATCATATACAATATAGTGATGCCTACATATACAAGGCAGTGACCAATAAAATGGCCAGGTCATATACAATATAGTAAATGCCTACATATACAAGGCAGTGACCAATAAAATGGCCACTCATATACAATATAGTTATGCCTACATATATACAAGGCAGTGACCAATAAAATGGCCAGGTCATATACAATATAGTAATGCCTACATACAAGGCAGTGACCAATAAAATGGCCAAGTCATATACAATATAGTTATGCCTACGTATACAAGGCAGTGACCAATAAAATGGCCACGTCATATACAATATAGTTATGCCTACATATACAAGGCAGTGACCAATAAAATGGCCAGGTCATATACAATATAGTTATGCCTACATATACGAGGCAGTGACCAATAAAATGGCCACGTCATATACAATATAGTGATGCCTACATATACAAGGCAGTGACCAATAAAATGGCTAGGTCATATACAATATAGTAACGCCTACATACAAGGCAGTGACCAATAAAATGGCCAGGTCATATACAATATAGTTATGCCTACATACACGAGGCAGTGACCAATAAAATGGCCACGTCATATACAATATAGTGATGCCTACATATACAAGGCAGTGACCAATAAAATGGCCACATCATATACAATATAGTGATGCCTACATATACAAGGCAGTGACCAATGAAATGGCCACATCATATACAATATAGTTATGCCTTGTATACAAGGCAGTGACCAATAAAAATGGCCATGTCATATACAATATATGATGCCTACATATACAAGGCAGTGACCAATAAAATGGCCAGGTCATATACAATATACTTATGCCTACATATACGAGGCAGTGACCAATAAAATGGCCACGTCATATACAATATAGTGATGCCTACATATACAAGGCAGTGACCAATAAAATGGCTAGGTCATATACAATATAGTAACGCCTACATACAAGGCAGTGACCAATAAAATGGCCAGGTCATATACAATATAGTTATGCCTACATACACGAGGCAGTGACCAATAAAATGGCCACGTCATATACAATATAGTGATGCCTACATATACAAGGCAGTGACCAATAAAATGGCCACATCATATACAATATAGTGATGCCTACATATACAAGGCAGTGACCAATAAAATGGCCAGGTCATATACAATATAGTAAATGCCTACATATACAAGGCAGTGACCAATAAAATGGCCACTCATATACAATATAGTTATGCCTACATATATACAAGGCAGTGACCAATAAAATGGCCAGGTCATATACAATATAGTAATGCCTACATACAAGGCAGTGACCAATAAAATGGCCAAGTCATATACAATATAGTTATGCCTACGTATACAAGGCAGTGACCAATAAAATGGCCACGTCATATACAATATAGTTATGCCTACATATACAAGGCAGTGACCAATAAAATGGCCAGGTCATATACAATATAGTTATGCCTACATATACGAGGCAGTGACCAATAAAATGGCCACGTCATATACAATATAGTGATGCCTACATATACAAGGCAGTGACCAATAAAATGGCTAGGTCATATACAATATAGTAACGCCTACATACAAGGCAGTGACCAATAAAATGGCCAGGTCATATACAATATAGTTATGCCTACATACACGAGGCAGTGACCAATAAAATGGCCACGTCATATACAATATAGTGATGCCTACATATACAAGGCAGTGACCAATAAAATGGCCACATCATATACAATATAGTGATGCCTACATATACAAGGCAGTGACCAATGAAATGGCCACATCATATACAATATAGTTATGCCTTGTATACAAGGCAGTGACCAATAAAAATGGCCATGTCATATACAATATATGATGCCTACATATACAAGGCAGTGACCAATAAAATGGCCAGGTCATATACAATATAGTTATGCCTACATATACGAGGCAGTGACCAATAAAATGGCCACGTCATATACAATATAGTGATGCCTACATATACAAGGCAGTGACCAATAAAATGGCTAGGTCATATACAATATAGTAACGCCTACATACAAGGCAGTGACCAATAAAATGGCCAGGTCATATACAATATAGTTATGCCTACATACACGAGGCAGTGACCAATAAAATGGCCACGTCATATACAATATAGTGATGCCTACATATACAAGGCAGTGACCAATAAAATGGCCACATCATATACAATATAGTGATGCCTACATATACAAGGCAGTGACCAATAAAATGGCCAGGTCATATACAATATAGTAAATGCCTACATATACAAGGCAGTGACCAATAAAATGGCCACTCATATACAATATAGTTATGCCTACATATATACAAGGCAGTGACCAATAAAATGGCCAGGTCATATACAATATAGTAATGCCTACATACAAGGCAGTGACCAATAAAATGGCCAAGTCATATACAATATAGTTATGCCTACGTATACAAGGCAGTGACCAATAAAATGGCCACGTCATATACAATATAGTTATGCCTACATATACAAGGCAGTGACCAATAAAATGGCCAGGTCAAATACAATATAGTTATGCCTACATACAAGGCAGTGACCAATAAAATGGCCAAGTCATATACAATATAGTTACACCTACATATACAAGGCAGTGACCAATAAAATGGCCACGTCATATACAATATAGTTATGCCTACATATACGAGGCAGTGACCAATAAAATGGCCACGTCATATACAATATAGTGATGCCTACATATACAAGGCAGTGACCAATAAAATGGCTAGGTCATATACAATATAGTAACGCCTACATACAAGGCAGTGACCAATAAGATGGCCAGGTCATATACAATATAGTTATGCCTACATACACGAGGCAGTGACCAATAAAATGGCCACGTCATATACAATATAGTGATGCCTACATATACAAGGCAGTGACCAATAAAATGGCCACATCATATACAATATAGTGATGCCTACATATACAAGGCAGTGACCAATAAAATGGCCAGGTCATATACAATATAGTAAATGCCTACATATACAAGGCAGTGACCAATGAAATGGCCAGGTCATATACAATATAGTAATGCCTACATATACAAGGCAGTGACCAATGAAATGGCCAGGTCATATACAATATAGTAATGCCTACATATACAAGGCAGTGACCAATAAAATGGCCAGGTCATATACAATATAGTTATGCCTACATATATACAAGGCAGTGACCAATAAAATGGCCAGGTCATATACAATATAGTAATGCCTACATACAAGGCAGTGACCAATAAAATGGCCAGGTCATATACAATATAGTAACGCCTACATACAAGGCAGTGGCCAATAAAATGGCCAGGTCATATACAATATAGTAACGCCTACATACAAGGCAGTGGCCAATAAAATGGCCAGGTCATATACAATATAGTAACGCCTACATACAAGGCAGTGACCAATAAAATGGCCAGGTCATATACAATATAGTAACGCCTACATACAAGGCAGTGACCAATAAAATGGCCAGGTCATATACAATATAGTAACGCCTACATACAAGGCAGTGGCCAATAAAATGGCCAGGTCATATACAATATAGTAACGCCTACATACAAGGCAGTGGCCAATAAAATGGCCAGGTCATATACAATATTAATATTAATAACATAATCATACAGAAAATCATTGTCAAGAGCAAAGTCCAGATCATTTTACAAGTAGGTAGAAAAAACATTTCCATGTACTACATGATATAATTACTAGCATTTTGGAAAATAGACTGAAAAATAACAATATTTTCTTGTCCCTCATTACTACCATAACACCTTGTGCGAGTTCTATTTTTATAAAAACCATAACCTTGATATTTTCTCTCTTCTCTGAATCCTCCATAACCAGAACACCCTACGATTTCCATTCCTGATCCAATACATACCAGTGACCTATTATGGTGCATCTGTGTACCATTCTCATTCTTCCATTCTAAGACCATAGTTTCATTTCCTGTCCTGATCCAATGAATACCAGTGACATATTACAGTGCATCTGTGTACCATTCCCATTCTTCCATTCTAAGACCATAGTGTTATTTCCTGTCCTGATCCAATGAATACCAGTGACATATTACAGTGCATCTGTGTACCATTCTCATTCTTCCATTCTAAGACCATAGTGTTATTTCCTTTCCTGATCCAATGAATACCAGTGACATATTACAATGCATCTGTGTACCATTCTCATTCTTCCATTCTAAGACCATAGTGTTATTTCCTTTCCTGATCCAATGAATACCAGTGACATATTATAGTGCATCTGTGTACCATTCTCATTCTTCCATTCTAAGACCATAGTGTTATTTCCATTCCTGATCCAATGAATACCAGTGACATATTACAGTGCATCTGTGTACCATTCTCATTCTTCCATTCTAAGACCATAGTGTTATTTCCTTTCCTGATCCAATGAATACCAGTGACATATTATAGTGCATCTGTGTACCATTCTCATTCTTCCATTCTAAGACCATAGTGCCATTTCCATTCCTGATCCAATGAATACCAGTGACATATTACAGTGCATCTGTGTACCATTCTCATTCTTCCATTCTAAGACCATAGTGTTATTTCCTTTCCTGATCCAATGAATACCAGTGACCTATTATAGTGCATCTGTGTACCATTCTCATTCTTCCATTCTAAGACTATAGTGTTATTTTCATTCCTGATCCAATGAATACCAGTGATGTATTATAGTGCATCTGTGTACCATTCTCATTCTTCCATTCTAAGACCATAGTTTCATTTCCTTTCTTGATCCAATGAATACCAGTGACATATTATAGTGCATCTGTGTACCATTCTCATTCTTCCATTCTAAGACCATAGTGCCATTTCCTTTCCTGATCCAATGAATACCAGTGACATATTATAATGCATCTGTGTACCATTCTCATTCTTCCATTCTAAGACCATAGTTTCATTTCCTTTCTTGATCCAATGAATACCAGTGACATATTATAGTGCATCTGTGTACCATTCTCATTCTTCCATTCTAAGACCATAGTGCCATTTCCTTTCCTGATCCAATGAATACCAGTGACATATTATAATGCATCTGTGTACCATCCTCATTCTTCCATTCTAAGACCTTAGTGTTATTTCCATTCCTGATCCAATGAATACCAGTGACATATTATAGTGCATCTGTGTACCATTCTCATTCTTCCATTCTAAGACCATAGTTTCATTTCCTTTCTTGATCCAATGAATACCAGTGACATATTACAGTGCATCTGTGTACCATTCTCATTCTTCCATTCTAAGACCATAGTGCCATTTCCTTTCCTGATCCAATGAATACCAGTGACATATTATAATGCATCTGTGTACCATCCTCATTCTTCCATTCTAAGACCTTAGTGTTATTTCCATTCCTGATCCAATGAATACCAGTGACATATTATAGTGCATCTGTGTACCATTCTCATTCTTCCATTCTAAGACCATAGTTTCATTTCCTTTCTTGATCCAATGAATACCAGTGACATATTACAGTGCATCTGTGTACCATCCTTATTCTTCCATTCTAAGACCATAGTGTTATTTCCATTCCTGATCCAATGAATACCAGTGACATATTATAGTGCATCTGTGTACCATTCTCATTCTTCCATTCTAAGACCATAGTGCCATTTCCTTTCCTGATCCAATGAATACCAGTGACATATTATAGTGCATCTGTGTACCATTCTCATTCTTCCATTCTAAGACCATAGTGCCATTTCCTTTCCTGATCCAATGAATACCAGTGACATATTATAGTGCATCTGTGTACCATCCTCATTCTTCCATTCTAAGACCATAGTGTTATTTCCATTCCTGATCCAATGAATACCAGTGATGTATTATTATAGTGCATCTGTGTACCATCCTCATTCTTATTATTCCTATAATAATATTACATAATTATTATTCTTTTGTTGATCCATTGAATACCACTGACATATTATATGGCATGTACTTTGGCATTCTCAGTCTTCCATCTTGCCATATTTCCCATTGTTATGTCATAGTTCTGAAACACTATCATCTCCAGTGTATTATAGTGGTGGCAGCGTTTTTCGTGCAAAAATCCAAACATGAAGTTCATTCATTCAATCCTTTAGTTCAAACATTCAGTTCTTCGGTTCAAACATGCAATCCGTCATTCAATCATTTAATCACATCCAGAGTGCCAAATGACGGAAGTGAAGATCAATATGCGTGCCGAATGGACTTCAGAAAGTTTCGGATATTACAGAGTTGAATGACTGAACCAAAGCAAAAGATGCATGTTCGAATCGAAGGATTGTACAATCGAATAGAAGAATTGCATTTTCGAAACGAAGGATCACATTTTCGGAGCAAACAATTGCATGATCGAATACAAGAATTGCACAACCGAATAGAAGAATTGCAGGACCGAATAGAAGAATCACAGGACCGGATAGAAGAATTGCATGATCGAATATAGAAGAATTGCATGATCGAATATAGAAGAATTGCATGTTCAAAACAAAGGATAGCATGTTTCAACCAAAACATTAAATGATGAATGATGGATTGTATGTTCGAACCGAAAAACTGAATGTTTGAACCAAAGGATTGAATGAATGAACTTCATGTTTGAATTTTGGCATAAAAACTGTATTTCTTATTGCCATGTCATTGTTTATATATCTTCCCATTCGCAGTCTACCATCTTGCCATATTTCTCCTTGCCATGTCATAGTTCAAATGTCTTACCATTCTCAGTCTTCTGTCTTGGCATATTTCCCATTGCCATGTCATAGTTCAAATGTATTACCATTCTCAGTCTTGCCATATTTCCCATTGCCATGTCATAGTTCAAATGTCTTACCATATACTCTGTCTTCCATCTTGCCATATTTCCCATTGCCATGTCATAGTTCAAATGTCTTACCATACTCTGTCTTCCATCTTGCCATATTTCCCATTGCCATGTCATAGTTCAAATGTCTTACCATATACTCTGTCTTCCATCTTGCCATATTTCCCATTGCCATGTCATAGTTCAAATGTCTTACCATATACTCTGTCTTCCATCTTGCCATATTTCCCATTCCCATGTCATAATTCAAATGTCTTACCATTCCCAGTTTCCAGTCTTCCATCTTGCCATATTTCCTATTGCCATGTCATAGTTCAAATGTGTTACCATACTCTGTCTTCCATCTTGCCATATTTCCCATTGCCATGTCATAGTTCAAATGTCTTACCATATACTCTGTCTTCCATCTTGCCATATTTCCCATTGTCATGAAATAATTCAAATGTCTTACCATTCCCAGTTCCCAGTCTTCCATCTTGCCATATTTCCTATTGCCATGTCATAGTTCAAATGTGTTACCATACTCTGTCTTCCATCTTGCCATATTTCCCATTGCCATGTCATAGTTCAAATGTCTTACCATATACTCTGTCTTCCATCTTGCCATATTTCCCATTGTCATGAAATAATTCAAATGTCTTACCATTCCCAGTTCCCAGTCTTCCATCTTGCCATATTTCCCATTGCCATGTCATAGTTCAAATGTCTTACCATTCTCAGTCTTCTGTCTTGGCATATTTCCCATTGCCATGTCATAGTTCAAATGTATTACCATTCTCAGTCTTGCCATATTTCCCATTGCCATGTCATAGTTCAAGTGTCTTGCCATTCTTAGTCTTGGCATATTTCCCATTCCCATGTCATAGTTCAAATGTATTACCATTCTCAGTCTTCCATCCTGCCATATTTCCCATTGCCATGTCATAGTTCAAATGTGTTACCATACTCTGTCTTCCATCCTGCCATATTTCCCATTGCCATGTCATAGTTCAAATGTGTTACCATACTCTGTCTTCCATCCTGCCATATTTCCCATTGCCATGTCATAGTTCAAATGTGTTACCTGTCCATATACTCTGTCTTCCATCTTGCCATATTTCCCATTGTCATGTCATAGTTCAAATGTCTTACCATATACTCTGTCTTCCATCTTGCCATATTTCCCATTGTCATGTCATAGTTCAAATGTCTTACCATACTGTCTTCCATCTTGCCATATTTCCCATTGCCATGTCATAGTTCAAATGTCTTACCATATACTCTGTCTTCCATCTTGCCATATTTCCCATTGCCATGTCATAGTTCAAATGTGTTACCATATACTCTGTCTTCCATCTTGCCATATTTCCCATTGCCATGTCATAGTTCAAATGTGTTACCATACTCTGTCTTCCATCTTGCCATATTTCCCATAGCCATTTCATAGTTCAAATGTCTTACCATATACTCTGTCTTCCATCTTGCCATATTTCCCATTCCCATGTCATAGTTCAAATGTGTTACCATATACTCTGTCTTCCATCTTGCCATATTTCCCATTGCCATGTCATAGTTCAAATGTGTTACCATACTGTCTTCCATCTTGCCATATTTCCCATTGCCATGTCATAGTTTAAATGTGTTACCATACTCTGTCTTCCATCTTGCCATATTTCCCATTGCCATGTCATAGTTCAAATGTGTTACCATACTCTGTCTTCCATCTTGCCATATTTCCCATTGCCATGTCATAGTTCAAATGTGTTACCATACTGTCTTCCATCTTGCCATACTTCCCATTGTCATGAAATAATTCAAATTTCTTACCATTCCCAGTTCCCAGTCTTCCATCTTGCCATATTTCCCATTGCCATGTCATAATTCAAATGTCTTACCATTCCCAGTTTCCAGTCTTCCATCTTGCCATATTTCCCATTGCCATGTCATAGTTGAAATGTCTTACCATATACTCTGTCTTCCATCTTACCATATTTCCCATTGTCATGAAATAATTCAAATGTCTTACCATTCCCAGTTCCCAGTCTTCCATCTTGCCATATTT
The DNA here is from genome assembly GCA_023349425.1 of Anthopleura sola. Taxonomy (NCBI): domain Eukaryota; kingdom Metazoa; phylum Cnidaria; class Anthozoa; order Actiniaria; family Actiniidae; genus Anthopleura; species Anthopleura sola. The sequence continues at coordinate 3,039,163 of JALHLI010000014.1, forward strand.
CCCATTGCCATGTCATAATTCAAATGTCTTACCATTCCCAGTTCCCAGTCTTCCATCTTGCCATATTTCCAATTGTCATGTCATAGATCAAATGTCTTACCATTCTTTGTCTTCTGTCTTGTCATTTCTTTCCATTACCATGTCATAGATTGAATATCTTACCATGCACTACCATTTGAACATTACGTGTGGAATGCTGTAGATGAAACAAAAAAGGAAGGAATATACTTAATACCATGAAATATTAGAAAATATTTAACAAATGAAAAATAATAAACTCAGTCTACAGCTTTTTGCTCTTAAATTTTCGATTCATGACAGTTGTTCACTGATTTAAAATCCTGATGTTCACACACATGTTATCATAAATTGCAAATTCAAACTACTATTTCGATAATGTTATCATGAATTGATGATCAATAATTTCAGTATTAAAAGGATATTCAATTGATTTTGTACTTTATCTGTGGAATATACCAAACTTTTGCTTTTAATTTAAGAACAATTTTATGATAAAACTAGTCACAAAATACAGAATGATGTTTCAGAGTTCATCTAACACCATTATCAAGCTCAAAATGATATTATAAAAGATGTTAAGAAATAGTGTAACCACTGAAAAAGTAGCAGCTTTAATTAGTTGCCTTTTTTTCATCAAATATACATTCATTTGTAATTTATACTCCCTCAAATAGCATCTTCTGTTTTTTGAATACCACTGCATCATAATCCCTTCCGTCATCAATCTGGGGGGAAAATAAGATAAAAAATATGGGATATTAAATAAAAATGTTGTGGGAAATTAATATTTTCGTTAAGTTTTTCATTCATTTTTTTTCTTCAGATTTTGCTTCTGTAAGTTAGAAGTAATTTGCATATTAAGTTTCCTCAAAAAAATCATTCATTCTTTTAGTTTCATTTTTGCAATGACAATGTTTTGCTACTGTTTGAAGTTTTGCACTATAGATCTGTGATTTTCCTTCACTTTCTTATAATAACTCAGTGTAAAAACTATTGTACTTGAAGCACTCAATGTAATTTTGGTTTTTGTTCGATTTTCCAATCTTTCTTAATTATACATTATTTAATGTACCACCGAAAAAGTAGCAGCTTTAATTAGTTGCTTTTTTTTTTATCAAAGATAAATTGTTAATTTATACTCCCTCAAATAGCATCTTCTGTTTTTTGAATACCACTGCATCATAATCCCTTCCATCATCAATCTGGGGGAAAAATAGGATAAAAAATTTAGGATATTAAATAAAAATGTTGTGGGAAATTAATATTTTCGTTAAGTTTTTCATTCTTTTTTTTTTTTTTCCAGATTTTGCTTCTGCAAGTTAGAAGTAATTTGCATAAGTTTCCTCGAAAAAATTGTTCATTCTTTTAGTTTCATTTTTGCAATGACAATGTTTTGCTACTGTTTGAAGTTTTGCACTATAGATCTGTGATTTTCCTTCACTTTCTTATAATAACTCAGTGTAAAAACTATTGTACTTGAAGCACTCAATGTAATTTTGGTTTTTGTTCGATTTTCCAATCTTTCTTAATTATACATTATTTAATGTACCACCGAAAAAGTAGCAGCTTTAATTAGTTGCTTTTTTTTATCAAAGATAAATTGTTAATTTATACTCCCTCAAATAGCATCTTCTGTTTTTTGAATACCACTGCATCATAATCCCTTCCGTCATCAATCTGTGGGAAAATAAGATAAAAAATATGGGATATTAAATAAAAATGTTGTGGGAAATTAATATTTTCATTAAGTTTTTCATTCATTTTTTTTCTTCAGATTTTGCTTGTGTAAGTTACTGAAGTAATTTGCATAAGTTTTCTCAAAAAATATCATTCATTCTTTTAGTTTCATTATTACAATGTTTTGCTACTGTTTGAAGTTTTGCACTATAGATCAGCTTTCCTTCACTTTTTCTTATGAAAACTCAGTGTAAAAACTATTGTACTTGAAGCACTCAATAAATTTTGTTCGATTTTCCAATCTTTCTTAATACATTAATATACCATACTACCAGGTTGTGCATCCTTTTTGTGATGTGTGTGAACTTTTACCAGACTCTGGATTCTGTGTCCATTAGCAGATACTAACTGTGAAAACAAACAGTCTGAAACAATGGTTAGATTAATCAAAGAATGTGTCATGGTCCATACTTACCCTGAAAAAAACTGAAATAAAAGTTCAAATCTATTAGTTAATCTTAAATATAAACTACCAGACCAACAAAGATAATCTTTATTTCATTTGTTCTTTACAATATTCTCATTCATCCATTCAAGTCAGAAACATGACATTTACAATAGTGTTGAAAAACGTTCAGGCTAAATTTACAATTTTTCCTATGAAGAAAAAAGAAAATAAATCAAGCTGAAAAGAAAAAAAGCTGAAAAAGAACTGCTGTGGAAGTGAAGTGTTAGTGGTTTTTTTTTGTTGTTGTTGTTTAATGTTTAGTTTATGTTTATAGAAATATTCTAAATTACAGATCTATGAAAGTAATTACAACTATACTAAGTCTATTAACTATTCCCTCACATGTGGGCAAGCAGGAGTCCCCCCTACCACACCTACTATATAACCTTGTTATGTTTATGTTTACAGTTTATCCTATTGCCGAAATAGAAAAGAAAAAGAAAAAAGTCCCTTAGAGGAGTCGAACAGAAAATGTAGTTTAAGGTTTATAATTATAAGGTTTTATAACTTTACTGTGGAAGAGTAAAATATCATTTGGACTTGATCACAAAGACAACACAAAGAACAATTAACATTTTAAATATATAGTGAATATTGTCAAAAAAAAGTAAAAAAAAAAAAAAAAAAATTTCCACAGTAAATATATTTGGAAATTTCCTACTGAAATTTCCTTAGCTTTGCAGTTATCATTAGCGTACAAGATGCATACAGTTGTACAACAACTATAAACACCTTAGTTCTGCTGAGGATAAAAATTTTGTCATACTTTTCTAGTAGGATATCTATCAGCATTCACTGATAGTTGCATTTTATTTTGTTAAGTTTAGTGTATTTTTAATTCTTTATGAAAAAATCCATACAGAAAATAAGGTTATGGTAGCTAAATTTTGGCGTGCAAAAGTATGACAAAATATCTGCATTTGTTCTCAAGTGCAAAGATGTGGTATACAGTCCTTGCACCTGAGTTATGTGACCTTTGTATGTCAAAGGTCAGCATATACAGGACTCCAAAAACAAGGAGTGCACTAGAAACAAAAAGTTCTTCAAGCCCTAGACTAATATTCCTTAGTTAAAAAAAAAGGAGAAATAGCAAGTTCTACCCATCCAGTTGCAAGAAGTCGATCCTATATATTACATAAGGCAATAGACAGGACCTGCAGTTTGTACCCTTTTGCCAATGCTGGTTCCTTATAACCTACCGTGATGCCATTGCGCTGTCCAACGAGGAAACTCATTATCATGAAATTTAGATAGGCTAAATGACTGATAATGAGTGTTGGTTCAAACTGGCCCCAGGATGGGTAGAAAATAACTATATTCCCCAACAGCTTTTACCAAAACTGGCAAGTCCACAGGGCCTTGCCTGTGAGCAGAGGTTCTTTTTCTTTCCCTCTGTGGGGCTGAGTGGCTGACTGGAACGGATGGCTGACTGGAACGGTGGGCAGACTGGAACGGAGGGCAGACTGGAACGGAGGGCAGAAAAAGACCTCTGCAAGCCGGGTATGAAAACATATTCCGTTGAATACAAAAAACAGACCAAATTATTTCATGAAATGTAGTTTTGTGCTCCCTGCCCTTAAGATGATGGAGAGATGAATGACTACTTGACTCTAACCTAACCGCACGCCAACTAACAAAAAACATTAAATAATAATAATAATAATAATAGTTATGTATATGTCAAGTATCATTTATCTCAAATCATCTTACAGGACAAGTAATTTGATTCCTGTTTGTCATAAAATACACAAACTTTGAGCAAAGAGCTGCGCCTTTAAAAAGTAAAGAAAAGAAGAAATCAAAGCTGTGTATTTTATGGTTCAAACAGGAAGAATCTTTAAACTTTTGGACTGTAACAAGGATTAACCTTCCCCTAAGCCGGATGCCAATTGTATCGAAGTTCAGATGACGGAATGTTTTAGCCGAATGAGTAGAGAAAGACACTAATGAGAAGTCATGAAGGAGAATCCTCAATTACAACCAAAAGCTGTTTTGGTAAAAGCTCTAAGGACCTTAACTATTGTTTTTTGGAAAAAGAATTTGAATAAAAGAGAAACATTGAAATGCCGTAAAATGTAAAATTTGCCAATCATCTCAAAAAAGAAAATTAAAGAAACATTGAAAACCACAGTGTTGTACCTTGAACATGTGTCTTAATGGTGTTGCAAGAATGGAAGAATAAAGGAATAAAGAAACAAACACAACATGTAAACATATATACAACAACCATCAGTGTCACATGCTCTGTAGTCTTCCTTTTGGGTTGCAGCTGGGTCTTCTGGCATTGGGGGTCTTTTGGCATTTGGGGGGGGGGGGGTCTTTTGGCTCGTTTTGGGGATTTAGCTCCTGTTGGTTCTTGGTTGTCTTTTGTCTACTGTCTGGGGTTTCTTCTTCTGTAAGAAAGAACAAAAAAAATTTAGTGAATTATGTAGGATTGTTTGAAATCACTAAAAAACCCAGGAAATAGATATTAGACTTATACACATCTATTTAGTAGACAATAATTCCATTGTTTTCTTATGTGTCTATTTCACATTATTTATGAGTTCTGAGGGAGGGGAGAGGGCCCCTTTCCACCTTTACAAACCTAATATTTTCCCCCCAGCCATCCTTAACCAGCCTTGTAGAATAATTATATTGTGTGGATCCAAAACATATGGAGGATATTTTGAAGATTGATCCCTAGCCCCCCCCCCCCCCCCCCCCCCCTCACACACACACCCTCTGCTAATTTCCTATATTGTGGGGTATGGCTCTATTTTGGAACCACACAATATATGAGCTGGGAGTGGAGTGGAGGGCTTTGTGGACTCTGGGTTTTTCCCAAGAATTGCAGTATAAATTATCTATATAATATAAAATCCCCCTCATCTTTTTGTTTCCCATGAGAGCTCCAATTTTAGGAGCAGAACACATTTTAAAGTAGAGGGAGGGGGGCTTATATGCAAAATGGTTCCACTGCCCCTAAATGTAGAGGGAAGGGGTGAGGTTACAAGGCACCCTCCCCTGTTTGCTTTCAAGAATGCTATGAATGTATTTATTTGATAGAAACTATTCCTCACCCCCTCCCCCCCAAATAACAGGAGGCTTTGATTTATTCCTTTTATTAGTATTTCTCTGTATTCTTTTTTCTTCTTTTTCGCCCTTCATTCGCCTTTTTTTCTTCTTCTTTCTTTTGCTTCCTTTTTTGCTCATTGATTTTGCTTTCTTTTTCTCTTTGCATTTCAGCCGTTTTTTTTTATTAGAGGGGAGGGGAGGGAACCCATCCACAATCACTAACATATTATTTAAATATTTACCTGTTTCTGTTTTCTCAACGACAGGCGATAAAGTTGTTGAACGTAACTTTTCTCGCCACAATTTTATTGCTTCTTCCTCTAGTTCTCTTGGACCTGAAGAAAAATAACAAATATGTGTTAGCTGATGCAATTCATGGCGCTTCACAAAAAAGGCGCGAAAACTTCCCTACTGTGAAACACAAAAAATAAAACTTACAGGTTAGCCAAAGTTTCCATATTCCGTTAGAAACTTTGCTTTAAAATGCTTTAAAGCTCGAATGAATTACGTTCGAGAATAATTGAACATTTTTGCAAGCGAATTTTTGTGGTCGCTGCTGGCAAGCAAAAATGGCGGGAAAGTTCATCTTCTACTTTTGTCAAAATTATCTTTTTTGAATGAAAATAATCAGCAACAAGCTTTGTATTATGAATAATTTTCGAAAAATAACCTAGTATTTCGTAAGTTATGAAGAATTTTCACGAACCTTGGGAGTGTAACGTTTCTAGCCTTGTCCAAGAACCCAGCGAATGCCACCGCTTCAGAAAGCAGGGAATTTAGCTCTCTTCGTTGTTAAATGCATAAAAACATAATACTGTTGAGAGAAAAGATACAATTATACGTAAATATTGTGATATTATTTAAGGAAAGCCCTAATTCTCTATCTATTTCAAGCCTCTACTCTTCAAAAACCTTCTCTCAAAGTTACAATTTGCCGCCAGTTCCACTTTGCCGAGTTGGAAAAAATCAAGAAAATATCCCTTTTTCTCCCGGAACACCGTTTAAGAATGATTTTCAACGAAGGTTTAGCTTCTAACAAACGTAAACTGCCTTAAATGTATAAGATAAGAGAAGTTTTCATTCACCTTTTTGAAGTGCGTTCCATGCCGAAGGAGTTTGCAAGAGTTGACCCGAGGCTCGAGAAAAAACGTTTTTATGCAAAAAAAACGTAACCAGTGCTTTGCCTCATTGTTATTCTGTCTTGTATCTATTAAATGGGAGAAGAAGAATCAAAATTTGTACAATTTTTGAAGGGAAAAACTTTGAGACTTTCTTACCTAAGGTCGACTAACTCTCCGCTGGAAAGGTTGAATCCAAATGAGCGAAATTCGGGCCGCGTGGTCGAATGGTCAGTGAAAGATTCCCGCGTGCATTTGCTTTTAGCCAATCAGAAGATGATAAAAAAATACACGTTTTATCAGAGCCAATCAGAAAAGAGATAAATGATATTGATTGACAGGTTTTCAAATATGGCGAAAGCATCCACGGGGAGCACCAAGGATTTCAAGGGGTCAAGATAAGCACAGGCAACCCAGAGGTTAAAAATGCCCCCAAAATAATGATAAAATCGCATTATTTTTAAAACGATTATCATGTTTTTGAACTGTTTTTATGTATGTAAATAATTGTAAATAAGGTTAATTTTGTAGCCAAGTCAGTTGATGAAATGAAACGAAATGAAATGAAATGAAAAGAAACAAAGGAAAAAGGAAGCTGAAGAATGACAGAAAGAAGACAAGAACCTGAAGGAAGGAAGAAAGACAGATCACAGAAGGGAAGGAAAGAAATACGCCTTACATCCAGGATAAGGTTTATGTTACACCAGTGTAAATATTTAAAATATGCAATTGTTTTGGTATATTTGACTCAAAATTCGCTTAACGGTACGTGATCTTGAATATTTAATGAAACTTGTGTTTGACAAGAAAAATACAACTAAAATACAACATGTTTTACAAAATATTGTCTCACTTTTTAATCCCCTTAGCATGCGCTTAGAGCAGTAGCGCGGAATGCTTGATGCGTCTATTTCGAGTTTCATGCAAATTTAAATGATCTGACTTACAGTTACATTAGAGTGGTTTTCGTATGAGTTGTAAATCATACTCGTAGCCGTAGCGTAGCCGTAGTGTAGCCGTACCGTATCTAACCATAACTATACGCATGGTGATTGGATGAATTACTGGAACGGGAAACCATCTCAATGTTACAACATGTCGTACAATGTAACTCATATTAAATCCGCTCTGGCTGAATTTACTCCGGCATTCCCTTGTTACAAAATACGAGTTGATTAATTCAAACATGCAGGCAGACTCCTGAAAACCAATAATAAAGCCGTTTGTTTTTTGCTAATTATACTCTGCATTACTTCGACAACGACTGATTTGAGACTGATAGCTTATTGTCTTGCCAGGCGAGCATGATCATTGCGATTGAGATTATTAGGCGAATCTAATCTAATAAATCTTGATAAGAGTTAACTTTAGCAAATTTTAATATGGAATACGAAAAAAAAACCAGATGGACACTCAACTCGATTAGCTCAGAAATCTAGATTCAACCTACCAGCCAGACATGGCCAGAATGGGACAGAACTTCAAGCTACTATTTTGCCTTGTCGGTTACATTTTGCTCGTCGTATCCGCAGCACAGGAAATAATAGAAAACGATCTTTCGAGGTCATTTACCTTTGAAGCAGTCGTAAATACCACCAGTAGTCTTGATTCTGAAGATGAAATTCTAGCAAGACACAAAGCTAGAAGTGCTGTACATTGTGCTCACAAATGTCTGACCAACAAACAGTGTCAGGTGATTGGTTTTAACGCCAAGTCAGGAGTTTGTTGGTTGATGAAGAGTGCTGGCAGAAATGGAGTTTTGAAGTCAGAAAAGAACGTGATTCTCATGAAGGTATATATTTCACCGTTAAGTTCGCAAGTTCAGTTGCCATCCGCACACCAGCTGCTTGGGCACTTCAGCAATCTTCTTTGTTTTTTTTTTTTTTAAGTTGAAAATTCGGAGGTGTTACTCTCTCTCTCTCTCTCTCTCTCTCTCTCTCTCTCTCTCTCTCTCTCTCTCTCTCTCTCTCTCTCTCTCTCTCTCTCTCTCTCTCTCTCTCTCTCTCTCTCTATGTATGGTATCTTATGGTATCTAAAATGAACTTGTTCCCATCCAAGACCTAGTATGATTTCTTCTTGACATTTTTTCAGGTTGGATTCGAGGAAGCTTCAAATTCGGCAGAGGAGAAAGGTATATAACTGCAAAAAGTCTTTCTTCTTATACGGGTTAAGCTAGCCCTCCACCATATTAGGAATCGGAGAGAAATCGGAAGTGATCGGACCGGAAGATTATGGCATATTTCGAGTTTCATGCAGGTGCGCGCTTATGATTGACTGAAGCGGGAAAAATCGGATTTGTTTTGAGCCGATCACTCTCGCTCTTCTCTTAGACCTCTTAGGCAACTTTTTTCTTTCTCTCTCTCTCTCTCTCTCTCTCTTTCTTTCTTTCTTCCTTCCTTCCTTCCTTCCATCCTTTCTTCCCTCCCGGGGCGTGGTTTAACTCGTACTACCTAGTATCTTGTGTTCCACTCTAATATTGGGGCGTTGCAATGGAATTATGTGCATTTGTGTTTGCGCTTTCATGTTTTGGTCTTTGAAGGTTCATCTGTGAGATGGGTGTCTCCTGACTTAGATTACATTATCTGGTTTCAATATAAAATCGAGGGATATAGTTGGAAGGAGGATAATTTAGATTTTCTTCAACTATTTTATACCATCAATTTCATGCAGTCGAAGAATTTTCATCGTGCAAAGAAGTGTTGGACAAAGGAAGGTAAGTCGTACATAAATGAATGTCCAGCCCAACATTATTCAGATGATCCTATATGGATTGTATTGGTTTGATTCAGATCTAAAGGCAATGGAATCTACAATATCAAGACCAACCATACCTCCAGCACCAGGACGTATTGTCACATGGACAAGTTACCCGACTGCGGTGGTGGGGGATGGACGCTGACCATGAAGATCGATGGATCTAAGGTATGACATTAAATGGGAGGGTAACCATGGTAACGACAACTTGACAGGTGTTTTTTTTATTTCTTATACTTCAGGCCACGTTCGACTACGAATCCTCCTATTGGACAAACAGACAAGCATTGAAGGCCGAGAATGGACTGGGACTAGAAGACCAGGAGTCTAAGCTATCAACGTACTGGTCAACACCGCTGACCAAGATCTGTCTTGGAATGAAGTTGAAGACAAGCAGTGACATAAAATGGTTGAAATTAGAATTAAAACATCAAGCTGACTCTCTCTATGACGTCATGTCCACAGGGTACCCAGCAGAACCATACACTCCCCTCGGGCTAAACAAATGGAAAGCTAATTTCAATCCACTAATTGTTGAATACCAAACGGTGAAAACTCCTCTTGAAGGAGTTGACATTAGTCTGATGGATCCCAACAATGACAGGGCTAGGCTTAGACTAGGTGTTCTCTATCGAGTTAAGTATCTCTTAAAGACATACCTAACATATCTTGGTTTTGGAACCTGGGGTACCTGGCACCAGAAGTACGGGATAAATGTCTCCTGTGGTTACGGCAGAGAATATGGTCTAGCGCCTCATTATCTAAAAAATCCTGCTTTTTGTTATATTCTAGTTCATTGAGTGAACAAGGGCTACTAGGCTGCCATACCTACACATTTGTTTTTATTGCTGTATCTTACCGCTTGAGTCATGTATGATTACATTCATCAGTAGTGGATTCGAAAAAAAAATTATGTGCCAGTCATCACGTGATCGATTCGTATCCCAGTCATCACGTGATCGATTTGTTTCTTGTTAAAGATCCAATAAATCCTGACCAGGAAATTATTTGCTTTGGTGTCTTTAATTTATTTATATTCATTTTTGCTTTTCTAGCGGTTTTTGTGAGCAGTTGGACCCGGAAATACGTCACAACTTATCAGCTCTATAAGTTTTTAACTTCAAATAACGTCAGTACCATAACCGTATTTGGTAATTAATTCTCGAACGTGACGTCACTCGCAATATACTACGTCTCAATTAAAGACATGTGACTTTAATTTTAGGTTGATGTCACCACAGGGAGCCCAATTTAGATAAAAGTAAAAGGTGAAAATAAAATCGGAAAAAAAATCGCGTTTAATTAATTTTTTAATTCCTGGTCAAGATAATGTCCTCTATAATACGAACAAGCAAAAAAATCCGTAAAAAATGCACCAGAACATTTTTTTTCGCGCGCGCCTTTGTTTTCCAATGTAATTTCCCTATGGTATCCTACGTGTGGATTTCTGTTAATATAATTTAACTTATAAAGTGACAGAGCAATAATATATAACCATGGAAAGAAATATATTCCTTGCCGCCCTTGGCTCTGTCCTAAGGTTGTTAAAGTACAAATAAACCTGACCTAAAATCAAAGGTTTAATTACATAACTCGTACACGAAAATGAAAAATTAATAGTTATACCCAGTTTTTTTTTTAATGAAAATGTTAATAAGTACGCGAAGATTAATTTCTTCAGATGAACGGCTAGCTTTGAAAGATAAAAAATAATATTTCTGTTTGGCTTTTTTTTCAGACGAATTCATAAAATTCATAGAATTCAGACGGCAAGTCAAAAAATAGAGTAAAAAATTATTTTTTTTTATAAAATACCCCCGCTGCATGCCTGTCAAAGTAGGGCGGGCGCAGGTGACGTACATGACTCGTTGCACATCTTAAAAGAGCTCGAGACGTTTGTGAATTAATTAAGATGTGAATACTTCAAAATATCCTCATTGTCGGACTTTAAACATTACTTCCAGTTCAAGATCTTTTATTTCTTAAAAGAAACACTTCAAAGCTTGTCTATTTAGTCAAGCTGTCAAGACTACTTGAAGTCATAACGTTCGAGTGTTACACTGAAGACTTCCTTTATTTTACTTCAAGTTTCATCTTGGACAAAACGCGGATTTTCTCTTTTTCTTTTAAACTGTACATTTCTTTTCTTTTGTCTCAGCGAGTCTTTAAGTCATTTGAAATATCAATAGCTAATAGACTTTTAAAAGGTTCATTCGCTAGATATCCGGGCAACACTATGAACACGTAATTCCCCAAAAAGTAACTTGACAGAACTCAGGTAGGTTCAATGCTCTATTTTGGCAACAAGAATCCGACTGAGAAAACCAAGAAAAAAAAGCGAGAAGAAAAAGAAGAAGAAGAAGAAGAAGACAGCGAACTAACACAATCTTACAAGAGCTAATTAAAAAGTATAAGGATCGAAAAAAAGTAAAAGTCGAAGTGACTTTTAGTAGGTCGATTCATCGCCTTGAGTGAGTCGAAGATGGCCGAGGAAGAGTCTTGTAATCTTTTGAAAGAATGGAGTCTACGCGCGGAGGAGCTCTTCCCGAGTACTATTATAATGTTTGCAGCATTCTCTCTCATCATTGGGCCGACAATAGTTTTAAACTTTCTGATTATATTCACGATGTACCGAAAGCCTGCGCTCCAGAAGCCGTCTTTTATTTTTCTTTGTAATCTTGCGATGGCAGATTTAGCAGTGGGAATACTCGCGGTGCCCATAACCACTGCATGGAAGATTGCCGAATTGTATGACCAACAAAAGGTGATCATGTGTAAACTAGGACAGGGAGTATTTCTCGTGACAAGCGTGTTTACAGGTCTTTCCTTCTGCACGATAACCGCGGCGACAGTGGATCGATTCCTGGCCTTACATCTGCACCTTACTTATATCACCATAGTAACAACCAAACGAGTTGTGATCACGTGTGTGGGACTGTGGTTGGCAACGATAGGATTGACACTTGTCGGCTTAATAGGATTAGCAATATTTAGGGTAACTATTATAATAACGGCTATTTTAGGCCTTGTGATTATGGTTTACTGTTATTTGAAGATATATCTTATTGTTCGACGTCACCACAAACAGATTCAAAGCCAAATGGCACCATCTCAAGATAATTCTCTTCCAAACATTAAACCATTCAAGAAAACTGTTGCAAACCTTATCTACGTCCTTGGAACGAACATCCTCTCATATTTACCTTTTATTTGCACGACAGTCGTTCGTGGTATTGTAGGAGACTCATTCTTGATTTTTTTCTTCTGGAATATATCCATAACACTTATCTTTGTGAATTCAGCCGTCAATCCGTTATTGTATTGTTGGAGGCTTGGAGAGATACGCGAGTCCCTCAAGGAAACATTTCGTAATGTCTTTTGCTGTTAGCTTGAGGGAAGTTATAAGTTGAAGTAACGAAAATTATGTATTATACTTATCGAAACAATCCGTAATGTGTGCCTTCAGCATTATTTTTCTGATTAATAAAATGAGCAGTCATATTATTAATTACCCATAGGAAATATTGCCGCACGACAGACACCAAATTTTTCCAATCAAACAACAAAAACAAGGCAAAAATAGAATAAGAACGTTGCCATGGCGATCACATAGGGTGATACAGTTGTATTTAGACGAAAGCACATACAGGCATATTGTCAAAAAGGTTGTCCTACAAAAAAAGACTTCAAGACCAAAAGAAGTATCATATGATGTTTTGTTTATTTGTTTTAAGCAATATAAATTCTGGTTTCAAACTCTATAATGAGTAACAATGAACAGAGAATAATGATTATTAACTCTACTTGTACAATCATGATTGCTGGTATCGAGCATTTAGAGCGTGTGTATTAGGTATCACGTGACATTCCTTTTGGTTCAATTGTGTTTTCTGGTGGACAACACTGATGACAATGACTGTATATGGCAATGGTGTCTGAACCCTCTAAAAATAACTTGGTAATGATAAAGGCGATTTTTAAGTTTTTTAAATATATAAATTTTGTCCTTGCAGCCTGGAGTAATATTCATGTAAGCATGCGCAGTAAGAATAAGGGCGCTGGGAACGAGATTGGTGTTCCTGATCAAAAGCACCAGAGGAAAAGGAATATCTATTTCAAATTTAGTTAAATTATTTTTAAAACTTTGCCTAATAATTGATAGGTTTAGCAATCTTTTAAAAAGAGAAATGTTCAAGTTGTCCATGCTAAAGGCAACCTAGGATTCGTCTTATATTAAATTTAAACTAATTTTAATTTTTTAAGGTCAAAGTGAGCAGTTAATTTTCTTGAAATAAATAAAGGAATTCATGTGCAAGATGTTTTGAATGGTCATACTGTATGCTACAACGTTGACAACTAACTGTTAAGTATCTAAACGGATACGTAGACCGGAAGTCATTTTTTCCAACTGTCACGCGTCCATGTGTCACGAAGTGTATCGCATGCTGAATCATGGCTGACGATACCCGAATCGAATCTTTGCCAATGGTAAGTACTGCTGCTGCTTTAAATTATAAACACAGCTGTAAATAAGAGATTATAATTTCATATTTGATCAACTTTTTACCTTTACTTTCAATATATTCTCATAAACTGATCCCTTGAGGGAGCTAAACGATATCATGCCCGCCGGTAAAAACACCGGGTAAAAACAGAAAGTGATAGGACGGCTATTACTTCGTGTAGTATCGCACATATGCTGCTAACGCAAAGAAAAGCTTAGTAAAATAAATCAAAACTTAATTTTCAGCTGATATAGTGTGAAAACCTAGATGCTAAAGGAGCATTACTACAAGAGACAGCAGTGACATGAATACACACGATTATTCCAATATATCTGTATTTTCATTCAGTTCTTTTAAGCTTCCCTTTGGACAGTGCTTAATTTTGAATATGTATTATATTGTGTGAAGTATTTTCAGCAATTTCTCTTCATTAACTATGCATAACTATGGTAGATTTGAACGTCATAGCACAGTACATGAAATACAGAAAGCTGTCACGAATGTTGCGTGACTAGACTGATCTGATTGATGAACTACATTTTGAATATCAAAATATTGATGCAAACGTTTCTTTACTAGTAAAGAAATGTTTTCTGGCTATTACGAACGAAAATTTTGTTTCCTTGGTGAGCTTTTAATTGAATTTGTACTTTTTTTTATATCAAAACTGAATTCGTGATTTTCACGCCACTCCGGGAACGTTGCAGGCACCACGCTATCACCACAGGGATCCCATGTTCGGTATTTGTTTATAAAAATACATGTCAAATGACATAAAAACAACTAAAAATACTTTGCAAACATTATACTGAATTCAATTTTATAAACTCCTAAATAGTTGCTATGTCTTTGCCATTGAACAAAATAAACCAGAAACGTACTAACTTTATGTTGCAGTCTTCTCTGCGAGCTTGCCTACCTCCGGCTTTCCTTTCTTTTTTTTTTTTACTAGAACTTTGAAATATAACTTTGATTACTTTTTACAGGAAGATTCCACTTACGATATCAGTGAAGATGAAAGTGAGTATAAGCAGCTATAAAAAGATATCTTGTTTTATTGTTGGATGTTCTGTGTTGAATTGACACTAGCAATGGCAGTGCCGAGTTATCTACGTCTGTGACTACTAGAAAACATGAGAAAACTTATTAGAAACTAATTCCCTCCCACTGCACTCTAGCTCCATCCCACAAGACACCTCAGACCAAAAGAGAAAATATACGGTGGAAATAGAGGTTTTAAGTGACGTCAATCCTATGAAAAAACGACTTCCGGGTCCAAAACGAAACTTTTTCGTCATGACAGGATTTGTTGCCCAAAGTTCTAATTGTTACTTTAGCGGTTTTTGGGAGCAACTGGACCGGAAAAACATCACAACTTATTATTGGACCCTAAAACAACCGCTGGGCTGATAAACTTCATTGCACGGTTAAACTCACAGATCAAATTGGCGTTTAGCTTCTTAGTTTTTTGCGGAGGGAGGAAAACTGGAGAAACAAGGAAAAAACTCTTGAATCAAGGGAGAGACTTAACAAACTCTGCTCACATGTGATGCAGAGTCTGAGAATCGAACTCGAGACCACAGAAGCGAGAGCTGGGTGGCTACCACTATGCCACCCTTTATTCCCAAAGCACCCAGTTTGACACTCATAAAATAAAGGTCTGGTGTTATTCATCGATTAGTTGAAAATGAGGAACACATTGATGAGCTGCTAGAGACAGATGATGATGGAAATCTTAACTGGCATGGCATTCGAGAGTCAATTACTCCACAAAACTTGGCCAGGTGTCGAACAAGCAGCTTGGAAAAAGCTTTGGAGGTAATTATGCGCAATTTCTCTATTTTACAGAAACTTCAGTACTTTGATCAATTAGAGCAGTTTTCGTATGACTATGGAAAATTGCGAAAAGGATCGCACCTTGCCGTGAACGTGTCAGTGCTGTGCCGTGTATGAAAACTTTCCACATTCGGTGCCGTGTCCGCGCCGCGCCGTAACCGTGCCGTGTGCTGTGACTTTTCACACTCGTGCGGAAATCCGATCTTAGGTAGCGAAGTTTGCCGAAAATTCATTGTAGGTTTTCAACTTTTTAATAGAATTTTTTTTATATTAAACGTTGGAGATGCAAATGTCGACTGAACTAGATATATGCCAGACATCGTCAGTTTGTGTGTGTTGTTGCCCTTGAACGAGAGCGATAAAAGTAGTGCGTTATTGAGTATACCACTTGTTGCACGGTCCCGAATTTTTTTGTATCATGGCTCAATCAACAACAATCTCTCTATCGATGTTGAAAAGCGTGAAATCTCTCTTTATATCATAGTAAGTCGTGGTTTTCTGTTTGATTATTTGCAGGTGAGCCATAAGTTAAGTGTTCTTGCTCCTCAGTTTTCGGGCGAAGAAGGGCTGAATGAACTTGCAACTTCAGTGGAGGATTTTGCTTTTAAACTTCTTGAGCCCTTAAAGAAGAAAATCGACGGGATAATAGCCTCGAAAGAGGGAATCTTGGAGGGAGACTTTGACCGTGTTTGTGATGCTGCGATAGATTATGAACAAAAGAAGGTATTCACTCTTTGGAGCACGTAAATATATAATATTAGGCTCAGTTATGACATCGTACCAACCATGTGATTCAAAATCTAGTACATAATGCAGCTACTAGCTGTCATTGAAATCATATTTTTTTCTTTTCCATCTTGAAAGAACTAACTGTTGTCTAAGTTCCTGTGAATTTGGCGGGAACTTTCGCGCGCAAAAAGCGCCCGCTCTCCCTCCCTCTTCTTACCGCGCCCATTTCTGGGATTTTGTTACGCCACGGGTGTTGAATATTTTATAGGAACACAATTATTAAAATACTTTTTCTATTGTAGTTCTTATCACATTACGTGATATACAAACTTTTGATGAATCACTGGAAAGGCGATTTCTACAAGATGCATGTTAACAGTGGTTGGTTTTCGCGCCAACACTTCCTGTGGATCTTTTACAACATATGGAATGTCCTTGACGTTTTTATTTTCCCTCTTCCTTACCTCTTGATGCATGTGATAACCAAAATCTCATTTAACATTGGTTACAGGAATAAAATACAGGGTTAGTGACATAATGAAGGCTTTTATAGAGCAGATATTATGAGTTTTATTGAAAAGTTTTATTTGGTTAGCGGTTGTTTTGGTTGGCCGTTGTTTTGGTTGGCGGTTTTTTTTGTTGGTCGTTTTGGGTTGGTGCTCTGAAAATGGATTTTGGGCCCCCCTAAAGCAAAATCTTGGCTCAGTACGCCCCTGGATATTTATAATTTGTTTTTTCTTTTTTCTAACAGTTGATTATGATCAGTATTTCGTGACACCCTACTTCATTTTTGTGCGCGACTTTTTGAACTATCTTTTATTGTTTGGTCTTCACGTTGCTAAGTGCCTTCAGCCATCATCTCTCCAGTTTACTGCACTTGATTGGGCCATCATGGCGTTTTTACTGGGAAGAATTATGATGGAAATTAAACAAATGTTTATCGAGGAAAGTTTTGAAAAGAATGCGATTGAATCTTGTGGTGGGTTCTTTCACCCGAAGAGTAAGAGACACCAGAAGGATCTGTCAAGAGTGTCTAAATCAAAGAATTTGACAAAGTATTTTGGGTATGTAATCTACCAGTATATTTTATTTTACTGCCTTATCAATAGAGCTGTTAAGTTCAGACGTATTTCCGGGTCCAACTCGTCACAAAAATCTTCTCAATGATTTAACAATTAGAAACAATTAGAACAACTGTCCTGTCATGGAGAAAAAGTAAGAGAAATCTTCATAAAACTGCTTCATTCGTTTTGGACCCGGAAGTTGTTTTTCTATACGAGTAACGTCACACTTAGCAGCCCCATTAAAAACTTGCCACTTGAGCTGGTAAACTGACTGCATGGTCGCTTTACCTTGGGCGTAATGTTTTCCCATTTCAGCCCACGTGTCATTTTCTAGAGTATTATTTCTTTGTTTAACAGTTGCACATGAGAAGACACATGAATATGGATACGACTCAAACAAAGAATCTTATTCTCAAGAGAATGACACGTGGTCTGAGATGGGGGAACAATACGCTCAAGGTATTATATAACGGAAGAGGCGGTCTATGGGCTCCGATTTTCCCTCGACATCAGGATTTTTATAGTTTAAAACTTTATAAAAGTGGTCCCTTTCAAAGTAAAGATCTCTTATAATTTGTCTTGTCCTTTTTTGCAGCAACTGCTGGAACATGCTTAACGTAATAATTCTGTTTAACTACCTCGTCTTTCTCATTCTCCGAGTTGTGACTTGGTCAGGATACACCACTGTTTGGAGAAATCGCTTGCTTGCTGTAGCTGGATATATATTTGGATTCAACACTATGGTTCTAACACTCAGGGTATTTGGTCACATCTTGGAAATCTTTCATTCCACTGGTACGATACAAGTTGCTTTGTTCCAGATTATTGGGGCAGTCGTTACTGTACTTGGTCAATTTATTGTTGCCATCTTGGCGTTTTCCCTGGCTATCACTAAAATCTATGTTGCTGAAGATTCTTACAGCTCTGCAAATTCCAAAGGGTAGGTTTTGTGAGCTACTTATAGAAAGCAAGTAATAGGCTAATTTCGTCTTCGGATACTTAACTGACTAATTTTATTTGCGGTTTCTTTTTTCACATTTCAAGAACATGTGGAAATCAAAGTGGACTCGCCTGGTAAGATTTCTATCTCATACTAATACTAGACGCTGTTATATTTGTTAAACTTGCAGTTATGAATGAATTAAACATTTTGCGCTTGGGCAATTTTTTTCCCCATTCAGACTACAAGAATCAGATTCTGTGTTTAATGCATATTCTCAAACTTTTATGGCAAAAGAAATATATCTCAAGGGAATGTCTCGTGGTCAGAAATGGGAAAACATTACGCCCAAGCCTAAATGGTCGATTTAGGCTTGAGAAAAGATGTTTTAGGATTACTTCCACTCTGGCAAACTTTGACAAACCTCATAATCACCGGTCGAGCAGTGATTATCGTCTTATAACCCCTAGTCGCTCGACCAATCACAGCGCGCGAAACTATAATATTTAAGTGTAAAATATTTGTTATACCTGATTAGTTGGTGGAGTCACACAACACACCTCGCTTGGTCCCTTCTTGGTGATGCTGATCTTGAACCTCTACACTCATCAGACCAAGTATCTGACGTCATTGCCAAGCTGATGTACTGTATATTCCTAGTCATGTGCGTGGTGATGCTTATGAATATGATGATTGCCTTGTTAACAAACACATATCAGCAGGTTGAGGTAAATCATGATCAGAGAACTGATATCTTGAAATGTAGGTCGCACTATGGGTGCATGAGCAAAGTGGTCACACTAGTCCGATAGCACGGAACCATGGAATAATTGTAGGCAGCCTCGGCTTTAATTAATTTTGCCGGCCCCTTTCCGTGCCTTCGGCCCTATTCAATCCGTTATATTATTGTTCTCTATTTACTTGTGTTTTTAACGATTTTCCATTTTTCTCGAACTTCAGGATAATGCATTCAACGAATGGTCATACCGCAAGGCCAACACCATCAGAACCTATTCCACATACC
This sequence comes from Anthopleura sola, assembly GCA_023349425.1. Lineage (NCBI taxonomy): Eukaryota > Metazoa > Cnidaria > Anthozoa > Actiniaria > Actiniidae > Anthopleura > Anthopleura sola. Next base: position 3,058,396 of record JALHLI010000014.1, read on the forward strand.
ATCCAGTACCCATTCCTTTCAATGTCATATCAATTTCCTTTATCTTTCTCCGATACATTTGCAACAAAATTAAGGTAACTTCTTTTCTTCCCGATAATTTGGCTTTTGTTTTATTAATGTTGTGTTGTGTTGTGTTGTGTTGTGTTGTGTTGTGTTGTGTTGTGTTGTGTTGTGTTGTGTTGTGTTGTGTTGTGTTGTGTTGTGTTGTGTTGTGTTGTGTTGTGTTGTGTTGTGTTGTGTTGTGTTGTGTTGTGTTGTGTTGTGTTGTGTTGTGTTGTGTTGTGTTGTGTTGTGTTGTGTTGTGTTGTGTTGTGTTGTGTTGTATTGTGTTGTGTTGTGTTGTGTTGTGTTGTGTTGTGTTGTGTTGTGTTTTATTGTGTTGTGTTGTGTTGTGTTGTGTTGTGTTGTGTTGTATAATGTAATTGTTGGGTTGTGTTGTGTTATGTAATTGTTGTAATAATTGCGCAATAATTGAATTGAACCTTTTTCCTTTTCGTACTTAAGGCAAAAAAGAGTAACAAGACAAGGAAGGTAAGATCTTGTTAATTAAAACAACTTGTCAGCAAATTAGTAGCTTATTGACAATTAACGTTATTTTTTTGTAGACAAATACCTTGAAAGAGGAAAGGAAAGGAAGAGAGGTAAGATTTACAATCAGTGTCAACGTCACTGAATTTTATCGATACCCTAAAATAAAAAAAAATTGGACTGATCAAAGACAGGGCACGGTTAACTCACAGATCGAAAACTACAGATCACAGATCGGAAGAAAACCGGATCACAGATCAAAGGAGAACTCTGAGAAAAAGTCCTCGATCGAATCAAGGAAGACCCAACAAACTCTACTCACACGGTATATACCTTTAAAAATATCAGTAACATGTTTGCTGGCTAACTGAAAATCAAGGAACTGCTAAGTCAACAATAGATATTCCTTTTACAGATCTTCTACAAACTCGTACTTGATCTTGAAGATCAGTATTTTGCTGTCTATGGCAACGATTTTCCAGTGTCAGGTTTGAACTGTTATTAAAGGATTTTTAAAATAATTAAAATGTGATTTTGTAAAACAAGGGGGAAAACCTGGGGTAGAGGTGTTTGTTGAAAGGAAGGAAGGAGAACGAACGAACGAACGAACGGACGGACGGACGAACAAACGATGGAAAGAAGGGAGAAGGAACGGAAGGGAGAAAGGAACGGAAGGGAGGAAGGAAGGAAGTAAAAATATAAGAGATCATACCATCAAAAGCAAAAAGTGCACATTTTGTAATAAAACAAGTTACTGACAAGAAATAAGAAACCGGCAAAGTACATCCAAATTAACCAAAGAAACAAAACGAGACAAAACGTTTAGCATCTAATATTTTCGATTTGATCAATTAGCAGTGGCCAGGTTTATTGCAATAGTACTAATTTTTTACAATTTCATTTAGTTGACAAAAAGATTGATTGCCTGTTAAATGAAGTTAGTGGCAGCCACCAACTGATGGGGCACATCTCTCAGAGATTTCTCTACGACTTCCAAGAAGATTCAGACATTGTAAGTACGAACGGCATAAGACGTTTTACCTTTTATGACAGTCAGTACTGATCCCACTACAAGGTTCAGTCCCTTATTCTTTTCTTATTTAATTTGAATTTTTTTCATACTATTTTACTGAAGAGGGAATGCTAAGTGAAAAATTGTAGCTGAGTTAGAGAGGCCAGCGCACGCGCGCGCTTTGGCTCGAAAGTTCCCGCCAAACCCCACAGGAATCCCAACAATATATCAAAAAAACCTTCCTGCTATCCCTACATGAAATAATATAAGATTTCTTAAACATTTTCACTGTCAGTCAGGAATCCTTCAAATGAACAAAGGGAGCATTCCTGTTGTATTGCGTCCACCAGCATGCGCATTACGAAGTCAGTGTACTACGCTCCTAGGCTCATGGGCTCATGGGCGCCTGTACACAGCTATAACAACGACGAGGAACGAACCTCCATATAATGGTCACCGTCGGGACAAACTTTTGTGGCAGCTGTAGAGAGGCAGCTGTTGTGGAGAGGTTTCTGAGTATGTGTATGAACTCATTGGTAACCAGGATAATATTTCCTAACCGTTGGGTAGAGGTGGCCGTTCTTGGAAGGTGGTGCTTGTGGAGGTTCGAATGTACTAATAAGAATGAAAATTATTTAGTTGCATTATTATATTTGGTGCATTTCTCCTCCTTTAGAAGTGGGAATCATATGGTATTGGTATTGATGGGCATACGATGTCCTATGTTGGCTGTAGCAATACCTGTACAGACGAAGTAAACAACAAAGCCTTCCATGGTCATGGAGCAAGGTGCCTATTTCCTCTCAGTGAGCAATGCCCAGGGTTTGAGGTATGCATGACATTTCATATACATTCTATTCGGTTCAGTTCTGTTCTCTTAGGTTGTCGAAATTTCGTTAAAAATTAAACGTCGACCCTTTCAATTAAGGAATGTGGAGTTAGGAGCAAATGGACTAATTTTACGATACAGCGACAATCTTAGTACTAGGGGGCAAATATACAAAGCTATGTTACAGTAATGGCGTCGATAAACATAAACAATTTACCACAAGACAATTTGACAAGAGATGAATTAAGAAGATGGACATGAAAGAAAGACAAATGAACGCAACTTTATATATTACCTGAATCTTTCTTTTTTTTTTTCGCCCCTGGACTTCCCATAATGGGTTGCGATCCCGGGGGGGGGACTCCGGGGAAAAAGTATCGGGTATGCTCGTCGTATCTCTTAGGGGTAAAAATCAGCGATTTGGTATCTTTTAGGGTCTTAAATTTGAGGTTTAGCAAATCAGCACTTTCTGGTATATTTTAGGGTGATGAAAAAGGAACTAGCCCATCGCATAATAACGCAATACGTATGCCTGCGTAAACTCGGAATATTACTCAAGGAAAAACATTTCAAAAGCCTTTATTTTTTAATAGTATTATTTTTGTGGTATCTCTTAGGGGTTAAAATTTGCCAAGCCACGCCCTTTTGAAAAAACTTCCGGTATCTTTTAGGGGTATTTTTGGAAATTTCCGACGAGCATACCCGATACTTTACCCCCTGAGTCCCCCCCCCCGGGGTTGCGATTCAAGATATGGCCGCCGTATCGTCGAAGTAGTCCATTAAATATAGTTTCAAATTTCTAAAAGTTAAAAGAAACCTAAGTGTCTTGCTTTCTTTCTGTCTCTTTCATTCCCCTACTCCCTTAAGGAGTAGTACCAAATTTTCTTTTATCTTCAGGTTCTTATTAACAAATGCAAAGAAAAACGTATCATTGCAATCGGAATAGTACCTGTTGATTACGCGGCCCAAGAGTTTCCATGTTCAGGATGGGATTTCCCAGGTCAATACGAAGGCACTGTTGGATATCACATTAACAACGGCAAGATCTTTGACGAAGACGATCTAGTTCGTGGGAGACATGGCGATGGTAAGGTTACATGCTTACGCTTGCTGACTATTTGGAATCGCAGAAGCACGGGTTGCGTAGCGGTAAGGGCGCTCGGCCAATCACCAATGCGACCATGGTTCGAGTTCAACAGGGCTCGGTGTCGTGTGTGAGTAAAGTTGTTTCATGGTTCTCTCCTGTGCTTCGAGAGTTTTTCTCCGGGTTCTCCTGCTTTCCTCCCTCCTTAAAAATCAAGTTCCAAATTCCAATTCGATCCTGGGCTTCACAGTAATTAGAGCTTAGCTCTCTTGTGAGTGTCCCATGCTGTGATACAACAGCCAACGTTTAATGGATTTTCTTAGATTTTTTTAATAGGCAAGGGTGGTGTAGCAGTACTCTCACTTCTCCTATAGCCTTTTGGCTGTGTTTATCTGAAAGAGCGATTTTCGTTGCGAAAGTTTCCACCAACTCCGCAGCTAGGTGTCAGTTTAAAAGTTCAATCATTTAACTACTACTAATAGAAATAAAAACGGATAAGGCCCAGTTTATAGACGTCGAATTTCACATGTGCTGCTCATTTGCATTGGATTTGGCGCATGTGAAATTCGAGGTCTAAAGTGTATTTTTCTGTGAAACTACTGAATTGATCAACCATTGATTGTATATAACTTACACCGCGTTGCTCAGATATTTAGCTCGACTAGTCTAAACTATTTCTAAACGTCTGTGCTCTCATCAACTGCAATATATTAATTCTATACAAAATTCATATATGATTAAATTGTAATGTCACCTCAGGAGCACAATAAATAAATTGTTGTAAATAAATTGTTGTTGTTGTTGTTGTTGGGCCTTCATCAACTATAGTTTTGTTATGTTGTTCCAGATGCTATGGCTTACAGAGGCGACATGATAGGTTGTCAAGTACTCTACGCGCGACAGTCACGTGAGTCATTGCCGGTCATATTTACCCTCAATGAGCGGGTCGTTGGGAAGGCCTTGATAAAGATCAAAGAGAATACACCGCTAGGTGCCTTTTACGCCTATATTGGTATTGGATGGAAGGAAATTAGCTTGCAGTTTAGGGTAAGAACGCTTTCAAGTATGTTCTCCACTCATACAAAAACCGCTGCTGATCAGTGTATGGAGCTGAGGTGCTAGCGCTCTTTTCATTTTCACCAAACTACTCATTGTAAGGGGTAGGGTCACGTTGCCTGTTAGTACAAATGGTGGACCTATACGCGAAGCTTTTGGCGTTCATCAAACACAAAAACAACGACAACAAAATCCTGACATTTTTGACTTTACGAGTACTTACATCACTAGCTGTTTCTCCTTTTTCCTACTTAGCTGTGTTTCAAAAAGAAAACCAGCGATCAGCACCTCCATCAAGTACCTCATGTGATAACTGAACAGCTGAACTATCTCATTGCAAAACAAGAAGCTGTTGATCAAAAACTGGATTTCCTGATACGAAACCTGAAGCAGAAAACTACATTATAGGTCTGTGTTAAGTATTATTTGAGTCATAGTATAGAATCATAATCATAAATTCTCTCTCCCACTTCTACTACTAGAATCCTTTTCGTAGTTCCTCTCGTTGGCCTGATTAACACATCATCTTGCGACTCCCAAAGGAGTTACGAAATTTGAATAAGGAAAAAGGATTCGAAGAGGATACTGGTGGTTGTGGTATCAAGACTTAGCAACAGGGGAGAATTGCTATTGAAGATCAGATGGAGAAAACATATAGTTTGCGATTCTGATAAACAATGAACGGTGGTCTCTGGTCGTCACAGGGATCTCATCTAGTAAGGACATTCTCTGATAACGGTGGTGGCCGTTCGGTTCTCACAGGGTCATCACTCTGATACTGTTCATTCTGACCAGTGCATAATGGCTTCTGGTCGGTTCTCAAAGGGATTGTTTTCTGATAACGGTGGTCGCCGTTCGGTTCTCACAGGGACATCACTCTGATTCTGTTCATTCTGACCAGTGCATAGTGGCTTCTGGTCGGTTCTCAAAGGGATTGTTCTCTGATGACGGGGGTCGCTGGTCGGTCCTTAGAGGGTCATTTAAATATAACATGTCTAAACACAAATTATGGACATGCTCCAGTAACAAAGTATGCTCGTATATGCAAATATTTCAGTGAATACGTGTACCATTGTTATCAGTCAATCAGTAGTTGGCTTTGGTCAAGTACCAAAGGAGAGTAACGACAAAACTGAGCCAGTTTAGATCAAATACTGGGCCAGAACAGAACTGTTCACTTCAAAGAAACAAAAATAGAAGGTAAATGGTTAGTAGAGTCGGTCATCCATCGATAGAATCTAAAAAATCTTGTACAACTTAAAAAATCACTCTTGCTTGACTTTGTTTATTTCGATTGAGCGTTGTGCTTCGAGTTATTGAAGTCTAAAGCATCGAAGATTTTAGCTTTATTCCCTGTAAATTAATTTATCTTACAGTAAACCATCGTTAAGTTCTAGTGAAAACCTTTTTCCAAGTGTAAATTCAAAACAACGGGTTTTTAATTTGAAGAATACCTTACGTATTTGTTCTTTTCTGTAGTCTTTTATCTAGCGTGATCCTCAGAATTTTTGGGAATATTATCATTATTAGGGGCGGAAAAAGCTAAAGAACGTTATTTTCTCTTGCGTTTTAAATAGCAGTAAAATAAATAAAGGTTTTCTTACGTTTCTAAGCCGAGTTGAAAATTTTAGCGTTCGTGTAGAATACTGGGCTTCAATGTTTACATCTTCATAAACAAGGGTTTGTACTTGTAATAATTGAATTTTATGGCTTTTATATCATGAATTTTTCACGCATTTAGTAGCGTACTACGTAAATAAATAGTGGATAAATGTGCTTGCTAACCTTTTACCGTTCCCTTTATGATTTTTCGCTTATAAGTTCGCTTGTTCAGATTCTATGAATGTGATATTTAGATAGGCTTATTAATACAGGTATCACAGCTTTTGAATTAGATCTTACACTGATTTCATATGTATAATAGTATAGTTAACCAGGACCTTTCGTAGATGTTATAGGCTTGATTGATCTGATTGCATGGATAACGCGTATTTCAAAACGGCCATTTCAAATCCAGCGGAACACTTGTTAACGTTGACTGAAATAGCAGAAACTTTGTCTTATCTTCGTTGGACTTATTTATACTAGACACAGAGACCACTGATTGAACAGCTGATTTTTTCTCCGTAAAATGATATTAAGTGTTTACAGACAGAAAGTCAAGGTCTTGGGAGCACGTTGGGCTCTGTTGTGTTCTTAGTGTCATACCGTTAGACTTCGCTTTAGCAGATGGCTACTGCTGTGATCTTACATGAGGTGCCAATATAACGCCACAGGTTGTTAGAAGGATTTTAGTATCGATAGTGATTTATTGGCTGACTGATTAAATAAATGGGTGGGTGGGTGGATGGATTGATGAGTGTGATGGATGGATGGATTGATGAGTATGATGGATGGATGGACAAATGGATGGATGAGATCATGAGGTCATGAGATGAGTGGATGGATGGATGTGTGGTGACGGATGGATGGATGGATGGATGGATGGATGGATGGATGGATGGATGGATGGATGGATGGATGGATGGATGGATGGATGGATGGATGGATGGATGGATGGATGGATGGATGGATGGATGGATGGATGGATGGATGGATGGATGGATGGATGGATGGATGGATGGATGGATGGATGGATGGATGGATGGATGGATGGATGGATGGATGGATGGATGGATGGATGGATGGATGGATGGATGGATGGATGGATGGATGGATGGATGGATGGATGGATGGATGGATGGATGGATGGATGGATGGATGGTTAAATAGAGGGGTGAACTAAGATGTTTTAACAACAAATATCATCCCGTCTGGCCATCACGTACAATGACAGGGATGCTACTGAATAAATGTACCTCATATCCGGTTTCATGGTAAATGTTACCATCTGAACATGGATGAACGAGCATGGAGGCCAGCCCAATATTTGTTCTTCACTAAAAACTAGAAATGATATCCAAGAGAGTCATATCATATGCATATATCATATCAACAAATATTTGCCTCTAGGCAAATTTAATTTAATTGCTTGAATTGCAGAAATAAAATTTCGTTGCCCAGTTCCTAACTACGATTTCACTTGTTTTCAAAATCTTTAGAACATGGAGTCTCCAGAGGCAGGCGCCATAACTGCTTGTGTTTTGGCATTGGTGATTCTCATTCTATTTGCTGTGATGACTTGGTTAAAATGGCGTAAAAACGTTGCAAGAGAAATGGCCAATGATGGTGCTAATGAAACCCTCACAAGGCAAGATGGTAATGAACGAGAAGCTCCTCGTATAACAATCAATCACCATGACGTCGCTGGTAACCAGAACCTAGCCGCCAACCTAAAATCAATGGAAGATATGACAGGGTCAAGCTCTCTTTTGAATGAGAAAACAGCAAAGCGGTTCTATCCAGGCGACGATGAAACGAAAAATCATCATATCATCAAAAACGATGTTGGACATAATCCAAATACCAGTGAAAATACTCAACAAATGACTTACTTGTAAAGGTTGAATGGGACAATTTTTTATAAATTTTATATCACTTTTAGGAAATGTAGCAAATGTTTTATAATGCATCTTTTGACAAAATATAATCTACCTGACTTTTCAAATAGCGCATGCGTCGTCGAAAATTTCAATTTTTCAGTAAAAATGTATATAATGATATTTTCTTTATTTAAATTTGATAAACTGCTGAAGGAAAAGTATGACCTGCGGAAAACCGTACGTCTTGTGTAAGCCAGTTTAAAGTTTAAGACTCGTTTTCAGTGCAAAATAAACTTTATCCCGAATTTCTTACCTTCTTTTGTTTAAACCTTCTTTTGTGATTAATCTAACAAAAGAAGGTAAGAAATTTGGGAATATAATCGCGTGCGCACTGAAAACGATTCTTAAACTTTGAACATCTTAGGATTCTATATTTTCTATATTGTAATATTTCATAAACTATACGGGTTTTTATCATAGAATTACTATCTAAAACAATTTAGCATATTCCTTAACTAAACAAGTTTTAATGTCTTTAAGAAAATATCATGCATGTAAATAATAATGGTTATATTAAAATGCCATGGTCAAGTAACCCACTTTCAATATTCTGCTCAGTTGAGTGATCACGCACAAAGCAATTCAAGACGAGGTTATGGGGAAAAAATGAAGCAATCCTAATATTCTTTTTATTTCTCCGGAGCCTCGTCTTGAATTGCGCGTGTTCACTCGACTAGAATATCGAAAGTGGGCTATTTGGACATTACCTGTACCTTTGACAAAAAAAAGAAATTCTAAAACGCCATTTTTGCCATTTTTTTTTTCATTTTTTCCATTTTTTATGGCATAGCCATTTTTTCCGTTTTTTCCATTTTTTCTGGCATGCAATGATAGTAACAAGATTAATGATTATAATATCAGAATTTTATACTCGCTTATTATTAGATTAATAGTGATAATAGTAGTTAGTTATATCTTTCGAAATAAAATTTGAGTTTAAATTTTAACTTGAATGTTGACTGCGTTCACGCGAATTTATCCTATTTCAATGTGACGTCACATCGATTTAATCCGATTGTTAAACGCTAAGGATCATGGTCACCAGAGGAGGCAAAATAGGTTATTCAAACCCTTTGACCTTTGAAGTAAAACTTAATTTTAGCAGCAAAGGAACACAATCGCGAGATAAGTAAACAAGTATAACGTTCATTTGATTCAAATAATCGGGGAGAAACTATAGAATGAATCCAACCACTTTAGGTGTCCTAGTGCCAATGGTCTTTAGATTAGTTAGCCTCCTCACGAAAGTGCAAAAGAAAGAGGCTGGTCTAGTCTTGTTACAAACCATGTCAAATCGGTTTGTAGGAGTATGTATAGAATCAAAAATCCTATGTACCAAGCGTACACCCCGGGGGGGGGGGGGGGGGGGGGACTCCCTTATAAAATGGGTAGGTATGCTCGACGGACGGATTGAAAAATGACCCTAAAAGGTACGCATAAATTAATTCAGGTATCGATTCCAGACCCTAAAAGGTACGACCACATTTAACAGTTTTTTTAATTTAAAATTGATAAATATACACTAATTTCATCAAATACACTTCGCTTTCCGAACATTCCCGGACTTTAACAAAGTATTGTCATATATTCAGGTATATTTATCATATAAAAGAATATTGACCCTAAAAGGTACGGCGTCATTTCGAGACCCTAAAAGGTACCAGAGGGTTTTATTTTCGACCCTAAAAGGTCCGTCGAGCATACCTACCAACTTTATAAGGGAGTCCCCCCCCCCCCCCCCGGGGCGTACACACACACACACACACGAAGAAAAGAACCTTCTTGTGAATCAAGGTTGGCTTAGTGGTAGTACATACACTCGCCCATCAGCTCTGGGATCTCGGATTCGATTCCTGGACTCAGCATCACACTTGAATAAGGCTTTTTTAGGCCTCTCCTTTGATTCGACGGTTTTTCTCCGAGTCCGGTTTTCCTCCCTCCGCAAAACCAAACCAGCTAAATTCCATTCCAATACTTTAGTTGGCTGTTGCTCTAACTTCAAGTGATCAGCCCAGAGGTTGTTTCAGGGTTCGATCTGTGAGTTAGCCGTGCCCTGTGGCTCAACCGTCCTTTCCTGGCTGGCCCGGGCTTCCTGTGTAATCAAAATGGCGAACGTAGTGGTAGTTGGAGCAGGAATCGTTGGAGTATCAACAGCTTTATCGATCTTAGAAGCAGATCCTTCCATCAAACTAACAGTAATAGCAGAAAAGTTTAGTCCGAATACAACTTCTGATGGCGCTGCTGGAATCATTATGCCTTTCGTAATGGGAAACACGCCAATGAGTTTGCAAAGGTGAACGAATTCGAACGAACCTTAAGCTTATTTATTTATTATGGTTACTATTTTTGTACATAATAGTCAGTTATTTAAAGGAATCAATAAATATGAATCATATACTATGTAATATTAAGTTATTACTGTATTGTAGGAAATGGTTTGGAGCCACTATGAAGAAATTTGAAACATTACTTCGCTCAGACAAGGCCGAAGAGCTTGGGATATTTCTCGTGTCAGGATTCGAGGTCCATGGTGATTCTATTGCTGAGGTAGTGTGTTAAAATGGTTCAAAAGGAACAAATGTTGTTACTGTGTATTTGTCTTTGTTTGTTTTGACTTCAACTGATATGGGCCATTGTCCTGCCCAGGTGTGCTATGTGGATTTTCAGGGGGCACTATTTTTTCTCATCCAAAATTTTGGGGTTATCAAAAAAGAATTAGGTTCACTTTATATTCATATTGATTATAATATACATATTATGTTCTACAATTCTTGGTGGAGGGGGGGGGGGGAGGGGGGCAGGGGTTGTACCATGGAACCCCTTTTGTGAGATCTTGTGAAGCAAGTCTAGTTCTTTACACCCAATAGACTGAAATTGAAACCCCCTTTTTGAAGCTGATTGTACCAGCTTTTTCTGCATAGCAGCTATTTTGGACTGGGGGGGGGGGGGGGAGATAGCATTAAATATGAATGCATGGTTCTTAAGGTTGGGTTCTATATATTTTGATATAAATCAATAAATAAGTTTTTTGATTGCTCTTTAACTTATTAAAAGGAACCAGATTGGAAAGATCTCATCTATTCATTCAGGAAGATGACTGATAAGGAACTATCAGATTTCCCTTTGCAGCCTGCTAAGTAAATGAATTATAAATTTCTTGCATCCATTCATCCATTCATCCCTTCATCCATTCATCCCTTCATCCATTCATCCATTCAGTAATTGATTTTGATACAAAAGGAATTATTTTTTATATATATAGTTTGCAAGCTCTGCTTAATCAAGAGCTTCGCTTCATTAGCTTATGAAGTATGTCTGCTGACACCATCTGTACACACAGAAAAAGTTATTTTCCATTGTTGTTCATGAAATTGTTATTCATATCTAATAACAAAAAGTAGAATGAGCCTTGAATAATGTTTTGTGTGCAGGAGTGGATTCAGCATTTCCACAATTATTGCACAAGGACAGTATCTTATCCCCTGGCTAATGGAGAAGTAAGTAGAAAATATCTTACAGCATAAAGTAATATCATGTGGGACATAAAGTAAAGGGGGTGACGTGGCAAAAACAGAGGGTGGGCCACATAATTTTCTGCTCCTTGAAAGGGGTGGGCTATCTATAAAATGGAACATCTAACATCTAAAACCTATGCAATTTTGCTCAAAACTGGGGATGGTGCACCACTTTTTCAACAGCATAATTTAAATAACGGGGCATCATAAAAACTCATTTCTAGTTTTACCCGCCCATCCCCTTTACTTTATGCACAGTCCCTTAGCTTTCTTGCTTTTCCTATCCTCAAGCTACCTTTGTGCTGATCAAAGTCAGGGCACAGCTAATTTACAATTTCAATGCATTAATATTGGTTTTTATTGTTATCAGAGTAAAAGATCTTGGAGGTTCATTTGTGGAAAAGAAAATTTCTTCTTTAACAGAGGTAAAATTATTTATTGTATTGGCAATATTTAAAGAGCAAGTAACTTCATGTTTAAGACTGAAAAGATTGGTGTGCTTTAAATTACTAGTTACACTCAGTTTTTATAATTACCAGTATGCCACAAACACAGCCCAAGACGTCTGGGTTTTCGGCTGCTGTCATCAAAAATTTACTCTCAGATTTGAAAATTTGATTGACGGAAGCCGAAAACCTGGACGACTTGAATTATAGCTTTTTTTGTCTTGTCTTTTAGCTTTCAGATTATGATGTTGTTGTGAACTGTACTGGTATTGCTGCCAAAGAGCTTGTTGGTGATACTTTAATTCATCCTGTCAGAGGACAAGTATTGAGAGTAAGCCACATAACAATTTGTCACTTTGCTTTTGAGGACTCCAACATGTTCTCACTTGTAAAACACTCACAACCCTTTTCACTCAAGTCCCTTTGCTTTGTGCATCTAAATTGCCCACTTTTAAATGCATCTTCGTTGAAATTTTCATTAAAAAGGCTAAGCTTGGGTTTCCTGTGGTAATATCCCTTGACTCTAAATTTTACATATGTTTTGATCCTAGGTTAAAGCTCCCTCAGTAAAGCACTTCTTTTGCTATGATACATTGGAACGTACAAGACGGGGTGAACGTATCTATATTGTTCCACAGTAAGTATATGTAGTTTGATAGAAGCAATAGGCAATGTGCATCAAAGCTCACAAAGCACTCTGGGAAAGTGAGCTCTTTAAAAATGTAACAGGGAAATCAAAGGAACTATCAGGAAAAATTACTCTGTTATCTACTCTGAAATCATTTTATTTCCATAGAAAATTTCGAAGGAAAAATTATCAGATGAATTTTTAGAGAAGCCAAAAAAGCGTAAGGACTCACTTTCCCATTATGCTTTATGCTAGATTTTCATTTCATTATAGATTTCTTAATATGTCTTTTGTCTGCTAGGATTAACTCGGTAGTCCTTGGTGGGACCACTAACTATAACAGTTACAATGACAAACCAACTCTTGAGGATAGTGTTACTATCGTGTCTGGAGCTAGTAAAATCATTCCAAGTTTAAAGGTGAAACATCCTTAACCTTCGGACACATTGCGTGCAATGTTGCAGGTAATCGATGAGAGCCATTCCACGCAATGTTGCTGAAGTAGCTAGAAAACGATTCTACTACATCATCATTGCCTTCAATATTGCGCGCAATGTTGCAACTTGTGTCTGCGCCTTTAGTGTTGTTTTATTTCGTTGCCAAAAGAAATATTTAGGATCTTTGTTATAAGACAACGCTGAAAGAGAATTTTTTCTTTTTCTTTCAGAAAGCACCTATTCTTGATAACTGGGCTGGTCTTCGCCCAGCCAGAAGTACTGTTCGACTCGAGAAAGAAGAAATGAAATTTACTGATGAAAGAGGAGCAGAAAAAACTCTTAATGTAAGGGTTTGAATAGATTCTTTGGCAAAATGTAGCCCACGTGTGTAAGACATCGTAGCTACGGTACAAAATGCAAAGTAGATAACATCAGTGATGTATGCGCGTCTGTGGAGGACTCAAAAAGTTTTTGGTCTCCATGTCGGGAACACAGAAAAGCCCTCTGCGTCGCAATCCATACTAATGGGGCTCCTGTGGTTTTGGCGCCAAAACTTGCACGACAACCCTGAGAATCTCACTTTGCCACTGATTGGCTCAAGCTGGAATGCTTTGTATTTTTTCTACGTTATGATTAATGGATTTTGTAACAGTGGTTCCTTCTGGACTGTCCGCACATTACCACCATTTTTTTCATTGCTACGCGCTGATCGAGACAGTCGGTATAGGGAAATCAAGCAAAACACTGCCGTATGTAAAGGTACCGAACAATTTGTCGGATTAACGGTAGTCTATTGCCCGATTTCACTTTCGGGACTGTTGTCTCAATGAGCACGTAGCAATGAAAACGGCAGTGGTAACAAAAAAGGTTAACAATAAAACATACATCTGTCCCATTGCAGGTGGTCCATAACTATGGTCATGGAGGTTGTGGCTTATCAGTTGGTTTTGGTTGTGCTGACGACTGTCGTGATATTGTCTTGGAAATACTCGCTGGAAAAATCAAGGCAAAGCTCTGAATTTCCGGTTGGGCTATTTTTTTAGTAATCAGATGCAGTTTAATTTTCTCCTCACATAGTGATTACATAGTGATTACATAGTGATAGTGATGACATAGTGATAGTGATTACATAGTAATTACATAGTGATAGTGATAAAATATGGATAATGATTACATAGAAATAGTGATTACATAGTAATTACATAGTGATAGTGATTACATAGTAATTACATAGTGATAGTGATAAAATATGGATAGTGATTACATAGAAATAGTGATTACATAGTAATTACATAGTGATAGTGATTACATAGTGATAGTGATTACATAGAAATAGTGATTACATAGTAATTACATAGTGATAGTGATAAAATATGGATAGTGATTACATAGTGATAGTGATTACATAGAAATAGTGATTACATAGTAATTACATAGTGATAGTGATAAAATATGAAATATACCGCCGCCCGGTTGGCTCAGTTGGTTGAGCACCGGACTTTCGTGCGGGAGGTCGTGATTCGAGTCCCGGCCGGACCAACACTCAGGGTCTTAAAATAACTGAGGAGAAAGTGCTGCCTTTGTAATTACATCTGCAAACGGTTAGACTTTCAAGTGGCTCGGATGACCACTTTAAATGGCGGTCCCGTCTCTCCACACTTCATCACTAACCAATATCGGAGGGACGTAAAAGAACCACTGAGGACGTAAAGAAACCCTGACAGTGACCACCCTCGGTGTCTACACCTCAAACTAACCACCCCTCATGATTGTAAAGCGCCTTTGATTATATCCATATAGAAAGGGCGCTATATAAATCATAAATCATCAATATGGATAGTGATTACATAGTGATAGTGATTACATAGTGATAGTGATTACATAGTAATTACATAGTGATTACATAGTGATAGTGATTACATAGTGATAGTGATTACATAGTGATAGTGATTACATAGTAATAGTGATTACATAGTGATAGTGATTACATAGTGATAGTGATTACATAGTGATAGTGATTACATAGTGATAGTGATTACATAGTGATAGTGATTACATAGTAATAGTGATTACATAGTGATAGTGATTACATAGTGATAGTGATTACATAGTGATAGTGATTACATAGTGATAGTGATTACATAGTGATAGTGATTACATAGTAATAGTGATTACATAGTGATAGTGATTACATAGTGATAGTGATTACATAGTGATAGTGATTACATAGTAATAGTGATTACATAGTGATAGTGATTACATAGTAATAGTGATTACATAGTGATAGTGATTACATAGTGATAGTGATTACATAGTGATAGTGATTACATAGTAATAGTGATTACATAGTGATAGTGATTACATAATGATAGTGATTACATAATGATAGTGATTACATAGTGATAGTGATTACATAGTAATAATATAATAATAATAATATAAAAATGCTTATATAGCGCACTATACGTAGTCTCAGTGCGCTTTACAGAGACGAAAAATAAATTAAAATTTAAAACATCAAAGATGTTTATAAGAAAATTAAAATAAAGTCATAATAAAAGTCATAGTGTTCTTATTTGGGGAAAAGGTACGTCTTCAGTTTAGTTTTAAAAGTTGCCAGTGAAGACTGGTTCTTGATATCCTCAGGAAGAATGTTCCAAAGACGCGGAACGGCATGCTCAAAACGTCGATCACCATAGGACGAGGTTCTAGATGATGGGATCTTCAGTAAGTTCTTAGCTGAAGAGCGAAGTGTTCGAGAAGGCGTGTACTCTGTTAACAGTCCAGACAAATATGGTGGTGACAAACCATTAAGCACCTTATATGTGAGCAGTAAGATCTTGTACTGAATACGAAGGTGTACTGGCAGCCAGTGTAGATCTTTAAAAATGGCTGTTATGCTATCACGGGGCTTCGCACCAACCACTAACCGTGCTGCAGTGTTTTGTATTCTTTGTAAGTTGTTTAGGTCAGTAGACGGCAGGCCATACAGAATGCTATTACAATGATCGAGCCTTGAGCTAATAAAGGCATGTACAAGGTATTCAAGGTGTTCACGACTAAGGTAACGACGAATTCGGCCCAGATTGCGTAGGGCTGCAGAAGAGGCTTTGCAAACGTTCTTGATATGTGTACGGAAATCGAGTTTGGAGTCAAATACGACTCCAAGGTCACGTACTTCATGTGAGAGTTCGATGGACTCGTCCCCAATGTCTATTGACGAGCTGGATAATTGATGGTTCTTTCACAAATCTCGAAGAAAACTGTATGATCTCAGTTTTACCTGGATTTGATTGCAACTTGTTATTCATATTCCAGTGGAAGATATCATTAATGCAAGCACGTAACCTTTGGAGTGCTGGTGATTTCCCATCACGGGTTCACAGCGATGTAAAGTTGCGTGTCGTCAGCGTAAATCATACAGTTCAGATCATGGCTCTTGACTATGTCTTCGATAGGAGAGGTATACAGCAAGAACAGCAATGGTCCAAGAACTGAACCCTGAGCTACACCATACTTGATTGGAATTGGTGTTGATATAGAATCATTGATCTTGACAACTTGTGAACGGTCAGTTTTATAAGAAGAGAGCCAGTCAAGTGCTGTACCAGAAATGCCAAAGCTACCATGCAGACGGTCTAGAAGTATACGATGGTCAATGGTGTCAAATGCTGCTGACAGGTCAAGGAGTACAAGCACCATTTCGCTTTGGTTGTCCAACGCTCTCAGAATATCATTGGTGACTTTTACAAGGGCGGTCTCAGTAGAGTGGTACTTTCTGTACGCAGATTGCATTTCAGGATAAAGATTGTAATAGTTTAGATGGGAACGAATGAATTTGGTTGGCTACGGCTCTCTCGATGATCTTAGCCAAGAAAGGTAGATTTGCTATGGCCCGGGTGCTATGGGTCTGTAGTTGGAAAAACAGTCCTTATCTAGGTTTGGTTTCTTGAGCAGCGGACGAAGCAAAGATTTTTTAAGTTGACGTGGGAATTTTCCAGTAGTAACTGATTGGTTGACGATTGATGCTATGGTAGGCATGAGGTTTGGAATTGACTTGACAAGACTGGTTGGAATAGGGTCAAGTAAACATGATTTTTTTGACGAGGCAGCCACCATATCCTGAATGGTCGTAACAGGTAACGATTGGAAGTTGTTAAGAACACCTTGACATTCCTTGTTTTCATTGTTTATCGGAACTGGAGGGAAAGATGATTGTTCCAATTCAGCTCTTAAGTTGGTAATCTTCTCTGTGAAGAAATCATTGAATTGGGCAGCCAGTAGGTCAGATGATTCATGTTTAGGAAGAGAAACACTGTAAATAGTGATTACATAGTGATAGTGAACACATAGTGATAGTGAATACATAGTGATAGTGATTACATAGTGATAGTGATTAGATAGTGATAGTGATTACATAGTGATAGTGATTACATAGTGATAGTGATTACATAGTGATAGTGATTACATAGTGATAGTGATTACATAGTGATAGTGATTACATAGTGATAGTGATTACATAGTGATAGTGATTACATAGTGATAGTGATTAGATAGTAATAGTGATTACATGGTAATAGTGATTACATAGTAATAGTGATTACATAGTAATAGTGATTACATAATGATAGTGATTACATAGTGATAGTGATTACATAGTGATAGTGATTAGATAGTGATAGTGATTACATAGTGATAGTGATTACATAGTGATAGTGATTACATAGTGATAGTGAATACATAGTGATAGTGATTACATAGTGATAGTGAATACATAGTGATAGTGATTACATAGTGATAGTGAATACATAGTGATAGTGATTACATAGTGATAGTGATTACATAGTGATAGTGATTACATAGTGATAGTGAATACATAGTGATAGTGATTACATAGTGATAGTGAATACATAGTGATAGTGATTACATAGTGATAGTGATTAGATAGTAATAGTGATTACATGGTAATAGTGATTACATAGTAATAGTGATTACATAGTAATAGTGATTACATAATGATAGTGATTACATAGTGATAGTGATTACATAGTGATAGTGATTAGATAGTGATAGTGATTACATGGTAATAGTGATTACATAGTGATAGTGATTAAATGGTGATAGTGATTACATAGTAATAGTGATTACATAGTGATAGTGATGTTTTAACAATTATTCGACCGAAGGCCAAGTGAATATCGTCTCGTAATCAAAAGTCGCTCGACCAATCACAGCGCGCGATACTCCATGCTCTTTGTCTTTTTTTATCTTCCAATCAGAAGCCAGATTCACAGCAAGGCTGTGACATATTTAGGTTAGCTAACTACACATAATGTCTATGTCTAGTTATAAATCTGGTTTCTGAATGGACGACGAAAAAATGTCAAAAAAAAAACTTGAAAAGTCGAAGTCAGTGTTCACGGTTCGAGTGCCCGCACTGTAATACTCTTTCTATTTATACACGGTAAGCTTTATGGTAAGAAACGTGTGTTGCCATGCTTTTCATGCAATTCGCTTATCTTCTCGGCTTGAGGCTTGTTTTTAAACTGAAATTAATAGAATAAAAAATATTATTCATCGTGGAAATGTAGGCTTTAAATTGAAATTGTTTCCAAACCCACACGGCATAGCAGGGCATAAGGGTATGTAACTAGTCATACGACAGCGAAATCTGACAGATGTCTAGATTAACAAATCACGTAACAAATCACTATTTAAGTAGACGGAAATTATACTGCTTTTGCCGGACTTTCCGTTTGAAAACAAGGATATTAATTCTTACTTAAAACTCACCAAGGTAGCCGTGAATAAATTGGATAATAATCAAAATTACCACCCTTCTTGGATAGTCTTTAGATTAGTTAGCCTCCCCAGGAAAATGCAAAAGAAAGAGGCTGGTCTAGTCTTGTTACAAACCATGTCAAATTGTAGGATTGTAGGAGTATGTATAGAATCAAAAATCCTATGTACCAAGCGTACACACACACACACGAAGAAAAGAACCTTCTTGTGAATCAAGGTTCGCTTAGTGGTAGTACGTACATAGTAACGCTTTTTTAGGTCTCTCCCTTGATTCGACGGTTTTTCTCCGAGTCCGGTTTTCCTCCCTCCGCAAAACCAAACCAGCTAAATTCCAATCCAATCTATTAGTTAGCCATGACCTGACTTAGATCAGCCCAGAGGTTGTTTAAGGATTCGATCTGTGAGTTAGCCATGCCCCAACTTAGATCAGCTCAAAGGTTGTTTCAGGGTTCGATAAGTGAGTTAGCCGTGCCCTGAATTAGATCAGCCCAGAGTTCGTTTCAGGGTTCGATCTGTAAGTTAGCCATGACCTGACTTAGATCAGCCCAGAGGTTGTTTCAGGGTTCGATCTCTAAGTTAGCCATGACCTGACTTAGATCAGCCCAGAGGTTGTTTCAGGGTTCGATCTGTGATTTAGCAATGTCCTGACTTAGATCAGCCCAGAGTTCGTTTCAGGGTTCGATCTGTGAGTTAGCCATGACTAGTATATTGACACAAATCCACACATAGGATGCCGTAGGGAAATTATATAGGAAAACAAAGGCGAGCGCGAGAAAAAAATTCTAGTGCATTTTTTTACGGATTTTTTTTGGCTCGTTCGTATTATAGAGGTTATTATCTTGACCACAAATTTTAAAAAAAGTAATTGAACCACAGGTAGCCCAATCTATGGTTTTGAATATATATAGAGAGAATGTATGGCAGATCAAAAAATTTCTTTAAAATAAAATAAATTTCATATTTTATTGTTTTTTTTACCGGTATATCAATGTTTTATTGCATGTTTTGTGGTTTCCTGACGGTTTGGGAGGAGATAAAATTTCCTAAAATCGCCTTAAAATGCAACCAAACCGTCAGGAAACCACAAAACATGCAATAAAACATTGATATACCGGTAAAGAAACAATAAAATATGAAATTTATTTTATTTTAAAGAAATTAGTTCAAGTATTTGAAAATAATATGACTCAATCATGATTATGAAAACCAGATTGGCAAAAACTTTAGCCTGGGAGCCACTCGCAGTTGAGAAATTTTGGTTTAAAAACTAAAAGAACAATAGGGTTGAATAAATGACGTCATTTACTCACAATTTAGATGCTGAAAAAAATATATAATTTTTATCCGCAAATTTTGACTGTAAAGAAAATATGTTGCTTGGCTACTATTGGGGCCATATAGATAAGTTTAACCAAGTTTCAAGGCATTTCCAGTTTTCATCGATTTTCATCCAAGTGCCCCATTAAGCTTATTTATTTATTATGGTTACTATTTTTGTACATAATAGTCAGTTATTTAAAGGAATCAATAAATATGAATTATGTAATATTAAGTTATTACTGTATTGTAGGAAATGGTTTGGAGCCACTATGAAGAAATTTGAAACATTACTTCGCTCAGAAAAGGCCGAAGAGCTTGGGATATTTCTCGTGTCAGGATTCGAGGTCGATGGTGATTCTATTGCTGAGGTAGTGTGTTAAAAATGGTTCAAAAGGAACAATTGTTGTTACTGTGTTCTTGTGTTTGTTTTGACTTCAACTGATATGGGCCATATCACTGCCCAAGTGGGCTATGTGGATTTTCAGGGGGCACTAATTTTTCTCATCCAAAATTTTGGGGTTATCAAAAAAAATTAGGTTCACTGTATATTCATATTGATTATAATGTACATATTATGTTGTACAATTCTTGGTGGAGGGGGGGGGGGGGGGCAGGGGTTGTACCATGGAACCCCTTTTGTGAGATCTTTTGAAGCAAGTCCAGTTCTTTACACCCAATAGACTGAAATTGAAACCCCCTTTTTGAAGCCGGGGGGGGGGGGGGGGGGGGGGGGTAGAGATAGCATAACATATGAATGCATAGTTCTTAAGGTTGGGTTCTATATATTTTAATATAAATCAATAAATAAGTTTTTTGATTGCTTTTTAATTCATTGAAAGGAACCAGGTTGGAAAGATCTTATCTATTCATTCAGGAAGATGACTGATAAAGAACTATCAGATTTCCCTTTGCAGCCTGCTAAGTAAATGAATTATCAATTTCTTGCAATTTCATCCATCCATTCATCCATTCATCCATTCATCCATTCATCCATTCATCCATTCATCCATTCATCCATTCATCCATTCATCCATTCATCCATTCATCCATTCATCCATTCATCCATTCATCCATTCATCCATTCATCCATTCATCCATTCATCCATTCATCCATTCATCCATTCATCCATTCATCCATTCATCCATTCATCCATTCATCCATTCATCCATTCATCCATTCATCCATTCATCCATTCATCCATTCATCCATTCATCCATTCATCCATTCATCCATTCATCCATTCATCCATTCATCCATTCATCCATTCATCCATTCATCCATTCATCCATTCATCCATTCATCCATTCATCCATTCATCCATTCATCCATTCATCCATTCATCCATTCATCCATTCATCCATTCAT
This sequence comes from Anthopleura sola, assembly GCA_023349425.1. Lineage (NCBI taxonomy): Eukaryota > Metazoa > Cnidaria > Anthozoa > Actiniaria > Actiniidae > Anthopleura > Anthopleura sola. Next base: position 3,079,961 of record JALHLI010000014.1, read on the forward strand.
CCATTCATCCATTCATCCATTCATCCATTCATCCATTCTTCCATTCTTCCATTCTTCCATTCTTCCATTCTTCCATTCTTCCATTCTTCCATTTATCCATTCAGTAATTGATTTTGATACATAAGGAATTATTTTTTATATATAGTTTGCAAGCTCTGATTAATCATGAGCTTTGCTTTATTAGTTAATGAAGTATGTCTGCTGACACTATCTGTACACACAGCAAAAGTTATTTTCCATTGTTATTCATGAAATTGTTATTCATATCTAATAATAAAAAGTAGAATGAACCTTGAATAATGTTTTGTGTTCAGGAGTGGATTCGGCTTTTCCACAATTATTGCACAAGGACAGTATCTTATCCCCTGGCTAATGGAGAAGTAAGTAGAAAATATCTTACAGCATAAAGTAATATCATTTGGGACATAAAGTAAAGGGGGGTGACGTGGCAAAAACAGAGGGTGGGCCACATAATTTTCAGCTCCTTGAAAGGGGTGGGCTATCTATAAAATGGAACATCTAACATCTAAAACCTATGCAATTTTGCTCAAAACTGGGGATGGTGCACCACTTTTTCAACCGCATAATTTAAATAATGGGGCATCATAAAAATCTCATTTCTAGTTTTACCGGCCAATCCCCTTTACTTTATGTGCAGTCCCTTAGCTTTCTTGCTTTTCGTATCCTCAAGCTACCTTTGTGCTGATCAAAGTCAGGGCACAGCTAATTTACAATTTCAATGCATTAATTTTGGTTTTTATTGTTATCAGAGTAAAAGATCTTGGAGGTTCATTTGTGGAAAAGAAAATTTCTTCTTTAACTGAGGTAAAATTATTTATTATATTGGCAATATTTAAAGAGCAAGTAACTTCATGTTTAAAACTGAAAAGATTGATGTGCTTTAAATTACTAGTTACACTCAGTTTTTATAATTACCAGTATGCCACAAACACAGCCCAAGACATCTGGGTTTTTGGCTGCTGTCATCAAAAATTTACTCTCAGATTTGAAAATTTGATTGACGGAAGCCGAAAACCTTGATGACTTGAATTATAGTTTTTTTTGTCTTGTCTTTTAGCTTTCAGATTATGATGTTGTTGTGAACTGTACTGGTATTGCTGCCAGAGAGCTTGTTGGTGATACTTTACTTCACCCTGTCAGAGGACAAGTATTGAGAGTAAGCCACATAACAATTTGTCACTTTGCTTTTGAGGACTCTAACATGTTCTCACTTGTAAAACACTCACAACCCTTTTCACTCAAGTCCCTTTGCTTTGTGCATCTAAATTGCCCACTTTTAAATGCATCTTCGTTGAAATTTTGATTAAAAAGGCTAAGATTGGGTTTCCTGTGGTAATATCCCTTGACTCTAAATTTTACATATGTTTTGATCCTAGGTTAAAGCTCCCTCAGTAAAGCACTTCTTTTCCTATAATACATTGGAACGTGCAAAACGGGGTGAACGTATCTATATTGTTCCACAGTAAGTATATGTAGTTTGATAGAAGCAATAGGCAATGTGCATCAAAGCTCACAAAGCACTCTGGGAAAGTGAGTTCTTTAAAAATGTAACAGGGAAATCAAAGGAACTATCAGGAAAAAATTACTCTGATATCTACTCTGAAATCCTTTTATTTCCATAGAAAATTTAGAAGGAAAAATTATCAGATGAATTTTTAGAGAAGCCAAAAAAGCGTAAGGACTCACTTTCCCATTATGCTTTGCGCTAGATTTTCATTTCATTATAGATTTCTTAATATGTCTTTTGTCTGCTAGGATTAACTCGGTAGTCCTTGGTGGGACCACTAACTATAACAGTTACAATGAGAAACCAACTCTTGAGGATAGTGTTACTATCATGTCTGGAGCTAGTAAAATCATTCCAAGTTTAAAGGTGAAACATCCTTAACCTTCGGACACATTGCGCGCAATGTTGCAGGCAATCGATGAGAGCCATTCCACGCAATGTTGCTGAAGTAGAAAACGATTCTACTACATCATCATTGCCTTCAATATTGCGCGCAATGTTGCAACTTGTGTCTGCGCCTTTAGTGTTGTTTTATTTCGTTGCCAAAAGAAATATTTAGGATCTTGGTTATAAGACAACGCTGAAAGAGAATTTTTTCTTTTTCTTTCAGAAAGCACCTATTCTTGATAACTGGGCTGGTCTTCGCCCAGCCAGAAGTACTGTTCGACTCGAGAAAGAAGAAATGAAATTTACTGATAAAAGAGGAGCAGAAAAAACTCTTAATGTAAGGGTTTGAATAGATTCTTTGGCAAAATGTAGCCCACGTGTGTAAGACATCGTAGCTACGGTACAAAATGCAAAGTAGATAACATCAGTGATGTATGTGCGTCTGTGGAGGACTCGAAAAGTTTTTGGTCTCCATGTCGGGAACACAGAAAAGCCCTCTTGCACGACAACCCTGAGAATCTCACTTTGCCACTGATTGGCTCAAGCTGGAATGCTTTGTATTTTTTGTACGTTATGATTGATGGATTTTGTAACAGTGGTTCTTTCTGGACTGTCCGCACATTACCACCATTTTTTTCATTGCTACGCGCTGATCGAGACAGTCGGTATGGGGAAATCAAGCAAAACACTGCCGTATGTAAAGGTACCGAACAATTTGTCGGATTAACGGTAGTCTATTGCCCGATTTCACTGTCGGGACTGTTGTCTCAATCAGCACGTAGCAATGAAAACGGCAGTGGTAACAAAAAAAGGTTAACAATAAAACATACATCTGTCCCATTGCAGGTGGTCCATAACTATGGTCATGGGGGTTGTGGCTTATCAGTTGGTTTTGGTTGTGCTGACGACTGTCGTGATCTTGTCTTGGAAATACTCGCTGGAAAAATCAAGGCAAAGCTCTGAATTTCCGGTTGGGCTATTTTTTTAGTAATCAGATGCAGTTTAATTTTCTCCTCACATAGTGATTACATAGTGATAGTGATGACATAGTGATAGTGATTACATAGTGATTACATAGTGATAGTGATTACATAGTGATTACATAGTGATAGTGATTACATAGTGATAGTGATTACATAGTAATTACATAGTGATAGTGATTACATAGTGATTACATAGTGATAGTGTTAAAATATGGATAGTGATTACATAGTGATAGTGATTACATAGTAATTACATAGTGATAGTGATTACATAGTGATAGTGATTACATAGTAATAGTGATTACATAGTGATAGTGATTACATAATGATAGTGGTTACATAGTGATAGTGATTACATAGTAATTACATAGTGATAGTGATAAAATATGGATAGTGATTACATAGAAATAGTGATTACATAGTAATTACATAGTGATAGTGATAAAATATGGATAGTGATTACATAGTAATTACATAGTGATAGTGATAAAATATGGATAGTGATTACATAGTAATTACATAGTGATAGTGATTACATAGTGATTACATAGTAATTACATAGTGATAGTGATGACATAGTGATAGTGATTACATAGTAATTACATAGTGATAGTGATAAAATATGGATAGTGATTACATAGAAATAGTGATTACATAGTAATTACATAGTGATAGTGATAAAATATGGATAGTGATTACATAGTAATTACATAGTGATAGTGATTACATAGTAATTACATAGTGATAGTGATAAAATATGGATAGTGATTACATAGTAATTACATAGTGATAGTGATTACATAGTGATTACATAGTGATAGTGATAAAATATGGATAGTGATTACATAGTGATAGTGATTACATAGTAATTACATAGTGATAGTGATTACATAGTGATAGTGATTACATAGTGATAGTGATTACATAGTGATAGGGATTACATAGTAATAGTGATTACATAGTAATTACATAGTGATAGTGATAAAATATGGATAGTGATTACATAGTGATAGTGATTACATAGTAATTACATAGTGATAGTGATTACATAGTGATAGTGATTACATAGAAATAGTGATTACATAGTAATTACATAGTGATAGTGATAAAATATGGATAGTGATTACATAGTGATAGTGATTACATAGTAATTACATAGTGATAGTGATTACCAATATGGACATGGAGCAAAGGAGCACTACCAGGGAGCAGTGAGGAGCACTACCGGGGAGCAGTGATCATGAGGAGCAAGTGAGGAGCACTACCAGGGAGCAGTTATCAGCAGGTCAGGAGCAGAGCACGAGTCTGTGAGAAGTTTTAAAAGGAAGGAAGGAAGGAAGGAAGGAAGGACATAAATTGCGGGGAGCTTTCCAGGAAGATCATTTCACTTAACATTCAGTAAAAGATACACATGTCGTCATCTAAGCAGTGCTATTACTGTGGCAAAACCTTTTCCAGAGGTTATAATCTAAGACGTCATTTAGGCGATCAAATTTGCAAAATGAACGCTGTCGAAGAAAATGATTCAAGATACGACGAAGAAACTTCAAGCGAAGATGAAATTGCAAGTAGTGTCGAGGAAGATCTAGACACGAGTGAATCAGAGTCAAATGATACTGAAGATGATGATGATGATGATGATGAAAACCAGCCTTCAGATGACTGCTGGTCACCGTTGATAAACGAAGCCGTGGATCGTCACGAAACGGAACTAGAAGCTCTAGAAAACGAATACATGGAAAGAGGCGAATCTAAAGAATGGGCAGAAGTGCATGCATACAATAAGATGATATCCGTATTTAGGAATGAACTGAGAAACGTATTGTTTGAAAAATTAAAATGGATTCACGCGTTTAAAAAAGATCCTTATTATCGTAAAATAATGAGAACCCGACAAGATTTACTAGACAAGGGGGATTACGACTGGATGGAAGCAACCCAGGTTGCTATTGATCATCGTAAATTTCTCTTGAACAATTTATTCGCTGTCCAAGAGTTACAAACACAAGATACAGCAGAAGACATGGAATAAGAATCTACACCAAGGAATAATAGTTATCACAGACAAACTGTAGTGGACTTATTAAGCCGGGATAATAACCGGCTTAAGTGCAAATAATGGTGCCTGTCAACACAATAATTTATGCCCTGTTGGAGCTAGCTAGAATTTATATCGAACATGTACATTGATTACTAAGAGACCAAACATTTGCACTGTAACAATCTCATTACTTTATTTTACTTTTTAATAAAAGCTATAGTCAGTATTACAGAAACGAAATTTTCTTTTCTTTTATGCTTTCTGTGTTAGTATTGAATATCGGTACATATCAGTACATTTCAGATCCCCAGCTGGGTACCTGGTGCTGCACAGCCAAACCTTGCTGTTCCCCTGTCAGTTCCATTTCCGGACCGAGAGCTTCAAAAATAGAGTTTAATTCAGAAGTGGTGAAAGTTCTAGGTAAATAGTCTTTTTCCTGTTCCTCGTAATTTTGCGCATTGCCATTGTGCTGAAGGATTTGAAATGATCCGGAAAATGGAGGCTTCTGATGAACATTGGTATTCTGAGGCTGAGTTAAGAATTGTGACTCGTCTTTGGACACCGACTCCGGTGACTCTTCCATGGGACTGGTTACCTTCTGCAATTCCATATCTATTGCTCTAATTGCCGACTTTAGTGTTGTCCATTCGTCCAACGTCAAAGACATTCCTGAATTGGTAAGAACAGTTTTGCCACTTGATACATCTTTCTTTTGCTTGCGAAAATATATTTTCTTCTCATTTCGAAACTCCTTCACGAAAATAACGTATCCTCGGACTCCTAGGTCTATTGCTTTTCCAGAAGACATGTTCGCTAATTTTTGTCTTTACTCTGAACTATCGGAGTGCAACTGGGACTAATCGAACTGTCGTATCGTAATTTATTCTATTTGTCTATTTCAAAATATTTTTTCTTCACACGAGAATGTTTGGAATTCACTCTTTTCGTACTTTGACCTCTATCCTAACTCAGGAATTTGGTAACATTCTTTAGGGGACACTTCGGAATTTCAAACCACACCTCCCCCTACATTCTCAAGGGGGCATTCAGGAATTTTAACCCACCCCTCCCCTACATTCTCAAGGGAGTAGTCAGGAATTTCAACCCACCCCTCCCCTACATTCTCAAGGAGTATTCAGGAATTTAGACCACCCCTCCCCTCGCAAGTGCGCTATCTGGGGGGGGGGGGGGGGGGGGTTCACTACTACCAGGTAATTATTTCAATAATATTTTGGAGTGCCAAAGTTTACTTCTGCGTTGTTTTTACGGTTGTAGTTGATGTACCACGCATGATTTTTTAGTACTGAAACTTTAGGTTTTTCAGGTGGGCTATTTGTTTAGTAGCCGGTCTCTCTTGCAGTAAAAATACAAATAGCGAGACAAAATTTTGCACCACATTTACAAATATTGTTTCTTTATTGCCTCTATTTACATGTTCGAGTGTTCAGTCATATTTTGCTCAATTATTTTTGCTTAACCACGGCATTACACGGCGGATAATATTTTGTTTATCAAAATTTTGCTTTATTCATTCGCCGAAACTTGTAGAGGAATTTAAATTTCGCGGCTGAGTGATCGGCAGTAATGGGAAATACCGCTGGACATTCAAAATTTATCGCGGGCATTAAATGGGGCAAGCGAAACGCTCGTGACGGGGCTTCGCACCAACCACTAACCGTGCTGCAGTGTTTTGTATTCTTTGTAAGTTGTTTAGGTCAGTAGACGGCAGGCCATACAGAATGCTATTACAATGATCGAGCCTTGAGCTAATAAAGGCATGTACAAGGCATTCAAGGTGTTCACGAGTAAGGTAACGACGAATTCGGCCCAGATTGCGTAGGGCTGCAGAAGAGGCTTTGCAAACGTTCTTGATATGTGTACGGAAATCGAGTTTGGAGTCAAATACGACTCCAAGGTCACGTACTTCATGTGAGAGTTCGATGGACTCGTCTCCAATGTCTATTGACGAGATATTTGATGGTTCTTTCACAAATCTCGAAGAAAACGGTATGATCTCAGTTTTACCTGGATTTGATTGCAACTTGTTATTCATATTCCAGTGGAAGATATCATTAATGCAAGCACGTAACCTTTGGAGTGCTGGTGATCTCCCATCACGGTTCACAGCGATGTAAAGTTACGTGTCGTCATCGTAAATCATACAGTTCAGATCATGGCTCTTGACTATGTCATACATACACCGCCATACTTGATTGGAATTGGTGTTGATATAGAATCATTGATCTTGACAACTTGTGAACGGTCAGTTATATAAGAAGAGAGCCAGTCAAGTGCTGTACCAGAAATGCCAAAGCTACCATGCAGACGGTCTAGAAGTATACGATGGTCAATGGTGTCAAATGCTGCTGACAGGTCAAGGAGTACAAGCACCATTTCGCTTTGGTTGTCCAACGCTCTCAGAATATCATTGGTGACTTTTACAAGGGCGGTCTCAGTAGAGTGGTACTTTCTGTACGCAGATTGCATTTCAGGATAAAGATTGTAATAGTTTAGATGGGAACGAATGAATTTGGCTGGCTACGGCTCTCTCGATGATCTTAGCCAAGAAAGGTAGATTTGCTATGGCCCGGGTGCTATGGGTCTGTAGTTGGAAAAACAGTCCTTATCTAGAAGAAATCATTGAATTGGGCAGCCAGTAGGTCAGATGATTCATGTTTAGGAAGAGAAACACTGTAAATAGTGATTACATAGTGATAGTGAACACATAGTGATAGTGAATACATAGTGATAGTGATTACATAGTGATAGTGATTACATAGTAATAGTGATTACATAGTGATAGTGATTACATAGTAATAGTGATTAGATAGTGATAGTGATTACATGGTAATAGTGATTACATAGTAATAGTGATTAAATGGTGATAGTGATTACATAGTGATAGTGATTACATAGTAATAGTGATTACGTAGTAATAGTGATTACATAGTAATAGTGATTACATAGTGATAGTGATTACATAGTAATAGTGATTAGATAGTGATAGTGATTACATGGTAATAGTGATTACATAGTAATAGTGATTAAATGGTGATAGTGATTACATAGTGATAGTGATTACATAGTGATAGTGATTACGTAGTAATAGTGATTAGATAGTGATAGTGATTACATAGTAATAGTGATTACATAGTGATAGTGATTAAATGGTGATAGTGATTACATAGTAATAGTGATTACATAGTGATAGTGATGTTTTAACAATTATTCGACCGAAGGCCAAGTGAATATCGTCTCGTAATCAAAAGTCGCTCGACCAATCACAGCGCGCGATACTCCATGCTCTTTGTCTTTTTTTATCTTCCAATCAGAAGCCAGATTCACAGCAAGGCTGTGACATATTTAGGTTAGCTAACTGAAATTAATAGAATAAAAAATATTATTCATCGTGGAAATGTAGGCTTTAAATTGAAATTGTTTCCAAACCCACACGGCATAGCAGGGCATAAGGGTATGTAACTAGTCATACGACAGCGAAATCTGACAGATGTCTAGATTAACAAATCACGTAACAAATCACTATTTAAGTAGACGGAAATTATACTGCTTTTGCCGGACTTTCCGTTTGAAAACAAGGATATTAATTCTTACTTAAAACTCACCAAGGTAGCCGTGAATAAATTGGATAATAATCAAAATTACCACCCTTCTTGGATAGTCTTTAGATTAGTTAGCCTCCCCAGGAAAATGCAAAAGAAAGAGGCTGGTCTAGTCTTGTTACAAACCATGTCAAATTGTAGGATTGTAGGAGTATGTATAGAATCAAAAATCCTATGTACCAAGCGTACACACACACACACGAAGAAAAGAACCTTCTTGTGAATCAAGGTTCGCTTAGTGGTAGTACGTACATAGTAACGCTTTTTTAGGTCTCTCCCTTGATTCGACGGTTTTTCTCCGAGTCCGGTTTTCCTCCCTCCGCAAAACCAAACCAGCTAAATTCCAATCCAATCTATTAGTTAGCCATGACCTGACTTAGATCAGCCCAGAGGTTGTTTAAGGATTCGATCTGTGAGTTAGCCATGCCCCAACTTAGATCAGCTCAAAGGTTGTTTCAGGGTTCGATAAGTGAGTTAGCCGTGCCCTGAATTAGATCAGCCCAGAGTTCGTTTCAGGGTTCGATCTGTAAGTTAGCCATGACCTGACTTAGATCAGCCCAGAGGTTGTTTCAGGGTTCGATCTGTGAGTTAGCCATGACCTGACTTAGATCAGCCCAGAGGTTGTTTCAGGGTTCGATCTGTAAGTTAGCCATGACCTGACTTAGATCAGCCCAGAGGTTGTTTCAGGGTTCGATCTGTGAGTTAGCCATGACCTGACTTAGATCAGCCCAGAGTTCGTTTCAGGGTTCGATCTGTGAGTTAGCCATGATTAGTATATTGACACAAATCCACACATAGGATGCCGTAGGGAAATTATATAGGAAAACAAAGGCGAGCGCGAGAAAAAAATTCTAGTGCATTTTTTTACGGATTTTTTTTGGCTCGTTCGTATTATAGAGGTTATTATCTTGACCACAAATTTTAAAAAATGTAATTGAACACTTTTTTCTTTTTTTCTTTTTTTTTTGGATTTTATTTTTACCTTATACTTTTATCTAAATTGGGTTCCCTGTGGCCCAACCATCCTTTCAATGCGGCACGGGCTTCCTGTGTAATCAAAATGGCGAACGTAGTGGTAGTTGGAGCAGGAATCGTTGGAGTATCAACAGCTTTATCGATCTTAGAAGCAGATCCTTCCATCAAACTAACAGTAATAGCTGAAAAGTTTAGTCCGAATACAACTTCTGATGGCGCTGCTGGGATCATTATGCCTTTCGTAATGGGAAACACGCCAATGAGTTTGCAAAGGTGAGCGTATTCGAAGGAACCTTAAGGTGTTTCCCAGTAGTTTTTTATTGACCACACTTCTCATGTTCATCTAGCGAATTGAAAACCTTTTCCTGGTCTGATTAAAATGAATTTTACACCAGACATCAAGCATAGATGGAAGTTTTGATTGATGTCAATTTTGACTCGATCGGCGTTTCCATGGCAACGGAAAACAATGATCGTTGAAATCAGTTTTCCTCGAATATCTTCTGTTTTCGATGAGCTTCAGAAAAATGACTATATGCATGCTAAACTTCGCATTCAGACACAGCTATTCAGATGATAATTAGAGGGTTGGATTAGAGCGATTTCGAATAAATCGCAAAAACATTCTGTGACCGCTTATTATGATACTGGAAGCTATAGCAGAACAAAAAAATCCTTCGCGTTCGCAATATAATGTCAAACTACTGCTAAACGTTACCTACAATATCTATTATCATTCGTTCGTTTGAGAGATAATTTTGAAATTGCTAGGAAGGTGAAATCGTTCAAATTATTCTACTGAAAGCACCTGTACAAGAAAAATTCTAACTCCACAAAGAAAAAGTTTTCACAAATGTCGCTTTCAGGAAAGGTAAATAGATATTGTAGGTAACGTTTAGCAGTAGTTTGACATTATTTTGCGAACGCGAAGGATTTTTTTGTTCTGCTATAGCTTCCAGTATCATAATAAGCGGTCACAGAATGTTTTTGCGATTTATTCGAAATCGCTCTAATCCAACCCTCTAATTATCATCTGAATAGCTGTGTCTGAATGCGAAGTTTAGCATGTATATAGTCATTTTTCTGAAGCTCATCGAAAACAGAAGATATTCGAGGAAAACTGATTTCAACGATCATTGTTTTCCGTTGCCATGGAAACGCCGATCGAGTCAAAATTGACATCAATCAAAACTTCCATCTATGCTTGATGTCTGGTGTAAAATTCATTTTAATCAGACCAGGAAAAGGTTTTCAATTCGCTAGATGAACATGAGAAGTGTGGTCAATAAAAAACTACTGGGAAACACCTTTTAAAAAGGGGCACTTGGTTGAAAACGTCCCATATTTTGAAAGTCCGAATAGTTCAAGTATTTGAAAATAATATGACTCAATCATGATTATGAAAACCAGATTGGCAAAAACTTTAGCCTGGGAGCCACTCGCAGTTGAGAAATTTTGGTTTAAAAACTAAAAGAACAATAGGGTTGAGTAAATGACGTCATTTACTCACAATTTAGATGCTGAAAAAAATATATAATTTTTATCCGAAAATTTTGACTGTGAAGAAAATATGTTGCTTGGCTACTATTGGGGCCATATAGATAAGTTTAACCAAGTTTCAAGGCAATTCCAATTTTCATTGTTTTTCATCCAAGTTCCCCATTAAGCTTATTTATTTATTATGGTTACTATTTTTGTACATAATAGTCAGTTATTTAAAGGAATCAATAAATATGAATCATATACTATGTAATATTAAGTTATTACTGTATTGTAGGAAATGGTTTGGAGCCACTATGAAGAAATTTGAAACATTACTTCGCTCAGACAAGGCTGAAGAGCTTGGGATATTTCTCGTGTCAGGATTCGAGGTCCATGGTGATTCTATTGCTGAGGTAGTGTGTTAAAAATGGTTCAAAAGGAACAATTGTTGTTGCTGTGTTCTTGTGTTTGTTTTGACTTCAACTGATATGGGCCATTGTCCTGCGCAAGTGGGCTATGTGGATTTAAGGTGGGCACTAATTTTTCTCAACCAAAATTTTGGGGTTATCAAAAAAAATTAGGTTCACTGTATATTCATATTGATTATAATATATACATATTATGTTCTACAATTCTTGGTGGAGGGGGGGGCAGGGGTTGTTCCATGGAACCCCTTTTGTGAGGTCTTGTGAAGGTCTTTACACCTAATAGACTGAAATTGAGGCCAATTGGGGGGGGGGGGGGGGGGGTTGGGTTCTATATATTTTGATATAAATCAATAAATAATAAGTTTTTTGATTGCTTTTTAATTCATTAAAAGGAACCTGGTTGGAAAGATCTCGTCTATTTATTCAAGAAGATGACCGATACAGAACTATCAGATTTCCCTTTGCAGCCTGCTATGTAAATGAATTATCAATTTCTTGCATTCGTTCATTCGTTCATTCATCCATCCATGGCTATCCATCCATTCATCCATTTATCCATTCTTCCATTGATCCATTCAGTAATTGATTTTGATACATAAGGAATTAATTTTTATATATATAGTTTGCAAGTTCTGATTAATCAAGAGCTTTGCTTTATTAGTTAATGAAGTATGTCTGCTGACATCTGTACACACGGCAAAAGTTATTTTCCATTGTTGTTCATGAAATTGTTATTCATATCTAATAACAAAAAGTAGAATGAACCTTGAATAATGTTGTGTGTTCAGGAGTGGATTCAGCTTTTCCACAATTATTGCACAAGGACAGTATTATATCCCCTGGCTAATGGAGAAGTAAGTAGAAAATATCTTACAGCATAAAGTAATATGTGGGACTGGTCATAAAGTAAAGGGGGGTGAGCCAGCAAAAACAGAGGGTGGGCCACATAATTTTCAGCTCCTTGAAAGGGTTGGGCTATATATAAAATGGAACATCTAACATCTAAAATCTATGCAATTTTGCTCACAACTGGGGGTGGTGCACTACTTTTTCAACCGCATAATTTAAATAATATGCCATCATGAAAAAAATGCTAATTCAAGTCTAGTTTTGCCGGCCCACACCCTTTACTTTATGCGCAGTCCCTTAGCTTTCTTGCTTTTCCTATCCTCAAGCTATACCTTTGTGCTGATCAAAGTCAGGGCACAGCTAATTTACAATTTCAATGCATTAATTTTGGTTTTTCTTGTTATCAGAGTAAAAGATCTTGGAGGTTCATTTGTGGAAAAGAAAATTTCTTCTTTAACTGAGGTAAAATTATTCATTATATTGGCAATATTTAAAGAGCAAGTAACTTCATGTTTAAGGCTGAAAAGATTGGTGTGCTTTAAATTACTAGTTACACTCACTTTTTATAATTACCAGTATGCCACAAGCACAGCCCAAGATGTCTGGGTTTTCGGCTGCTGTCATCAAAAATTTACTCTCAGATTTGAAAATTTGATTGACGGAAGCCGAAAACGTGGATGACTTGAATTATAGCTTTTTTTATCTTATCTTTTAGCTTTCAGATTATGATGTTGTTGTGAACTGTGCTGGTATTTCTGCACGAGAGCTTGTTGATGATACTTTACTTCAACCTGTCAGAGGACAAGTATTGAGAGTAAGCAACATAACAATTTTAACACATTTCTCTTTTTCATTTTAACACAGTTTTTAGTGATTTGATGTGTGTTCTGGAAAGTCGGGGGAGGGGGAGAAATTGGTCCCCTTGCTTTTGAGGACTCATACATGTTCTCACTTAAAACATTCACAACCCTTTTCACTCAAGTCCCTTTGCCTTGTGTATCTTAAAAAAAATTGCCTACTTTTAAATGCATCTTCTTTGAAATTTTGATTAAAAAGGCTAAGCTTGGGTTTCCTGTGGTAATATCCCTTGACTCTAAATTTTACATATGTTTTGATCCTAGGTTAAAGCTCCCTCAGTAAAGCACTTCGTTTTCTATGACACATTGGAAGGGGCAAAACGGGGTGAATGTATCTATATTGTTCCACAGTAAGTATATGTAGTTTGATAGAAGCAATAGGCAATGTGCATCAAAGCTCACAAAGCACTCTGGGAAAGTGAGTTCTTTAAAAATGTAACGGGGAAATCAAAGGAACTATCAGGAAAAAATTACTCTGTTATTTTCGTCTGCTGAAATCCTTTTATTTCCATAGAAAATTTCAAAGGAAAAATTATCAGATGAATTTTTAGAGAAGCCAAAAAAGCGTAAGGACTCACTTTCCCATCATGCTTTGTGCTAGATTTTCATTTTATTATTGATTTCTTATGTCTTTTGTCTACTAGGATTAACTCGGTAGTCCTTGGTGGGACCAAACACTATAACAGTTACAATGAGAAACCAACTCTTGAGGATAGTGTTACTATCGCGTCGGGAGTTAGTAAAATCATTCCAAGTTTAAAGGTGAAACATCCTTAACCTTCGGACACATTGCGCGCAATGTTGCAGGCAATCGATGAGGGCCATTTCACGCATTGTTGCTGAAGTAGCTAGAAAACGATTCTACTACAGCAACATTGCCTTCAATATTGCGCGCAATGTTGCAACTTGTGTCTGCGCCTTTAGTGTTGTTTTATTTCGTTGCCAAAAGAAATATTTAGGATCTTGGTTATAAGACAACGCTGAAAGAGAATTTTTTCTTTTTCTTTCAGAAGGCACCTATTCTTGATAACTGGGCTGGTCTTCGCCCAGGCAGAAGTACTGTTCGACTCGAGAAAGAAGAAATGAAATTTGCTGATAAAAGAGGAGAAGAAAAAACTCTAAATGTAAGGGTTTGAATAGATCCTTTGGCAAAATGGCGGCCGCAAATTTGAACGAGTTCAAGTTAAACTGAGTGAAAAACCTATACCAGCACTAGAAAGAGCACCTTTATTTTAGTAACCCTACGAAGATTCATTATGTCAGGTGTTATATCGGCCGAGAGAACTTAAGTTAAAAATTGACGAATTTACTTAAAAAAATTTATATAAAAAAAATAATAAGAAAAAGTGATGAGTGCGCGTCTGTGGAGGACTCAAGTTTTTGGTCTCCATGTCGGGATCACAGAAAAGCCCTCTGCGTCGCAATCCATACCAATGGGGCTCCTGTGGTTTTGGCGCCAAAACTTGCACGACAACCCTGAGAATCTCACTTTGCCACTGATTGGCTCAAGCTGGAATGCTTTGTATTTTTTCTACGTTATGATTGATGAATTTTGTAACAGTGGTTCTTTCTGGACTGTCCGCACTATGGCGCGCGGAATGGTTCAAAATTATTATTTCGATTGTAATTCAATTCTTGTTTGTCAATTGCGTTACTTCTCTTGAAAGTGTATAACTTATGTATCGATTGCATTAGATAACCATTCCATATGTCTTTATCAATCATCACGCATACAAAACATTGGTCAATCCGGCACCAAAACTCTGTCGATCTCCAAAACTAAGTCTGTCGATTCAAAAACCTATGCGATCCAAAAAAAAACCCTGTCGATTCAAAAAACTCTGTCGATTCAAAAGCCTAGCTCTGTCGATTCAAAAAAACTCTGTCGATTCAAAAAACTCTGTTGATTCAAAAAACTCGGTCAATCGCCAAAACTCTGTCGATTCAAAAAACTCTGTCGATTCAAAAAAAAAAAAAAAAAAAAAAAAAATCTGTCGATTCAAAAAACTCTATCGATTAAAAAAAAACTCTGTCGATTCAAAAAAACTCTGTCGATTAAAAAAAAACTCTGTCGATTAAAAAAAAAACTCTGTCGATTAAAAAAAAAACTCGGTCAATCGCCAAAACTCTGTCGATTCAGCAAAAAAACTCTGTCGATTCAGCAAAAAAAACTCGGTCAATCGCCAAAACTCTGTCGATTCAGCAAAAAAACTCGGTCAATCGCCAAAACTCTGTCGATTCAGCAAAAACTCGGTCAATCGCCAAAACTCTGTCGATTCAGCAAAAAAACTCGGTCAATCGCCAAAACTCTGTCGATTCAGCAAAAACTCGGTCAATCACCACAACTCTGTCGATTCAGCAAAAACTCAGTCAATCACCACAACAGTGTCGATTCAGCTAAAACTCGGTCAATAACCAAAACTCTGTCCATTCAAATAGGAGTAAACATCATCAACAACAACAACAAAGCATCGATCAAGGTCACGCGTGCGATATATTACGTAACTGAGCATGTTTATTTTATCAATCATCACGCGTCGAACTAACTCTGGCAATATTGCAAAATCTAGGCAAAATCTCAACTTAACTCTTACAACAGTCTTAAAAAAAGCCCTCTTTGCACTCACAGGAATAACTGTTCATTTACAGAGTTTAACGCATTTAAAAATGCTCTCACACGGATGGCCTTGTCGGTTTTTAAAATACTGCCGGAGTATTACTATTACAATCTCTGTATTACACAAGATTTTAGCTACCGCTTTTGTCGTTTGCCTGCTTAAAACTATATTACAATAAGAGCTCTTTTAAACCCTAGAACAATTCTTCGATCTCGTATACTGATCAGTTAACAACGATTCAAGACATTATATTTCTTTGCTCGCTAGTTCCAGATATCACATGCAACACTAGCTGTGGCGGTCATAAGATTATAGCAGAAAGGTCATTATTGACGGCTAGCCTGACATTTGAGTGGATCAATCATTGAGACAAACGCTAGTTTACGATCTCTAAATGATATTGCAAAACAAAACCATCGGTGACTCTTAGCTTCCTTTATGAATACCCAAGACAATAGGATGGACTGAAGCAAGGAGGGGAAAATAGCAGAATATTTGCTCAAGACTCAGTTCACTTTCAACTTTAATCACAAAAATGATGATTACATTCACTTTTCAAAAAATGTCAGCAGACAAAATCAATCCTGATCCAACTAAAATTTGAAATGAAATAAGAATGTACATTAAAATTTCTTAAAATTTGAACATCATTGCATGAATGTAACGTAAGTACATCTACTACATATCAGTTACGTAATATATCCCACGCGTGACCTTGATCGATGCTTTGTTGTTGTTGTTGATGATGTTTACTCCTATTTGAATGGACAGAGTTTTGGTTATTGACCGAGTTTTAGCTGAATCGACACTGTTGTGGTGATTGACCGAGTTTTTGCTGAATCGACAGAGTTGTGGTGATTGACCGAGTTTTTGCTGAATCGACAGAGTTGTGGTGATTGACCGAGTTTTTGCTGAATCGACAGAGTTTTGGCGATTGACCGAGTTTTTTTGCTGAATCGACAGAGTTTTGGCGATTGACCGAGTTTTTTTTGCTGAATCGACAGAGTTTTTTTGCTGAATCGACAGAGTTTTGGCGATTGACCGAGTTTTTTTTTTAATCGACAGAGATTTTTTTTAATCGACAGAGTTTTTTTTTAATCGACAGAGTTTTTTTGAATCGACAGAGTTTTTTTTTAATCGACAGAGTTTTTTGAATCGACATATATTTTTTTCTTTTTTTTTTTTTTTTGAATCGACAGAGTTTTTTGAATCGACAGAGTTTTTTTGAATCGACAGAGCTAGGCTTTTGAATCGACAGAGTTTTTTGAATCGACAGGGTTTTTTTTTGGATCGCATAGGTTTTTGAATCGACAGACTTAGTTTTGGAGATCGACAGAGTTTTGGTGCCGGATTGACCAATGTTTTGTATGCGTGATGATTGATAAAGACGTATGGAATGGTTATCTAATGCAATCGATACATAAGTTATACACTTTCAAGAGAAGTAACGCAATTGACAAACAAGAATTGAATTACAATCGAAATAATGATTTTGAACCATTCCGCGCGCCATACCGCACATTACCACAGTCTTTTCATTGCTACGCGCTGATCGAGACAGTCGGTATAGGGAAATCAAGCAAAACACTGTAGTCTATTGCCCGATTTCACTTTCGGGACTGTTGTCTCAATCAGCACGTAGCAATGAAAACGGCAGTGGTAACAAAAAAGGTTAACAGTAAAACATCTGTCCCATTGCAGGTGGTCCATAACTATGGTCATGGAGGTTCTGGTTTATCAGTTGGTTTTGGTTGTGCTGACGACTGTCGTGATCTTGTCATGGAAATACTCGCTGGAAAGATCAAGGCAAAGCTCTGAACGAGCAGTTAAATACTGAATATCATTTACAATTTAATATTTTTTTATATCCCAATATTTATATATTTAATATCGCGTGGTTCAAGTAAATTTCCGGTTGGGCTACTTTTTTAGTAATCAGATGCGTGCGTCAAAAATTGTGTGCCTTACCCAACTCTAATGCGCTAAAACACTTCAACTCAAAGCAAGGATTTCAAATTATGTTCTCTTGGTTATAGACCTCTTTCACGTGACGTCAAAGCAGCTCAATTTGGAGGAAAAGCAAAACAATTTCAATCTCCTGAAAATTGGAACCTATTGTTTTGCTCTCCAAACCGAGCTGCATTCGGACGTGCTGCAAGGGGTCCATAGACCTCTTTCACGTGACGTCAAAGCAGCTCGATTTGGAGGACAAAACGAAATAATTTCAATCTCCTGAAAATTGGAACCTATTGTTTTGTCCAAATTACGCTGCATTCCGACGTGCTGCAAGGGGTTTATAGTGATAGTGATGTTTTAACAATTATTCACCGAAGGCCAAGTGAATATCGTCTTGTAATCAAAAGTCGCTCGACCAATCACAGCGTGCGATACTCCATCCATGCTCAAGTCTAAAATTCTACTTAATCATTATAGTGAGGGCACTCGATCGGTGAACACAATATAAAGTTTCTTTGTCTTTTTTTATCTTCCAATCAGAAGCCAGATTCACAACGAGGCTCTGACATTATATTTAGGCTAACTAACTACACATAATGTGTTCACGGTTCGAGTGCCCGCACTGTAATACTCTTTCTATTTATACACTGTAAGCTTTATGGTAAGAAACGTGTGTGGCCATGCTTTTCATGCAATTCGCTTATCTTCTCGGCTTGAAGCTTCTTTTTAAACTGAAATTAATAGAATGAAAAGTATTATTCATCGTGGAAATGTAGGCTTTAAATTGAAATTGTTTCCAAACCCACACGGCATAGCAGGGGATAAGGGTATGTAACTAGTCATACGGCAGATGTTAGATCAACTAATTATTTGCACGAATGGATGGAAATTGCTTTTCCTTCAGGTGATTGTTCAATCAATCAATAACGTTATTTCAACCCCGGGGGGGGGGGGGGGGGCTCCTACATATAGAAGGGCAGGATAATCGTCGAAAATTTTGAAAATGACCCCCAAAAAGGTACCAAATTTCCCTTTCTCGTAGCCATAAACTCTCAACTTTCACCGCTAAATTGTACCAAACGACGCTATTTTTTCACGGTTTTTTATTTAGTTTTTCGTTTGAACGCCCAATACTGAAAAGGTACCAAAAAACAAAAATTAACCCCCGAGCATCCCCGCCCTTTCACATCGGAGTCCCCCTGTATTTCGTATAGACGCATCAAGAGTTCCGCGCTACTGCTTTAAGCGCATGCTCAGGGGATTAAAAAGTGGGATAAAATTTGTAAAATATGCTATATTTTAGTTGTATCTTTCTTGTTAGTACAAGTGAAAAGTACAATTTTCACTAAATATTCAAGATCGCGTACCGTTAAGCGAATTCTGAATCAAATATACCGAAAAATTGCATATTATACAAAATATCATCCCACTTTTTAATCCCCTGAGCATGCGCATTGAGCAGCAGCGCGGAACTCTTGATGTGTCTATTATTAGATAAACTAAGCAAGGCAGCGATAGAAAATGCAGAATTACAATCAATGAAAAAGGTTATATACGTCATACGTCAAGTAGGTTGGCTGGCAGAAGCTACATCAACCAATCATTGATAAGAAGCGACACGATGACCACCTTGGATCCAGCTTGGTGGACCTAGTAAATACATATCAGTGGCCAGGAGAGGAATATATAGAATGTGAATTGCGCAGAAAGGTGTGCCACTTAAAACTCCCTCCAATCTGACTGTCAATCTCAATTTCTCCGAATTATCGCAGAACACATTAATTTTCTGCATGTCATAGCATCTGAAAATGGGTAAGGAAGAGAAAAATTCATATTTCTTAAAACCCAAGATCGTAGCTCTTCTTGTCGTCGGTGTTATTTTCATCATCATCGCGATCGTTGGCAACTCTCTCGTCGTTATCGCTGTGAGAAAAAAACGATCTCTACGAACAACAACGAATATTCTTCTTGCCAATGTCGCAGTAGCTGACTTAATAACTACTTTTTTTATTCCTTTGCTAAGTCTTCAGAGAAGTACATCTTTACCTAATGGTATATGGACAGACCTGTTATGTAAGTTTGTCATGGATTATCATGTTCCTGTGACTTCGAGTTCAGCGTCCATTCTCACACTGGCTGTGTTATCAATAGAAAGGTACCATGCGGTCGTGAAGCCGATGAGGTCAGGAGCAAGGCTTCGTGAAGACACCGTAAAGTACGCAATTATCGCTGTCTGGGTGATCGCTATCTTAATAACTTCACCACTTTACATATTTGGTTATTATGACCACATTTGTAAGCATGGATATCCTGGGAATGTTGACTTTTATGGAAGCTCTGTCATCCCGTTTACAGTACTGGTAGTTCTTTTGCCTCTTGCAGTTACTTTCTTCTGTTATTTCCAAGTTGTGAAGGAGCTTTACTTCAAGAAGTCGGTGGCACCTCAAAATAACGCCCTAGCTGAGGCAGACAACCAATCCAAAAGGAAACTGATAAAAGTCGCTCTTTCAGTCACCGCAGCGAATACAGCTTTTCTTCTTCCTCTGGGAATCGTCGGGATTTTAAGGTTTTTTGATAAAGTAACTCATGATGTGTTTACCATGTGTGTGGCGATCTTTTTCCTCGAGAATGCTATCAACCCGTTTTTGTATTCTTTTCAGAGCACGAATTTTCGCCAAGCATTTAAAGAAATTTTAAAGTGGAAAGCTTAAAACTACATGAGTCGGTGTAGAACTGTACATATTACTGCTAAAGATATTGGACGCAATTGCTTTGGGAAAAAGATAAAAATTTGATCTTAAAAAAAATCGGTTTACGCGAAATGTCCTTTTTTTTAAACACAGGCTGGGAACAGACTCGAAGTCCAAACAAGCTCAGCCTGAGACAAGATCTATACAAATAGCTAGCACATTATAATTTAAACTATAAAGAAAAAGTACTATAACTAGGGGCAAAGAAAAATTAAGAGCTAATACTATAGTATAGTATAAATACATATGCCAGAAATATAATATGAAAATGTAAATAATGTAAATACCGCATTTGGTCGATCGGCCGAGCCAAACACTAATATAGGCACAGAGGAAAGTTAGCGGTAGCAGACAGCGGTTATAGCGGCAGATCGACATTTGAAACAGATAGTCTTATAAGTTCTGATGCGCTTAGGGTCAAAAGTAGAAAGCAAAATAATGAGATCGTAGCAATGTTTTGAAGGACGAACTTCTTTTCCTCGATTTAATTTGTTCCTTGTCTTTCAAGGAACAAAAATATAAGCGCTAATTTCAGGCATTTAAAGTAATGTCATCTTGATCAGGAAACCAGTGAAAGATCGTAATTTTTGCTAACATACAATATAATGGCTAATAAACTACTATCGCCATTTTTAAATTTTATTCACAAGAGAAAACTAAAAAAAAAACTTGTTTTTTGAAGCCTGTGATGTCCAGGATCACATTAAAAAAAGAGAGAACTTCTAGGGTGAACCTAAAAGTTCAAATCGCCATCTAAAAAACCTTGATTAGCCTCTTTAACCCGAAAACGTGTTTCTCGTAATGTATCAGTCTGCTTATACAATAGTGTTTTTTTTTCAGTGAGAGATCTTGAGGCAGTGTTTTGTAGAATATTCCGACGACAATTTGTGACATTTGTACATAATGAATCAATTATTTCAGTACTTGAAGGAATAAATCACTACTTGATGCATGAGGTCCCGAAACAGCTGCTCATGTCAATGTTAAAACGTGGACGTCTTCCCTCTTGCTAAAAATCCGACTTATCTTTGTGATGTTAAAAATGTCATCTTTTTTTGAAGGTTTTTGCAAGTGCACGAGTAGAAAAAGCCAGAATCAAAGAAGGGTATTATTAATAGTCTTGAGTAGCACTTTATTTTACCTGACAGCAATTGTAGCAGATCAGAACCACAATGTTTATATTGAATAAAAAGAATATGTGATTTTTTCCTCTTTAAGATTTCCTGTGAATATTCAGAAAAGCAATCAGGCTATCGCTCAAGAAAGGGAAAAAATATTATTCCGGCACTGAAATCCAGACTCTAGTATCTGTCCTTCATTATTGAAATCATTGATTCCTAGCTAGGTAGTATATAGGAAACCAGCAGGGCAACATTTATGACAATTAGTATATATTTGATCCCTGTCGCTGCTCGCCGCTGATTTTTTTCAGCTGACTTGCCTGCCCACACATACCCCGATGAAATCATTCATTTTCATTAGTTCCTGGCGAGACAGCTAACGCAGGTGAAAAGCAGCGAAAACGCTGGAGGTCGCTAGTCATGAGTTTGGTCTGAGCTACGAATAGAGCACTTCAGTAGAATAAAGGTATGAAATGACACTTGCTAAATAATTGGCAGTGAAATTTCCTTGAATCTGGTTTTGTACCTTGTCTAATGATAACTTTCTGGTAAAGTTTAAGCAAGATTTGAACCCGTTTAGTGGGGTTTTAAAAAGTATGTGCAAAGGCTTCAGGAGGATTCAAGATGGCGGCGTTTCACTGTTTTATCTGGCTGTACTTTCAGGATTCGCGAAATACGAACCCTAAAATGAAATGCTTTTTATGAGCTTGTAGGATCTTATATTATACCTTTTGCAAAAGATTAGCGTTACTCAGAAATCCTTTATTAGAAGTTTTCAAATTTAATTTGAGTAATCGAACGTTGATTTATCGAAATCGTTCATATACAGGGGCGGATCTAATATTTTTTTGGGAGACGAAATCCCTCTAGATCCTTCCCCTTTTTATTTGAATTCATTCAGAATTACTATAGTTTTTATTGGACTCACTGTCAAAACAAACACATATCAAACATTATTTCGCTTATAATCTTTTGTGGCACGAAGCCAAGTATTTTACTGAATAAAACGAAAACAATATCGACCAAGTAGATTTTGCAGCCGGACTTCGAAGACATCACGCGTGGCCCACGGCACGGGATGACGATATCCGTTGACATTCGAGATCACTGTCATCCAGAACTGGACCCACTTTCCGCAGTAACTGATTAATTCATATCGCAAAAGGAAAATAAAGAACAGCGCGCGCACGAAATACAGAATACTTTTACCTTAACGATTCTTACCAGTCTCCTTCAACTACTCCGTTCGTTCTTGTCGCGCGCGCATCGATAAAAGTGGGTCCAGCTCTGGACTAAGATCACTGCGGCTAACCCAATCAGGATGTTCGTTACGATACATACACGGTCACGGCAAGGCACGCGCAACTGACCAGCGTATGAGTTTGATACGAAATCTGCTTAATCTATCACACATTTAAGACTCAATCAAGATGGCGGCTATAATGTAAAAGAATGAACTTAATGAGAACTGTATACAGACATATCTGGTGTTTATCTACATGATTTACATATATCACTCCTCATGAAGAGAGTTCATCACTTGCAGCAAGTCGCAATATTAATGGTAGCATAATGTCCATATTGACCACACTGTTGCCCATAGCAACCGATATAACTGCTACCCATGCGCATGCTCTTGACATATTGTCGGCTGGTACCATACATATAAACTGTTTTGAGGAATCCACGTTGTTTATAAAATCCGTTCGGGCACGCACCATTGGCTAGTATGCAATATCGACCCCGAGGCCAACCTGAAAGGACAGAAGGAATATTAGTAAATCCGTGAGAGAGAAAGAGTTTTCATTCAGTTTGTATACTCTCAGTCCAGCTAATCAGAGGGAAAATGTTAGCCAATCTGAATAGAGAAAATTTTCAAAACTGAGTTGCCACCCTTAGTAGCCTACTCGCTACAATTAGATATCATGATTAACATACTAAATGATATTTCGTCGAGCATGCGTAGTAAGAATGACAGAGCTCTAAGGTCAAGAGTAAATGGAATGTGTGTTTCAAAAATAGTATTACGTCAATAACTCACGTGATCTCTTGGAAGCAGCCAATCGTCGTGCGTTATCAGTAGTCCTTTGCAAACTTCCCAATTTTTTCTCCAAAGCTTTATGTTTCTGATCCCACATATTGTTGTTTCGATCGGCCAGTGCTTTTTCCTCGGCGACTTTATTTTCCAGTTTGTCGACAATTTTGACGAAATTTTTTTCTGAATTACTCCACATTAAAACCATAACATTCACAAGTTTGGTAGCGTTGCGTAGCTTCTCACTGACTTCCATCAATTCTTGTCTAACCGAATTGATATCATTAGCTATTGTTTCCTTTTCTGTGTTTAGTGAATGCTGTAGTTTTTTGAGCTGATTGTCGACATTTTCGACTACTTGTGACTGAACGTGTACAAGGTTGGTAGTTGATAAAATATTATTTGATAAGGTTGAAATCTGAAACAGAAATAAAGAAAACATGGTTGTTTCGATTCTTCGCCAGAATATGTCGGGAAGCAAATCGTGCGTGTAGTTTAGAGAGCCCGATTCGAGTCCGAAATAATTTGAAAAATCGAGCCGACATAAGAAAATCTGTCACAGTGCTATTTTTCGAATAGGGCTTGAATCGGGTAAACTACACGCACGATTTGCTTCCCGATGGTGTCGGGACGATGAATCGGGCCGACAAATCGCAGCGTGTGCGATTTTCCGCTTTAGCCTAAAATAATTGTTTCGTGGAAAGTAGTGCGACTGAGTTACCAGCAGGCGATGACATGCACTCTTGCTCTTTGAAATACATAAACTAAGGTTTAAATAGTTTGTAAGTCTACCTAAGATACTCACAGTTTCTTTGTCTATATCTTCCTCATCGCCACTCCCTCCACCGTGACCAATGACAATAACGTCTGTATCAAGGAAAAGAATAAACAAAAACAGGATTTCAAAATATTTTTTCTTAGATTTTTAAATCGTCCACTTCGGACACCTTGTGTGGTCCCAAGATTCTGAAGTCATTTGAACCCTATGGAAGATACTTTAGAGAGCTATAGCTAGAATAATGTCATGTCAGTAAATTTTCAGTTTGGTCTCTTGCTCCTTGGATTTTTTCCCCTCAAAATCCAACACGCAATGAAATTTCGATCTATGAGTTAGCCGTGCGCATGCCATGACTTGGATCAGCCCAAAAGGTTGTTTGAAGGTTCGATCTGTGAGTTAGCCATGCCCTGACTTTTAGATTAGCCTAGAGGTTGTTTCAGGGTTTGATCCGCGAATTAGCCTTATGCCCTGACATAGCGGATCATCCCAGAGGTTGTTTTTCCAAGTTCTATTTATAAGTTAGCCATGCCCTGACTTTGATCAGCACAGACATTGTTTCAGGGTTTGGTAAAACTTTACATATACGTACCTGAACCACGATGTGAAGATTTATGTGAAGGTTTCACCACAACTACCTGTTTCCTCTCGCCATTCCCAACGTCAGCATCTCTCTCACACACAGTACACGACACAAGTGCCATCAAAACCACACAATGAGTAACTATAGATATCATTATTTAACACTCTTCTCTGACTGAAACGCGCTTGAAAGGTATCGATCAAAGAAACTGTGGCTTAGTTAGATGATATCATATTACAACGACTGGCAAAGCGGTGTCATAAGCTACTCGCTCTGAATAATGAATGACTGATAAATGACCCTTTAAAAAATGATATCAAAGCACCTGTTAAGATAGCTGACCCCAAGTTTGTGGTCCATTGTTTTCATAAGGATGGATTTTTCGGTTCTGGCGAGCTAACTCTGAGTGACCAAGATATTAGGCCCCGTTCAAATCAGAGCCAAGACAACATTTCATTAAACTTGCAACGCGGCTAACGCGCATTTTTTTAATGATTTTGCTTGTTTGTTTGTTTGTTAACGCGCGACTCGTTCCAATGTTTTGTTCGTTTTATGGCATTTTTTCGGCTTATAAAAGTACGTCATTTTGTAGTTTTTTATTATGTATGAAAGAACAGTTTAACCGATTTTTGTATTCTGTTTTGAACTATGGCAGTCATTTTTATTTTGCGTTCGTACACTGGAATCTAAGACCCTTGTTCAAGCGTCGATCTTCTCATGAGCCGAACCTAATGACATCAAAGACAACCCCTTATAATCCAATTTTTTCCAATGCGTTCGGCTCATGAAATGATCAATGTTTTAACCGGGTCTAACACCAAAAACAGGTACTTACAAAACCACTTCATGCGAGATTCAAACACAAGAAAAATCATCATCTTGGTTCTCGCTGGTCTGAATATTTTTGGGATGAACAAACATTTTGCTAACGTAAAATAATCCAGAGAAATTGCGTTAAGTGCCTCTAAAACTCTAGTTCATTTTTTGACCTCACTTGAAATTATTATGAACTTTAACTCACACCACAACACCCCGTGTCAAAAATGTTTGCACTTCGAAGGATCCCCAGGCATGAGTGACTTCGAGTCTTACGTAAACTTATTAGCGCCGGTAATACTATATAAGATATGTTGATTCCCTTACACTTCCAATACTGGTTGCCATTTTGAATGGAGCCTATATAACCAAGACAATACAAAAAAGACAGATTTGATAACGACGTAAAATTTGACGTACAGTTTGGTCAGTTTCGCATTAACATGTTAAACACCAAGTTTTTTCCTCTGGCAAATGACAGACTTGACAACGCTTTCATCATTTCCGTGCATTCATCTCTTGTAAACGTTCTCAGCAACTCACGACAAATACTTTCTCACGACAGATTCTTTTCTTTATCTACTACTTGGAGATTTTTGTGATTCCTTGTCACTAATTTTAAAGAATTTTTCACTTGACAATTCACGTGTTACGCATTTTTTTTTTAAACTTGACCTGTCAGTCTCGCATATACGCTTTCAAAATAATGAATAATTGACTACTGGCTCATCTTAATAAAACAAAATTTACCCATTAAAAGTATGTGATAGGTGTTAATGAATATTGTTTTATTTGAACACCACTTTATTTCAAGACTGTTTCTAGACCTGCAGCTTCATTTCTTCTTTTTCTGAAGGCAGAGACGGCTCGAGCTTCATGTCCCGTTGAAACAGATTCATCAATGAAGATAATGTCGCCTAAGAGTAAAGCACAAAAATATGGTAATTTAGCCAATGGTTTTCTTAAAGTTCTTTGGTGTTCCTCCCTCCGCAAAACCTAATAAAATAAATGATCAGCTCAGAGGTTGTTTCAGTTCAGGGTTCGATCTGTGAGTTAGCCGAACCCTGACTCAGGTCAGCCCATAAATTGTTCAGGGTTCGATCTGAAGTTCAGGGTTCGATCTGTGAGTTAGCCGTGCCCTGACTTTGATCAGCCCAGAGGTTGTTTCAGGGTTCAATTTGTGAGTTAGCTGTGCCCCGACTTAGATCAGCCCAGAGGTTGTTTCAGGGTTTAATTTGTGAGTTAGCTGTGTCCTGATGACAGGGTTTGATGAAATTTGAAGATAGACATAAAAGGTTTTACATAGAACATAGAAAAGGATCTAAGCTCTATATACGGACGTTGTGTGCCGTGACCGTGAGGCAGCGGTGTTGTTACTGGTTCAATGGATGTTGTTAATCTGGTCCAACTGATGTTGATTTCATTAGATCATTCAATTTCGATCCAGGGGAGCGCAAATGTTTACAGAACGAACAGGATTTGACAACGATACTTGAAGTAGAAATTTTTCATCTCATCATTATCATAATTCCCATCCCCGCTTTTGTGTCTTTTTCTTTCCTTCTTTATCATAATAATTCTCATCATCACTCATCATCATTTTCTATTGGGCTAATCATTACACCGCAACAACTCCCATCCAATTTCTCTTTCATTAAAGATTTGGGATAACTATGGGCCACAAGGACTAACGCTCTGTTGGACGGTATGGACTATACACTGAAAACATTACTACACCGAATAAGATAACTGGTATTGCACAGGTACTAAACTTACTTGGGTCCTTGCTTTGGTAATGTTATAACTTGCAGCTGAAAAAAGAAAAATGAAAACAAGAAAAATATAACATTTCGTATACGTCATTAGAAAACAAACAAACAAAAATTAACAATACAAAGAAGTTTATTCATCAAAATAATTGAATTAAGGATGAAAACTCAACCATAGGAGCTCAGATTTTTTTCTGAGTCCCTATAGTTGAATCCTATATCTATTTCTTCAAAATCAACCAATCAACTACAACAAAAGAAGAAACAAAAATAGTTCTCTATTCAGATTCAAACAATTTGATTTTGATGGCCTGTAGTTTGTGCATTGTAGCTTTGAAGGAAGATTATCTACAACAAAGTTTGCTCATTGATATAATTTAATTGTAAGTACATGTAAGTACTTAATTTAAAGTAATGCTTAGGACAGATCTGATGTAAAGCATGAAAACCAGAAACGAAAGGATTTTTGAAGTACCAGTTGAAACAGGATGATGCCAGCAAAAAATCATACAACATACCTTTCTCACATTTGCTGGAGTGACCACAAAACAATGGTTCCAAGTCGAGGTTGAACTTTATAAAATACAGTAAATGTATGAACACATCAAGTCTAACCTCAACTTAGAACCATTGGTTTGTGGTCACTCAAGGGGATTCCGGAAAGGCATATTCATTTTTATAGTAAAACAAAATGGTACAAACCTTCACCAAGCATTGTGTCTCCAGAGAAAATACCAACGACAAAGACAGGAAGATGTGAGCTCTTGCCACTCTCTTGTATTACTCTGGGAAAATATGTCAGTAAGCAACAGTGAAAACAATTATTAAAGGTATTTATTAAACATGAGAAGCAGTGAAAAGGAAAAGAAAACATTGCAAAGCAAAGAAGAAGAAAAAATAGGAGAAATAAACAGAACAGAAAGAAAGAGTCAAGAAGAGAACCTAAGAGAAGAGAAGATAAGCTTTAGTCCAAAATTTTTAAAATCAAACATTGACAGATATTTCTTTAAAAAGCGGCAAAAGTTGACCAGATTTCATGTCAAACCATCTTGCTGTAGTCATTCAATAGCATAAACAGTTACAGTTATTTATATTTGTTGCCAAATTCTTTAAAACACATACCGTGCTTCTGGTTTCTGTCTGCCCTCAGCCAGTAAGGTGTCCTTTAAAAGATTCTCTGGGTCTCGGAATGTGAGTAGATTTAACAATTCTTGACCCTGAAGCTGGGTGATAATGAAGTCTTGGATGAATTTATTAGCTTCCTGTGAACCCTGCAAATGACAAAAGTAGAGATCCATTCATATATTTAATTAGATTTGCCATGTTATTTAAGATATATTTAAGATACATAAGCATATATGTACTTGATCCCTACATTTTGCAGCTGTTTTACTGTGATTTGCACTATAATTAATGCCATTGTCACACAGGTAAAATGTTTGACATGTTTTTGCTAAATTTTAATGGTTTCATTAAAATTGTCAACTGCAATGACAAGCAATGTTACTCACAGAATGTTACTTATCAATAAATCTAGAATCAACTCACTCATTACTGTACCTTATCACTGTAGATGGCACCAATAAGAGCATAAAACGAATCACAAATGATATCTTCTTTTGTATAGTGTACATGCTTTTCTTGATGCAGTGTGTCAAGGTCAAACTATACAGGAAGAAGATAAAGTGTGGGTTCAAACAAAACAGAAAACAACTGAAGACATACAAGTAAAAATAATTCAGTATACACTACAGTACCTCTGTTTTAATAAGTTCAGGCAATGCAGTTAACTGAGCTATTTTAACAATGGATTCTCTGCTTGTCATAAAGTCAGCAAGACATCTTCAAAATTAAACAAAATTATATCAATGTTAATATTAAATAATTTCTATAAAAAAATTGTCTTGGTGAAATGTATTCCCATTTCAGACCATGTGTCATTCCCAAGAGTATAATTTCTTTGTTTAATGGTTGTGCATGAGAAGGCACATGAATATGGATACAACTCAAACAAAGAATCTTATTCTGTAGGAATAACATATGGGTAAACATTGCACAAAAACAAATTAGGTCTGTTTCACTATTAACCTTGATCAACAAATCCTTCCCCTCCCCTCCTTTAAATTACATACAATTTTATAAACTTCAATAAAGTCCTACTAGAGATAAAGGTCAATTTCAATAGTCCCCTTCACAGTTCCCTTCACCATCCTGAAAGGTAGCTGTGCCTTTGCATCGAAGTGAGACAAGTGTTGAGCTTGTGATAATGACACCTTGGACAATTACTCACACGTCTCTATCAATGCTAGGTCACTGTTCATCTCACTTCGATGCAAAGGCATGGCTACCTTTCACGATGGCAGGGAACTGTGAAGGGGACTATTGTCAGTAGTATGTAATTAGCAATTACCTGATTCCTTCGGCATTCAATGAAGGATACTTGAAACAAATAAATTCTGTGATATGATGGGTAGTTAGATTATAACCTGAACAAAAATGAAGAAAAAAATTAACAGGGAAGGAAATAATTATTGAATGAGTATTGAAACTTTGTTGCTATCTGACACCTTACTGTATTTAAAATGTTACGTGTAGAATATATCTTATACCACTAGTTGGTGTTTACAAACATTAGCATTGTGATGTTAATATGTCAACCATTTTAACAAAAGCTCTTCACAAGTTGCTTTGTTTCATCGGCAAATTTACCGCTGGTTGGCAAATGAATGACAAAGGCTTACATCACAGCAACTACAGCGCTATAGAACTGTGAAAACTTACACTGCAAATTGTATGCTATGCTGTGGTCATGTATGTATGATTCAGAGCTTACCTAATATAGATAACTTGGAGTTATTTTGATCAGCAAGTTGTGGATCTTCTTGTTGATATGATTCATGTGTAAGTGCTAGCTTGAGTACATTATCATCAATAGATTGTAGAGATAATCTGTTCTTGAATGCAAATAACTCTTTGTCATAGTTGATGTTCATGAATTCCCTTTTATCAAAAACCCTGCAAGGACAAAGAGGAATAGACCATTTTCGAGATGCACAAGCATTTTAAAAAATATTGCAAGTGCAGATATGAAAAAGAGGCATTTTTGGGCAAGATCATGTGCGCTATTGACCCTGCCCGAAAATGTCTCAAGATCATGTCAATGCCTGTTAGGGCAAGGGGGGTTGGGGGAGGTTGGAAGATGTTTAGTCCATTTAATCATTTTACAACACTATAGTGTTCAAGTTCGTTCTCCATACTTTGGTTTAACTCCTTCTCTTTTGCGTTGTCTTGCCCTTTCATTTCTTTCCCTCCTCCTTGTATCTCTGTTACTGCCACGATAGAACCTACATGTAGCACCTATAATAATACCACAAATAAGCCTGCATAAGTTGTCCTCTCCAAGTTAACCGCGTCAACAAAACTAAGAAAACTAATTTACTTAATTAATATTTTATGAGATAAGACAGATAAATGTTTACCTGAAAGTATTATTGCTCTGTTTTCGATTGAATTTGTAGATCTACTTCCCCATACTGTACAAGATCGCTGTAATAACCTCAAACACGACGAAACTCGTGAAGGAGCCGCCATCTTGAATTCCTGATCTCATGGGGAAACCCGCTGATATATATAGACGCGGGCGTTACTCCTACCCAGGATCACTCGGTCTTGGACGCCATCTTGGAAATTTTAACATTTTGGAAGTTGATAATGTGGCTTACGAGAATTTTGCTTGGGCGAAGATCTGCACCCGGAAGGATATTTGCAGGGTACGTTGGGGGTATCTGGGTTCATTATCTTTGAGAAAAACTGCAAGTAGTTTATATATGGACTCTAGTTTTGCTGCTGACTAACAATTTATGATCTGACTCCCCTCTACTA
This sequence comes from Anthopleura sola, assembly GCA_023349425.1. Taxonomy (NCBI): domain Eukaryota; kingdom Metazoa; phylum Cnidaria; class Anthozoa; order Actiniaria; family Actiniidae; genus Anthopleura; species Anthopleura sola. The sequence goes on from JALHLI010000014.1 coordinate 3,111,416, forward strand.
ACTCTGTTCTGAATAACAAGGATTTCAGGTGTTATTCTTTTTGATTGATGTGAGAACTTATCTATTTTTAGGAAGAACCGGATTATAAAAAAGATTACCTCCACACAAAGAAGAAACACGAGGGATAAAGAAGAAACCATTGGAAGAGTCGACTCCTTACTGAGCACTCCATACCTGAGCATTGTAAGTACACCGCACATGTTGGGCTTATATAGAGCAGCCATTCACAGCAGCCATGTTTAAGGGCAAAACAGTAGAATGCTCTAGCTACGCTGGGTAATGAAGTATCTTGTCTGTTGTCACTGATCAGCTGAATGAATCTCACGAATCTCATTACCAGCCTACAATATTATGGTAGGCAAACACTGCCTGTTATGTGCTATAAACCAGGAAGTGTTCTATCATGAAGTATTCTATTTATTGGTGTTAAATTAGCTGAATGAATGAATCTCATGAATCTCATTACATACATGGGCATATGGGCATACATTGCCCATCATGTGCATATGTGAGTATTCTCAGGTCATTGCTAGGGGGTGGTTCAATGGTTCAAACAAATCTCCTTCCCTTCCTGACACAAATCTGACAAAGCTGGCTATTGAATCATTTAAAAAGTGGATAAATGAAAAATGAACCCCCCTTTTGATGTCCTAGCAAATGGCCTGATTCTATTCCTTATTATCAATCAGCAATATGAATCCCATTACCCGCCTCAGTGAAGGGCAATTGGTCCAGTGTTAAGTTTCTGCTTCAAAGCAAAAAGAATCAGAGGCATTGATATAACTAGAATGTATGAAAAAAGGAAAGAAAAATTCATGGGGTACCTGACTTGATGCTGCTGCTTATTTATTCAACACAGGAAGAAGAACATGGTCATACATCAGCAAGAAAAAGAGCAGACAGACAAGAATTTCTACTAAACAGAAAAAGAAACTTGGGGCCTAACATCTATGCTGTACCATCCAAATCTTTAACAGATAAATCAAAGGCAATTCTGAGTCACCTCAATGTAACAAGATGATGTAAATAACATCCGTAGACAAATTAATGCTTTTATACTTGTATATATGGAAAATAATAAAACTTAAAGTGTAATTTTTGGTCATTTGTGTATAATTTTCTCTTTAAATAAACTAGATAAATAAATCAACTTTATTAGAGAGATTGACAGGTATCAGTTACAACTGATAAGGGGGGTTGGCAAAAGCATCTTTTGTCTTTTCCAAATATTACCCAACCCCACTTCCTGGTTGGCAAAAATATCATAACCCCCTATATTTCGCTCAGTTTATTACTATAAAGCTGCATGGGTTCCCTGTGACTTGTAAGGTTGACGTAAACTGGGTTCTATAAAAAAATTGGCGGGAAACTTGACACGTGATATCGGATTCAAGATGGCGGATGTAGAAGACATGGAAACAGAGACGACCATTCCCGAAAAGAAGAGCAAAATGTCTTCTAAATCTTCTGATATGGAGGTGGATTTTCAGAAAGATAAGGGTAATACAGCTGGAACTACTCGAAAGAAGCCTTCAAAGGGCTTTGAATTACCTTGGTAAGCTTTTAAAGATGTTGAAAAACAACTGCTGAAGCTGCAACACGATATTTTGAATCTTGTCCGTATTATTGTGGCCAATATTGTTTCCAGTTCGAGTCAAACTCCATGACAAAAGAAATAAGCTTGTTTATTGATTCCTCTTTTTTTGTTTTATGCCACTAGGGTAGAGAAATATCGTCCTACGAAAATGAATGAAATTGTTGGGAATGAAGAAACTGTCAGCAGATTGCAGGTAAGCTTTACTCCATTATTTCCATGACCAGATTATCAAAATTATTATTTATACGTAGTGTCCGTAGTACAAATGTACTGATAAATACACTGTATTTCCAAACTATATGCTGCAGTATTCTCTGATCATCCACTGCAAAACCTTTCCCCTTAGTGAGCTCTGCAGAGCATACTGTACAGACTGTACATAGTACTTTAATTTCATTGGGCATAAGCAATATTTTTGTATTATTGTATTAACTCGATTAAAGACCCATCTACACACTGCAATATATTGTCAGCCCAATTATTCATCAGAATATGTTGGGAAGCAAATCATGTGTGTACTTTTGTGTACTGATTCAAGCTCGATTTGAATTGAAAAATAAGACTGACATGAGAAAATTGGGCCGATTCAATTTTTCGAATCGGGCTTGAATCGGGCTTTAAACTACATGCAAGATTTGCTTCCTAATGGTGTCGGGACGATGAATCATGCAGACAAATCACAGTGTGTATTTCCCGCTTAAGCGCAGGGGCTTTCTTTAAATTTTTAGTGTTTCAGTTACAGCTCGTATTCATATTTTGCTGTCATGTGGTGCTTTATTGAGGGCAGCTAGCACTTAATTGGGGGTGGTGCTTAATCAAGTAAATACAGTAGGTGTTAAAACATGTTATAGTGCAATAGTGCACCACTGTACTGTGATAAAAAGATGGGTGCTGGGGTGGATCCAGTAGGGGGAGCCATAGAAATTTAGCATTAGACAAATCTTATCGCTGACATCCAATAGCCAATCACCATGCATGTTATATCAATTACTGTATAACAGCCTGTATATTCATTTATTTATCAGGTTTTTACACAGCAAGGAAATGTACCTAATATTATCATTGCCGTAAGTACAACTTTTCAGTCTATCATATCACTGTCGTTTACAGAAATTTTTGATAGCATTGGCTGGTTTGCTGCAAAGGATAAAGATTTGAAAAAAATGGATGGTTTGAAAAACATCAATATAAATAGCCACAGAATTATGAAAGGTGCTGTAAAAGACCATGTTGGCTTTGCTAAATCACATATCCATCTTGGAAATGTGTCTCCTGAAACAATCCCACAGTACACAGCAATGTCAACTCAACCCAGTTTTTTCCTCAACCTCCGAATGGCTGATATATTCCATGTACCCCTTTTTAAATACCTTACTACATCAGGTCATTCATTTAGATTTTAACAATGAATCCTATCAATTGACAGGGTCCTCCAGGCTCAGGCAAGACAACAAGCATATTATGTTTAGCAAGAGCTTTACTTGGTACTTCTTTTAAAGATGCTGTACTGGAACTGAATGCCTCTAATGACAGGTACTGTTAAGAGTAATGTAATACATATTATGAAATATGGAAGAATAGCTTGTGGAATAATCACTCACAAAGCAATAATTATTCAAGGTAAGGCTCTGTGGAAATAAAAGAAAATATTGGGATTACTTCATTCTTTTCCCAGTGCCTCATCTTGAATTGCTATGTGTGTAATTATTCACCTACGAAAGCAGACTATTATCTTTAAAGGGGAACTCCACCCCCAGAACAAGTCTATCTTATATTAAAGGTATATATGTGAAAGATGTACTGAGAAAGTTTGAATGTCAAAACTTGAATAGTTTTGGAAAAAATGAGGATTAAAGTTGCAAAAAAACGCCAAAAAATCGCAAAACACCGTCGGCTCAGAAACACCCAGCGGGTTTACCCATTTGGCTTCTGTGACGTCATTGCGTGATGAGAAAAACGATGAAATAAACAAACTCCATAGTTACCGATAGTTATCTTAGCTTCATCTCGTTTATCCAAAGATCTTTGTTTAAAAATGCCTCACTGCATGGTTCCTGAGTGCTCTAATCATTCCAGAGCTCAGAATTCAGATGTTAGCTTTCACCGAGTACCAGCAGACGAAAAATTGCGAAGAATTTGGCTGAACGTTATTCCAAGAAAAAACCCTCGTCCCACGCTGTATTGTTATGTGTGCAGCGATCATTTTACCAAGGATTGCTTTGAAGTCTCGTTCATGGAGCAACTAACTGGTCATAAACAACCGCGAAGATTAAAACCACGATCTATCCCTAGCATTTTTCCGAGATCATCAACTGCTAAACCTCGACTTTCGAGTGAAGAACGAAGAACGAAACGTGAGAAAGAGCAGGTACGTAACGTGAAACTAACGACACCAGATTGAATAGGATACCTGTTGCTTACTTTAGTCAGACTTGATGTGTAACTATCGTATTATTGCTTTTAGATGATGACAACATGGTTGAATGAAGGCTGTGATGAACGACAGGTCTTGGTAGATACATTCGACAATGAGCAACCTAGCCAACATGCATATGTTCACCAATCTGTAACTATCGAGGAAGATATCAACATGAACACGACTGAATCATTTTCGAACTCAATCGCAGTTCAATGCAACATGGGTGTTAGATGTATGGTGTCTGTGTCTGTTCAAACTGACTTTGGAATGATTGACCAAGAAGTGCAGACAGATGAAGTTGATCAAACTCCCTCCACACCTGTCAAGCAGATTGAACAACCGATATTTTTATCTCCATGTAAAAGTAGTTGTAGCTCTGACCAGGATTTCAAGTATGAAAGTGATGACTCATATGACTCTGAACCAGAAGAATCAGGTGATAAAGATTTTGAAACAAAAGTGGTCAAAGGCAAAAAATACATAGTTTATGAAAATCAACTGGAAGAGCTATTTTCTGTTTGCCATCAATGCAGTGCTCCAACATCAGAAATTCTTAAGAGATCAATAGGGACAATGATAACAATTCAGTACACCTGTCTAAATGGTCACTCATCAACATGGAACTCTCAGCCTCTGATTAAACAAACACCAGCTGGTAATATTTTACTCAGTGCTGCCATTCTGTTTAGTGGAAACTCCTTTTCCAAAATTAAAGAATTGTGTTCATTTTTCAACTTACAACTAATATCAGAAAGTAAGTTTTATGAAATACAGAAATATGACCTGTGGCCTGTTATTAACCAAACTTGGCAGAAAGAGCAGATAAAAGTGTTAGAAGATATGAAGGAAGAAAACTATGTGGACTTATGTGGTGATGGACGGTGTGACAGTCCGGGGCACAATGCCAAGTTTGGAACTTATACGTTAATGGAAGAAATGACTGGAAAGATTGTTAACTTCCAGATAATACAAGTGAACGAGACAACATCATCAAATGCCATGGAAGCTGAAGGATGCAAGAGAGGACTGGATGTCCTCCTTAATGAAGAAGTCCCTATAAGATGTCTGTCTACTGATAGACATATCACAATTACTGCAAATATGAGGAAACACTACAAAGACATTGTACACCAGTATGACACTTGGCACCTTGCAAAGTGGGTCACTAAGAAGCTTGCGGCTAAAGCTAAGACAAAGGACTGTGACTGCCTCTTTCCATGGATACAGTCTGTATCAAACCATTTATGGTGGACTGTATCAACTTGTGAAGGCAGTTACTTGTTGCTAAAGGAGAAGTGGATGTCCATAGTTCACCACATTGCTAACAAGCATTCTTGGGGCGGCTGCACTGAGTTCAAGACATGTGCCCATCACCAGCTGACAAGAGAAGAGGCAAAGGCAGTACCATGGCTGAAGATGGGATCTCCTGCCCAAAAAGCATTGCAAGAAGTTGTGCTGAACAAGAAACTGTTAAAGGATCTGGAGAAGCTGACAGAATTCCACCACACAGGAGCATTGGAAGTCTACCATTCCCTTATGTTAAAATACCTCCCAAAGCGTCAGCAGTTCAGTTATGAGGGAATGGTAGCAAGAACCCAGCTAGCAGCACTTGACCACAACTACAACATTGGAAGAAACCATGCTGTTACCTCAACTGGAAACCCAATGTATAAAGTTGTCTTTCCCAAAGGACGTAAGTCCTGGGTTGCAAAACCTGTTCTTGAGAAGAAGTCCTATGACTATGTTTACGTCATGATGCAAGATGTAGTCCATGCCAGAATGGAAAGCAAAAAGATGCCATCTGCTCCCCTTCCAGAGAGGTTTTGTAGAAGTATTGCACCAGAAGAAAGGCCAGAGAAGAGTGTAGTTGTACAGAGACATGTTTCTCGATTTAATAAGTAATTTGATATGTTAACTTAGAAACAGATGAAAGGGTTTCTTTCTCTACATATTCTGCTTCCAATTCCCAGTGAGCCTTGTATACTATTATAGTGCATACAATATATCTGTGAAAAAGTTACTGACAAGATTGAATGAAATGTGTAGTTTCCTACAAAGTTTTTTCACAGATATATTGTAAGCACAAGCTAATAGGATATGAATTTTTTTATAGTCAAATACTCAATTATGTGTTACTTATAAAAATTATTCAAACTGCAACAGGAAATAGAATATCAATGTTCTTTACTGACTCCCACTTCCATACTACATTATACATGACAAATTAACAATTTTAAGAATTACAAAGTTGCTTGTTTAATAATAAAACACAATAAATATAAATATAATAAAAGTATTTTATAATAATTTCTATTTTATAGCTTAGCAAATTTTCATTTCTAGTTTTTATGATGAAGGTTCTGTGAGAATTTATTTCATGGTTATAAATATACTAATAAAAACAAACTGATACATGTATATTTTAAGTAAATATATATCAATCATCATAGCTTCGCTACCTTATACATGATAAATAAACAATTATTACAAACATTATTGAAAAGTTGCTTGTTTGACTAATCAAAATATTTACACTTTATATATTATAGCTTGTCAATTTCATTTCTGGTAATAAGATGAAACATTTTGTGAGAAATCCATTCATAGCTATAATTATACTAAAATAAACTGCTAGATGCAAAATATTTGACTAACATGGAAAATCAGAATCATGCTCCTCTTCAGCATCTTTAAAACCAGTGTAAATGTTGTTTGGTTCAGGATATGCATCTCTAATAGTCCAGACAGCACAAGAAGGGATTACTAATCTTATTGATTTTCCAAGCCTTGTATGGACCCACCAAGTAAATTGTCTGTAGCCTGCAAGCCTCAATGTTCTGTTTTAAAAAAATGACAGCAGCATTAGAGTTTCAATGAAAAAAAACATACGGAAAGAAGCAAGTAAGAGGTCGGTTGCAACTAATTAAGAGCTAGAATAAGTGTATATGCGAATGCCTTTCATCGTTTGATTGTAACCAGTTGATTGTAACAAGTTCGATCGTTACACATTAGAAAAGACTGCTATAAACTAAAAGTATTTTACCTGTTGGATAACGGCTCTGACAGGGAATCGGAACGAATGTCGTGCATAGAGATTAACGCAGTCCGTAAAACTTCTTGATGTGTGCAAACGACATCAAAAGACTGGTGTTCGGTTATGCAGTGTACATCGTCCTCTGTAAAAAAAAACACGTTTCAATATCAATTTATTGCTTGGAACAATAACAGCACTTTAAATTTACTCTACTATACCTTCTAATTTATTGTCCAGCCGCGACATTTCTTGGCAGCATACACTTTCTTGTTCTGTGGACATTGGATGACAATTGCCACAACAACACCAGTTCGTGTTGCCAAGACGAGAGTCCTCAAGTGTTTCTATATCGGATTCTGCATCGCTGTCGCTTTCTGAGAGTTCATTTGCAGAGTTATTCCTTCTGACTGGTTCAAAAGCATATGGCTGTATCTTTGCCATTTGTTCTACTCTTTTACTTAGTAGTAAATACAGCTAAAACGAAGAGCTATTACAGTAAATGTTGATCAGCTGGAGTTTGCTTCACGCAATGACGTCACAGAAGCCAAATGGGTAAACCCGCTGGGTGTTTCTGAGCCGACGGTGTTTTGCGATTTTTTGGCGTTTTTTTGCAACTTTAATCCTCATTTTTTCCAAAACTATTCAAGTTTTGACATTCAAACTTTCTCAGTACATCTTTCACATATATACCTTTAATATAAGATAGACTTGTTCTGGGGGTGGAGTTCCCCTTTAAAAAAATCAGAGTCACAGATGGGATTCAAACTCATGAGCTTCCATGTTCTAGGCGGATGCTCTAACCACTGAGCTACAGGAAACTCTATGGTTAGCAAGGTCTTGTGTAGGTTATTCATATGAACTGCAATCCATTAGTTACTGTATACAATAAGTGTTGCAATCCAGCAGTAACTAATTATGTTGGATATAATGTGCGTCACAATGCACGGATAATACTTGAAGAAATACGTGTGCTGTGTGGAGTTAAGTACATGGTTTTGTTTTTAGGGGTATTGATGTAGTAAGAAACAAGATTAAAATGTTTGCACAACAAAAAGTCACTCTACCAAAAGGAAGACACAAGATCATTATCCTTGATGAGGCTGACAGGTAAGCTCAGAAAGATTAGAAATCATTTTTCAGAGCTGTTAACTGTTAACTGTTAGCTGTTAACTGATTCTTGTCTTTTAGAGATAATAATTGTCCCCTTTACAGTTCCCTGCACCATCTTGAAAGGTAGCTGTGCTTTTGCATCAAAGTGAGACCAATGTTGACCTTGCAATGATAGAGACATGTGAATAATTGTCCAAGGTGTTGAAAAAGGTCTCTATCATTGCAAGCCCACCTTTCGTCTCGCTTTGATGCAAATGCACAGGGCCAACTTTCAAGATGGCACAGGGAACTATGAAAGGGACTATTGTATGGACATAACACATAAATAAAATGTCCTTTGTACACACCTGAAATGCCATGTACTGTATCTCATGTTTTGTTGTTTTTAAGTATGACTGATGGAGCTCAACAAGCACTTAGAAGAACTATGGAGATTTACTCCAAGACTACAAGGTTTGCCCTGGCTTGTAATACCTCAGAAAAAATCATAGGTAAGCAAATGAAACCTTGCTTTGCTATGGGTGGAATACACTGTCTACTGAAATCATATTTAATTTTTAATCTCAAAAATAATAACTCAATCTATCTGGAATCTTGTCAATTGATCCTGTTAGGTTAAATTCTATCCACCTTTTTCAGTGGTAGATAAAATTTGGAATTAACTTGATGACACCTGGAAGCAAGTTGGATATTTAACCAATGAGCTAGAGGGCCCAAATGTTTGTTTCATTGGTAATATCAAATTCTGAACGTTTCTCATACTTTCTATTCCAGAGGCAATTCAATCTAGGTGTGCCATATTACGTTATACCAAGCTAACAGACAGTCAGGTGCTAACCAGACTACTAGAAATATGTGACAAAGAAGAGGTCAGTACTGTCCACAGGTGTCTTGCTAACAAGCATCATGTTCTCAAACCTTACTTTTGTCTAACAAATATCAATTTAATATTAAAAAAATAGTTGGTGGTTAACTTTGAAACAACTGCTGGACCTCCAGTGGCCAGTGACTTATTCTGAAACCCCTGTATTCAAGTCTAATACTAATACTGATACTCTAATACTATACTAATACTATATGATTTTATGCCTTGATACAGGTTCCTAAAACAGATGATGGATTAGAGGCAATCATATTCACAGCTCAGGGTGACATGAGACAAGTAAATGGTTTTTGTGATATATACTAAGCTAATTACAGGTCTATGCATAATTAAGAATATTAAGACTAAAAGTTTTAAAATTAACAAATAGAATTTTTCAGTGCTCTGTTCAATGTTGAAGCACACAGAAAGTGATGCAAACACGAAAGAAGTGTGAAGAGAAGCCTGAGTAATACTGGTTTTGGTGCTTCCTTAGTGCTTTATTACTCAACAGAGCACAGAAAAAAACCTGTTTTGTTAGTTAAATTAATATATAGAAAGAAAAAAAAATCTGTCGTAGTTTTTTTCTTACACTTTGTTGCAAAGTTTGCTGCAGGCATGTGGATGTCACCAACAACTGTGCTCCATTCACTAATAAAGCACAGTTCTTGAACAATCAGCATGCTCATACTAACTAAGCTGCATAACTTTATGGAATGTAGTCTCCCTCACAGCTATCACTAGCTTCGGTCCCAGATCCTCCTACTGTATAAGTCATCCCCCATTAGTGACTAATAACTGATGATGTCTGCAAGGGAGACTCTATGGATTATTATATTACTCAAATGGATATTTTCCCCCTTTGTTTCAGGCTATCAACAACCTGCAGTCAACATTCTATGGTTTTGGTGTCATAAACAGTGATAACGTATTCAAGGTTGGTTTGATATTGTATTTATAACAAACCCCCATTAATAGACCCCTTGCAGTACAAATCGCAAATCGAACAATGTGGGAGGCTCCAAATACACCCCTTGCAGTACGTCTGAATGCAGCTCAATTTGGAGGGCAAAACAAAATAATTTTTATCTCCTGAGAATTGAAAGCTATTGTTTTGCCCTCCAAATTGAGCTGCATTCCAAATTGCTGCAAGGGGTCTATTTGGATCCTCCCACTTTGTTCGATTTCTGAGGCATATCGATATTGTTCTCAGGTCTGTGATGAGCCGCACCCTCTTCTTATTAAAGAAATGTTAAAGTCTTGTTCAAATGGTGACATAGACGAAGCCTACAAAACTTTGTCCCACCTGTGGAACATGGGGTACTCTCCCCAAGATATCATAGCCAACATTTTCCGTGTCTGCAAGACCATGCAGTTGGCTGAGTACGTAAAACTGGAGTTTATAAAGGTAGGAATGTAATTCGCTATTCAATTATTTTTTTCATGGTTTGCTGATACGATTAAATTTCAGATTACTTGGGGTGGAGTGGGGGGGGGGGGGGGTGAACAAGGAAGTTTTTTCTGAGTTCCCATCATTACATCTTGAACCTGCCACTTCAAGAATCCTTTTCAAGGCTTCTTTTGAGCCTTTCCTTTTGACATTTAAATTACTATTATTCAGTACTAAATCTTGCTACGGAACTGTCCCTACTAAGTCGAATTATTAAGATTTTAGTTATTAAGTTTAGACAGCACTTATCGTATATATTTTTTCAATTTGATATGCTTATCTCATTAAGGGCCTATCTCTAGTTATGAAGAGAATAATGATTTCTGTATGTGATGTGCGCTTGCCTCTGTGTTCGTAGGTTCAGCCCTCAGACCCGTCCACATATGTGAGTAGGTTTGACTCCGGGTCCTCCGTTCCCCACACCCCTCCCCCCAGTAAATTTTTCTTAGCTACTAGTGATAACCGTCCTTGCTTTTATGCAAAAAAGGAAGATTCTATTTAAAAAAATTATCATTCCATTTACTTCCCACATAAAACACTTCGTGTTTTTCCGGAGGGTAACGCAATCGTTAAAATTTGTCTTTAAAAAATCATTAAAATTAGCATCAAGTTGGTTTTGAGTGCTTAAACTTAATTATAAACTCAAAATAACAAAATAATTGCCTGGGTTAGAAGTTATGAATTTTTTCTAAAATATGCCATCAGTCCTTTATTTCGAACAAGAGTATTATTCTAACTCTGCATGTTTCCTAGTTCGAGTTTTAACATGTTAAAATTCTCATTTATGGCATTGACTTACTTCAGTTGATATCCAGCAACACACCTCTTCACACACTTGTGTTAACAAAGAATAGCGGCATATGAACGTGTTTTCAATACTAAAACCAAGACAGGAGTGCCGGTGGTTTTAAGATACGACACCGCTTGCTCTTATATGAAGAGCACCCTGTGTCTCTAGTTTTTGTTTGGCACATTTCCCAGGCTGAAAACCAAATCAATATGTTTGTTGCTAGATTGTACGTCCGCTTTATAATTATTGGCCTGCAGGGGAGTTTTTAATTGAAGCGGCTGACGTAGGTACTTGTTCGGCGCTTATTTTTAGAAATAGATTTAAACACTGTTTTTTTGTCGAGTTTAAGGCCCAGTTGAAATGTCGATCTTCTCATGAGCCGAACGCATTGAAAACAATTGATTATAAAGCGGTCTTTGATGTCATTAGGCTTGGCTCATAGAAGATCATACACTAATACTGTCTCATGTAGTGCTCGCTATACAAGAGAAACAACAGCGAGTTGAGTGGGACATTAAGGGTGGAACTGGTCGGCCAGACGGCGGCTCATTCGTAAAGAGAATTCCGTCATTAAACAGAACTGTCCAGCCAGATCAAGCAATTCCTAAATTATATCCACTATTCTGATGGAATGTATATAAAAACTTAGGAAAAACGCTCAAAAAAAAGGCCTTCTCTGTTTTAAGTTGAGCGGTCTGTCCGGTCAGTTCTGACTAATGTAAAGCGCCCTAAGATTTGTTGCAACCAAAATTGATTAGTAGTGGATGAGGGGTAGGGACCGATTCTATTCCTCAAATCTATCCTAACAAGAGTCTTTCTAGACACGCATTGCATTGTTGGCCAAAATGAAAATCCCAAGTCATGCATCACTGTTCGTTTCTCCTATAAATAAATAAAGGAATTTCTTCATTTCGCACTTTTCACTCACACACACTACCACTACATTCAATATTCTATGCACGCATTGTCCAACTCACATGTTGATTTTTACAGAGGGAGGAAACCGGAGAACCCAGAGAAAATCCCGTAGCAAAGGGGAGAATAACACTTCTAACAAACAGAACCACGAATCTTAGTCAGCCCTCTATTTCCCTTAACACAGTTTGCATAAGTGTCGTCGTTCGAAAGGATTTAGACTTCCTCAAAGTCCGGGGTTTTTTTTTTTTTTTTTTTGGCATCTAACTGATCTTTCGTCGAAGAAAAAAAGCAAAAAGTAGTCGACTTGTGGCAAGTCTAGAAAGCAATAAGATAAACAGGAACTGTTCGTAGATTGTTTTTCTTTTCCAGCTGAGTAGAAGAAAGTCATCAGGATATCTTGATGTATTAATAGTTTAAAACTGATGGTTTCAAGGGGGGGACCCTCTGGATTATTGTGGAAATAAAATTGAAATCCTTGTCATTTGAAATTCCAGGAAATTGGATACACGCACATGCGCATTGTAGAAGGAGTGGACTCCCTGTTACAGATGTCAGGACTTCTTGCTCGACTGTGTAAAAAAGTAGATGCTTAACTCTACCACAGATAATAGGACACATAAACACATGACAGAGGACCCTGGGGGACGAGGTCAAAAAACCCTCCCCTCATGGACCCAGTAAAATACTCGATACTGGTTGTCTGTAATGACTATTTCTGTACAAAGATATGTTGTATAGCTTATCTTGGATAGCACATTAATGCAATTTGTTAGTTTTGAAGATGTTTCAGTAAAAGATCGAGGATTAGGTTTCCAGATGTGATGCTGGGTATACCGGGTAACCCCACCCGTCCCTACCTCGTCCCCTACAATGTAAGTCAGCAAATTAGAAATCTACCATCTATATATATATGAAAACGAGGCTTAAACAAATAAACTGAAACGAACTTCTCTTCTTTTTATATTCGTGTAATCTTCGGACTGTTATAATTTTTTTTTTTTTCTTTTTTTTTTTTTGCAAAAACCGATTGTTAAAAAACCACTTGCGATAAATTGATATTTATCAATTTCCCACGCTGCATACTCTCAGACTTCCTGTGATACGTTTGATACAAGTACTATGAAATACGATTATTTTCCACCAAGACACCTTTGAGGAAAACGATGTAAGATATTTTCCCATCGTGATAAGTTTATTCGCCTTGTTCGGAGACTATTCGGAGACTATTCGGAGACTATTCGGAGATAGGTGTGAACCTTCGTTTTCATTAATCAGCACAGCGCATGCATCTTAGACGGCCCAGAGGCTGATTGGATCGGAACCACGAAAAAAAGTGTGTTTTTTTTCTCGCTCGTGCATCCCCAAGAAGCCCGAATAATAAAGCATTGAATACTCTAGCACGTATTTCTTTTAAGATTCAAACTGCAACGGTAGTTATTTTGATTAATAATTATAATTATAATAATAATGATAATAATAATAATCCACTTTATTTCATGAGGCAACACTTGACAGTAGAATTAACTGGTAAACTCGTGGCCCTCACTAACTAAGCTAAAAACTAAGAATTTTGTATAATAAAATAAGATAACGTGAAATAAAATGAGATACCTTATGCCATTAGAGATACCAAACAAGATATTTTTTGTCAAATGGTTTCGCTCTGCTTGAAGGCGGAAATCCACACCGCTTGAAACAAGTCATTAGGGAATAAGACTGTTGTTTGACGTCATGGGCATAAAGTACTCAATATCAGACTAGTTTTTAGATTTGCATTATTGTTATGCTTGCTATTTTGTTTGTGTTTGAGTGTCTTGTGCGTCGTTGGCCAAGTGTTTGTGTTAACGTGATGTCATTAGTCGTGAAAGGCCATGATAAAGCAAGTTAAGTGGAATATTGACTCGGCATTGTGCACTCTTAATCTTAATCAGTCATGTTTTCTATCCACTCGCAAACCGCCGGATACGTGTACCTATTATGGAACAGGCGATATTGGTTTTCGATTTACTTCCATAGACCGCTCGATTTCCCAAAATCGAGAATTTGGCCAGGCTACTCGTCTGAGAGGCACATTCATGACGTCATGCCGAACAGCGTAGAGAGTAGCCTGGGGACAATACTATAAAGACCCCATTCAAAATCAATTTTATAACGTATCAAGAAATGCCCTATTGTTCTGTACTAAAGTCTAAGAACAATACTGTAGGGATTTACAAGTCGAGTGATGTTCGAAACACAATCGGACAGGTTCGTAAACCTTTCGTAGATAGACCAAAGTCAATACACTCCAGGTGATCTCGCTTCTCTCAGGCCGAAGGAATTAGCCAATCAGCGAACATTTTACTCGTAGCTCAATGTTTCCTAGTTCCAGGTTTTCGGCTCAATTTATAACAGCTTTTGCTAGATAATAAATAAAATAAAATTCATCCGTGCAAAGATGCGCCAAATACCTTTTAGAAAAAGCATATTTCTTCGTTGTTGGTGGAAAATATTTCATTTTGACCAGAGATAATAGAAAACACTTGGAAATTTTCCCTGTGACAAACAATGCATTGCGCGTCCAATACATTCACGAACACGACGAGCATTTGAAGTACTGATTCAAAAGCAACAAAAGTCGCTGATGTATGTCAGTCGCGGAGACATCCGTCTCAACATTGAACTCACTTCTAGCTCTTTTACGTTTGAGGACTCATTAATCCACTTTTAACTGCTCTTTTACGTCACGTTAAAAAATCGTATGTTTTGCATCAACGCCATTGATTGGATAAATTTCTTGATTCTTTATAAAAAAACCTAACCATATCTTTTCCTATTGTTTGTTTTTCTTTGTGCATCTAATGTTACTTTGCATACTTTATCTTCATAGTCCATCGCCAAACGTTATCAAATTTGTTTGCTCACCTAATTTGAATTTCCTTGTAAGAGCAGGTTTGATGCTAGCATGGATGATAGAGGGATAAAGGTCAATTTATCATCCATGATGCTAGTATTAAATGCAAGAAATTGTATTTTATTCGTTTTATTGGTAAATTATGATTCATTGCCATAAAATTTTTTATTTTTTTATTTTTTAAAAATTTTAATAAAATAATAATCTTTATTTCACATCCAATAATAATAATAATGAAAATTACAAAAAATGCTATAAAAATTGCTATGACTATTTACAAAGTTATATGTATTTAAAATCTAAAGTATTGAAAGTATTATTAAGGTAAAGAAAAAAAAACTGAGTTCAAATATTAAATTAAGAATATAGCAATGTAGGTACAATAATAATAATAATAATAATAATAATAATAATAATAATAATATTGATATTAAGAGTAATAATAAAAGCTATAGTAACAGTAATAATATTGATAATAATGATAATAAATATAGTCATAATAGTTATTGCAATGATAGTAATAATACTAGTGATGACGATGATGAAAAGTGACAATACTGAATAATATTAATAATTTATTAATGAAATAACGATAATAGGAATGTGAATATTTAATAATTGTGAATATATAGAATTAAGGAGAAAACCAGGAGTCTATAAATATCAAAATTGAATTAACCAAAAATAAGATTAAAACTGAAACTTAGTTTGAATAATACTGAAAAAATATCGATTCATGAATATGGCTTCTTGAATATTTGTTAAGATAACAATATGATACAGTCATCAATCAAAAAAAATATATTTAAAGTCCTACCCAAACCATGTTATTGAATCGCAGTAAACTTGAATGGAAAAGTAACCAAGAGTTCGTACGTCACTTTGTAAGCAGATGTTTCTGACAAACCGACGTAATTCAATCTCAATTTTCCTGAACAATTCTTATTCATAACTAAGCCATTCGATGGGTATTGATTTCACCAAAGAAGATCTCGCGTGTTTTTCTATGCGAAATTTATTACAAATCTCGTTCTTTTTAGCTACTGCTCCGCTATATTTTTCGAATCAATATGTTCTTGTCATTGATATTTCCGACTTGTATATAATTGTAGACTCTTTTATCACTCAACGTCCCATTTCTTTCTGTGATGAAATTAAAAAATCGACCCTTGCAAGTCAGTAATTATTTGAAAATTAACCATTTTGTGGTGCATGTAATTGTGGACTCTTGTCTTAAGGCCGTCTTTCTGTGAGAAAATACAACAATCGACACTTGCAAGTCGGTAATTATTTGGTGACCATTTTGTGGTGCATATCATTTGTGGACTCTTTTCATAAGGTCTTTCTGTGATGAAATATTACAATCGACCCTTGCCAGTCAGTAATTATTTGGCGACCATTTTGTGGTGCATATGATTGTGGACTCTTTTCTTAACGTCTTTTTCCTTCGGTGATAAAATACAAAAATCGACCATTCAAGTCAGTAATCATTTGGCGTCCCTTAAGTGGTGCATCGAGACGTGATTGGTTGAAAAACACACATCGTCATTGTTCAGAGTAATTTTTTTCTTGTGGCGTTGAGATTGGACCCAAATAAAGCTCCTCGTGTACAAAGGTGGTAAAATTCAGTGAAGTTGTATTAATTTCAATGTCATCGTTGTATGTGAAGGATGAATAATTTAATCACTGTTTCATTCAGGTCAGATATTCTTGATTAGTATTCGCCTTCTTCGCTTCGTGACTTATTTTCGCTATTCATGACAATTTCAATACTGTGCAGACCCTAAAGACTTCATTGCGAATCTATTCATATGAGCACAGCGGATTTATTTGTGTGTCAATCACTTGGAAGAGGCACCGGACAGACATCGCCGGATAATACCCGTTCAGAGGATGCGACTTGATTGGTAATAGAAACAACTGAAGAACGAAATCTTTTCTAGAGTGAGCAGTTTCATCAAGAGGGGTTTTACTCTTCAACACCAACTGCTCTTTTAAAGGAAACCGCTTGAGATTGCTAGCTATTTTTGGATCTCAGAAGAACTTCATCGCCTGCAGGGAACAGACAAGTATACTAGTCCCTGAACAAACATAATCTTTAATGAAACTCGTACAAATTTGACAGTTGGATTTATAATTTTCTCCACCTATGGTACACGTGAAGAAAAATTAATAATACGATGAATCCGATCACAAATGTAGCAGCTACGTGTACTCGCTTGAGTCCACTTGCAAGCCCTAACATTTCACCTCGAACAAGTCCTTGGCACTCGCCTGTAATGGCTTATAAGTTCGGGAAAACTTTGGCAGTCCCAGGGAACGAGCCCCATCGCAGTAGCCATGGAGGCCGCAGAGGGAGTCATGATAAACGAGAACTATTCGCTTATCCAGACAAACCAGTAAAGAAAGACGAAGCCAGGAAGAGGAAGAAAAATATTCGGTTTGAGATCAACAAACACGAGAAAGATAAACCCGGTGCAAGTCATAATGCAAATACAACCACAAACCACGACAATAGAGAGCAAAAGAAAAAAAAGCTGAAAGATGTTGCAAAGGAAGTAAAGACTAAAGAAAGTAAAACCACCTCGAGCAAAAAACAGAAAAACAAGAAAAACAAAGACTGTATTCTGATGTAAACAGAAAAAGTACTCGTCAATAATCTATATTTTATTGAATTCAAAAATTTAATAATCCAAGGTAAAATACACAGCGAAATGTATATTGAAACATTATATATGCAACAGAAAACAGCTTTAAGGCTCAGTAATGAACATTCTAGGGAGATTTCCCTTGAAACAAAAAGGGTATAAAAAGCGACAGTATCATTGAACAGAATATTAATTGAGACGATAAAATCTCCTAGCGGATTTCGTCTAAGCATTCAAGATTATTCCTTCCTCTTTTTGGTTTTATTTCCCCCTGTTTTTATTGAGTGTCGCATGTTGTTGCTCATATTTAAATAGAAACCTTCAGGGAGTTTCGAGAGATCACGCATTTCAAGTCTCCTTTTAAATTATAACAGACTTTTTCGAGACAAAACACCTGTGTGTTGATCTGAGCCCTAAGAACCACAGGACTATAGAAAAACAATTTTGTATTAAGTCTTAAGATTTAGAGTCTCTAACATTTAAGAAAGCGTTACATAAAAGCGATCCCAATTCGATGACGATTACATTTGAAGGCAACTGACTATAATAATCACAAATGAACACTAGCTATATTTCATCGTTTTTGGAGTACTTAAAATTCCTTAAGCCCTTAGATTAAATAAAATTTATTCATAGTTTTGTAGGATGCAAAATAAGGTACAACAAGTAGAATAGCAGCGGTTGTTAAAATTTCTCAATATTTGCTCAGAAAATTTTATTGTGTAGACTGTATGCAAATTAGAAGCGGGACTTTGGAAGACGGCAAAAGTGTTGACCAACTCTCCATGTGTCTGTATGACAGCTGCAAGATCCGAATTAACCTATAATGTAGACTTTCTTGAAAAACAATAAAAGCTAAAAAAGCGCACATTATGGATTTACAAAATAGCGAAAACATAAGATCGTAACCGGAAAAAAAAGATAATTATAAGGGAAAATTTCTCGTAGTGTTGATTATCCAGGACGACAAAGCGACTGATCAAGGTGCTTAGAAAAAACGATTTATACTTTTATCTATGAAATCCAAGGTTTTTAGACTTTCGAGAAGTACATTTTCGACATTGAAGCCCTCAGAGTATCTGTCGCAACATACAGTATGTCTAGCTACTCAAGTTCGTATTAAAGTAGAAAAACTGAAATGATTAATTTCGGTTGTAAAGCTTATCTCAGATAAGCCTTGTCCAGTTTTTTGCCATTAAAGTTGACAAATCAAAACATCAATAAAAAGGTTTTAATTTTTGATGTTATTTAAAAAGGTTTTTTAGTTTTTTGGTTTAAGATATGTTAATTTAGAGGTGTCAGAAGATTAAGATCATCAAATGACAAACTAATTATGTAGAGCTTGTTCTATATGCTACGGATGTTGTCCATGGCGACAAAAGGAATAGTTGATTACCCAGTCTTGGCTGATGATAGACTTCACAAACTGACTGCCCAACTATTTTAATTTATCTATCTGGTAGTCTTTGTGTGTAAAACGTATCGGGCGCAGAAAAGATTCATGCTTTACTGAAGAGAGGGGTGGGATGGTGCAAATGACTTAAAAGTCTTAATCTTAAAAATACGATGCGAAAGGCTGACCGGCAACTTAAATTGATGTTAAGAAACGTTTTCAGGCGGTAAAATTCTTACTGAGCTAAGAATGACCCCTTGCTTGCACAAATGAATGAGAAACTATGAAAAGACAAAACGTATGTGGCCAAAAAAGCGTCTGTGGGTTTCGCCAGGATTAAAGTAGGTATTCAGAAAAAAACATCTGTTGGTAGCCGCTAAAGTTTGGGAGTCACTTCTGTTTTCCGCTGTCTTGGGTAAATAGAAAATTCAAAAATTGATTTTACAAACATGAGTGTGTATAGTCTATTAAGTTAAATAAATATGTCTTTAGTCCTTAAAGAATCTATAGAAGGGGAGTGACGGAAGTAGGCTTGGTAGCTTGCTCCACACGCGCGGTGCACACACTGAGAAGCAGGCTTTTCAAGAAATTCAGTTCTAGGTGGTTCATCTTTAAAGGTACTTATGAAAAAAAGAAAGCGCCTGTGTAATGCTAGACTGTTTTAGTTTCTGTATTTATATTTTTTTAATCCCATGCTGTGTTAACAGAAAATATTCATGGTTGTATCTGGTTTATATTCGAATGGGCTTCCTGTGGATTTGGCGGGAACTTTGCGCGCCTGCGAAAGCTCGCTCCCCAACCAACGCTTGGACTTTCGTTTTCATAGCAAAACCTACGGGAAATAAATTAAAGATGGATCTCTTTTTTATACTAATATATACAGGCTACGTACTTAAGAAAAATGTGAAAGAACCAGTGTAGCGCTAGCCTATATTTATGGTTACATCCCTGGATTTTTATTATCTATATTCGAATGGGGTTCCTGTGGATTTGGCGGGAACTTTCGCGTCTGCAAAACGCTCGCCTTGGACTTTGGATTTCGTTATCAAACTTAACTGTAAAGCATCTTATACAACTTCTTCGCTCTCGGCAACAGCGCTATTAAATGATGGCACCAGATAACAGTCGTTAGTTTGGTCTATTCCTTGGATTTCGAGGTAAGGATTATCTTGAGTCATGAGTTCTTCAATGTCTTGTTTGATCTTGGTGAACGATGGTCGATCGTCTGGAATTTCTTGCCAGCAAGCCATCATCATTCTAAACCTTTAAACCGAAAAAGCAGGCGCCATGAAGAATGCTTACGAATTTCCGAAAGAGTATATGTTAAGAGTATAGAGATGATAACTAGCGGTAAGCTAGTGTGGGCTGCGTCGGTGTTTCTAATAAAACCGTTGTGATAAAAAGGTAAATTTTACACCGTAAAAAATAAGAAAGATCAGTTACTGACGTTTCGGACGCTAGTCCTTCGTCGGAGTAAAATGTATATATTAAGAGTATACATTACTTATGGGGTAAGAGCACATATTTTAGTGGAAAATGATTTTCGCTAAATTTATCCGGCAATTTTTTTTCGAAAACTGTTGTGTTAAATAAATAAATAAATAAACTCACATATCATCTCCACACAGGTTGGGCTTTTCCATTCTGTATCCATCCCTTAACTCTTTCACTAGTTGTCGGTTGCTGATGGTAGGGTAAGGTGACCCACCTGAATAACAAGCAACACAATAGTCAGTTTCTTTACCCTGCATAATGCAGGATATAGCACACCGGTAGTCAATACTCACCCATGGTATATATTTCCCACAGAACTACTCCATATGACCACCTGTGATTGTAGGAAGAACAGCATTAGATAAGTACAAGCTATTTGTGGGGAAGGGAGGGGTTTGCTTCATAGATTGTCTGGCGGGATTGGGGATTCTTATACTTACACATCACTCTTAGTCGTGAATGTTTGGTCATAAATAGCTTCTGGTGACATCCATTTGATTGGCAGCTTGCGCGGTCCATTAGCCCGATAAGTTCCTCCCTCGTATGTCACGTGACGGGACAGGCCAAAATCAGCAACTTTGATCTGATCGTCTTGTGCTACAAGAATATTACGAGCTGCCAGGTCACGATGGACGAGACCTTTAGATGCCAAGTATTCCTAGAGTATATTTGTTGAACAAAAAATATCTGTAAATGATCCAACTAGCAAGGGTGGAGAAAGGCAAAACTATCAGGATAAAAAAGTGTAGCAAGATGGATAGTATTGGTAATATCTTACCATTCCTTGGGCTATTTGCCAAGAAAATGAAAGAAAATCTTTCACAAGATTTTCCACTTTTTGAAGTTGTTCACTGTTTTCATACAACGGTTCGCTCCTCGAAATATTTAAGAAACGGGACTGAAATAAAAAAAGAATATAAATTGCTGTTAATAAAAGACAAGAAAATCAAATAATTATTGGTCTCACCTCTACTCTTCGTCTCCTTAGAAAGTTCAGTAGGTCTCCGTGCATCGCGTACTCCACAACTAGGAAAACCTGTTGTTCCTTGGTACAACAAGCCACCATACTGGCTATGTTTCTATGGAAACCAACAGTCTTCATCAGCTCGATTTCGCGTAGGAATTCTCTGCACGCATCGGGAGTAGCATCATCTGCAGAAAATAGGAAATTAAATACATTTGAGGCTGCCCATGGAACACCTTCACTGCTATGGTAATCTCTTCGTTATCTTAGCCCTCGAGGTCACATGACGGGCATAGAACGTGGACTGCATTCTTACAATGCAACACCATCAATTCGACTGCACCATTATCCTATACGACACTGAGAAGTAAGGGGCACATGACGGATAGACATCTGAACTTGCAGTACTTTCACCTCAATTCATCGCCATTATTCTACCAAGTAACGTCAGAACAAAATATTAGGGATCACATGACGGGCAGATATCTTACCATGCAACAACTTCACAGCAACAGTAACAGTCTCTACTTTTTCTTCAGTGGTTCTCAAGTTGTTATTCCTGACACTTCTTTCTTCTGTTGTCACTCTTGTTTTAAGTTCTTGTGTCAAACCAGCTTCTATTTCACCCTGCCATACTTTCCCGAACGCCCCATGTCCAAGCTCAGACGTCAGTGTCACTTGATCAGAACTGATTTCCCAGAGTTCAGCAGTATAACTAACAATTTGTTTTCTGAAAAGCCAATAATTTGATCAGCGACCTTTTATTACTTATCAAGATCCGATGGAGACCTAACAGTTTCAAATTTGCAATTGGGGAAGGTGACTTCAATATAACATACCCAGGATTGCTGATTCGGCATTGTTGTATTAGTTAAGAGTCCATAAGTGGAAGAAACAATATGGCTCAAACGTATAACGCCATCGCCTTATACGAACATTTTGCAGTTGCACTTACTATACATCTCTAAAATTGGCTCCGCCCTTTCGTTGTGCTATTAACGAAGGTTTATTTTTTCAATGCAATAATCGTATACATTCTGATCAAAAATACCTGGAAAGAACCTCTTGTTTCTTTTTAATAACCAGAACCAGTAGAATTAAAGCTATCACAATCAGAAAACAGCTTCCTAGTGCTACACCAACGATTATAGTGGTGTTGAACGGTGGTTGGTTTGTCGATATGTTCTTGGAAACAACTAAGGTCTTGTTGCTCTGACTGCCTTTTGCGGTGAGGTTGAACTGGTCTTGTGCAATAGATGAGGTAGAGATGAGTTGAACTGAATATGTTGGTGTTGGCTGGAGTGTAGAGATGAGTTGAACTGAATATGTTAGTGTTGGCTGGAGTGTAGAGATGAGTTGAACTGAATATGTTGGTGTTGGCTGGAGTGTAGAGATGAGTTGGACTGATGTTGTTGTTGGGTGGACTTTATAAAGAAAAACATAGTACTAAATGAATGATTTTCAATTACCTTTGATTTTGCTATGTGAGGAAATGAATGGATACTGAATACTATCTGACCGACAGAATGAATGAAAGAAGAAAGTAAAAGAAAAGAAAAAAAGAAAAATGGCTGGATTAAAATATTGAGTAATGGAACAAAGAATGAAAAAACACTTACCAATGAGAGAAAAAACAAACTTAAAACGTAACAAAAATCCAGTAGCTGCATTCTCCTGGTTGGACTTGAAGCGAACCCACAAGAAACGTCCAGTAGAAGCTAAATAGAAAGCCCCAGGAGAACTAGTGAATTTTCCAATCAAGTCAGCACTGTCGCTGTATCCATCACGAATCTCCACATAGTCACCTGGTTGAGCCAAGTCGAAGTTTTGGAATCTAATTCTGATATGGTAGTTTCTGGGTGCTATGATCCGCCATTGGCATTGCTGGTTATTGGGGTAATATTGTGGGTGAAAAGGACTGGTGATTGTGGTATTGTCTGACATGACATTAATCGGTGTGGAAGGAAAACAACCTGAAGAAAAGTAATTGGTGCTTATAATTATAGACCTTTATAAACCCTTGTAACGCTTTCCATTTAAGTCCCGGAACCAGGATTTAAAAGGGAGGATCCAAGATGGCCGCCACGCAGAAAAAGCTGGTTAAAAAAGAAGAGGTTCCAATTTCGTTCTACTCAACGTAAAGAACATGATAAAAGGGAGGTTCAGTGCGGAAGCCATTGGAATCACCTCTGGATCCGCCACTGCATTTCAAACCCTCTGATGTTATGCATAAAGTTCAATAGCTTATTTATATCTGGAAGTATTATTTCTGTTGCTACAAATGCCTGATTAAGACCACATACAGGCGGCACCATTTGAGTATAAATTTAACTTCGCGTTTCGTAACGAAACTGATGCAAATAAACATGCATACTAAGCTATAACTTACCATCAATGTATTTTGAATGTTCCTGGGAGATAACTGCTCGAAATGCAATCATGAATAGAAATCCATATCGCCAGTCATGTACAATCCGAATAACCACGTGCACGCCACTCGATGTCACGTGAGCTGCATTCTTCACCAAACCGTCCAATCGAGTTATTTTTGGACTATTCGGGCTTGGGCCATCTAATATATCCAGGTATTCCAGCACACTCTCCCATTTTATGCTGAACCTGATTAGACGACCTCGAGGGGCGGAGATTTTCCAGATGCAAGTGAGAAGTGCAGCCTTATCAGAGATGCCCTTCGAAGTAAAGTCAAGTACTGTATTCCTTTTCCATAATGTAACAGGACCAAGATTTCCACTCGTCGACCCTGTTGAATCACAGATAAGATATTTTGGGAATAGACCTCTTTAGCGTCGTTTTTTTGTTGTGCATTTTAGACCATGTGATGCCACTTTCTGGAGTTAATGCTGATTCTTTCATGTGTAAATATTTTGATAAAAATGAACATTTCTCAAGGGAATGCCATGTGGTCTGAAATGCGCAATTTACATACGAAGCTAAAGAGGTCTATTGGGGATACACGCATCAAGCATTCCGCGCTACTGGTCTAAGCGCATGCTCAGGGGATTAATAAGAGGGATAATATTTTGTAAAATATGCAATGTTTTGGTATATTTGACTCAAAATTCGCTTAACGGTACGCGATCTTGAATATTTAATGAAAATTGTGTTTGACAAGAAAAATACAACTAAAATATAACATGTTTTACAAAATATCATCTCACTTTTTAATCCCCTGAGCATGCGCTTAGAGCAGAAGCGCGGAATGCTTGATGCGTGTATTGCATTAAGAGGTCACGTGACCCTACCCCCATAAATGAAGGAGATGTGTCAAAATAAATCCCAATAATAATACCTCAATATCAATCTGATAGCAAAGTTTCAGCTCATAATGATGAGAAATGGCATTGAATATAAAATCGAATATTTTTGAGGATTTGTATGCAATCCAGAGCATTCATACAAATCCCAATAAAATCTTCATTCATTTTGTGATCCAACTACGTGGTGTAAGGGGGTAATATCACATGTGCAAGTCCCCCAGTCACTTTCTGCCGATGCATGTTTAGTTTCCTTGATGTCGTAAATATTCTAGATTTCCTGTGATAGGGAAATACTTCGGCACTAATCGGAAGGTTGAAGGGTAAAGGGGATGAGGTGCAGCAGAGGTGTTTTTTTTTTGGTTTTTTTTGCGGGGGGGGGGGGGGGGGGGGTCTGAGGATTATCAGGAACGAATAGAATACACCTATTGATTGTTTGACCTTTTGATTGTTTTTACTTACCATTGGATACTGCTGCATAGGTTATGTATACACCTTGAGATGTCGACTTTTTATCAGACACAAACTGCACCCACATGTATCGACCACTAGAGCTCACGGGACAGTGTTTTCCAATTCCACACAGTCTTAACAGCAAAGGACTAGTAGAGTTCGGGCCATCTCTTATCAAGAAGTAGTCGTCTTTACAACCAAAAGAGGTTTTTACGCTAAAGTCATTGAAGTATAAAACTACCACGTGGTGTTGTGGGGCGGTGATCAGCCACGTGCATAATAGTTTTG
Organism: Anthopleura sola; assembly: GCA_023349425.1. NCBI lineage: Eukaryota > Metazoa > Cnidaria > Anthozoa > Actiniaria > Actiniidae > Anthopleura > Anthopleura sola. The sequence goes on from JALHLI010000014.1 coordinate 3,137,004, forward strand.
CAGGGTAAGCAGCGGGATAATTCGGTGTTTTTAAACTTCCGGTTTGATCTATGGCCACAAGGTTTGTCGTATCGACAAGACATCCTGTAAAATTAGAAAAACGATTTTCAGTTCAGTCTTCTGTCAATATTAGGATTCATTAAATATACAAAATTCAGCTTATTACGAGAGAAAATAAGCGAAAGAAGTATAATACCACGACGTTTCGACGTCTTCAGATGTGATTATTAAGTGAATATGAATGTGCACGTCGGTACAGTACATTGACTTAAGTAAAGCGCTAGATCAATTTGAACTAGTGAAATATAATTGGTATGATTCACACAAACAGTATCTTTAAAAAGCATCATTATTTTTAGAGAAGATACGATGCTTAGTATTACCACCCACGTACGCAATTTGTCACAAAAAAAATCGATATTGAAAGTTGCAAAATTTGTTGCAAAAAGTAGAAGCACTTTCTACTTTTTGCAACAAGCAGCCACAAATTGCAATATCGATTTCATTTTGTTGCGCGACAAGTTGCGCGCGGGCTGGTAATACGATCAACATCGATGGTTCTGCAGCTTGGAATGCTATTGTAAATTTTTGTTGCTCGTATTACCGTACCTTTAAAGACGTAACACTGAAATCAAATATAATCAATAATATTTTACCATGTAACTGTTGACTTCAGGTAAAATAAATACTGGGAATATTGAATCTGTGGTCATGCACTTTGAAGCTGTGGGTACTAAAAGATTATTGCGCAAAACTACCCCCTTCCCCTCTCGAGGTTATTCATTGCAACCACGGTTTGGGGGAGCCATATTCGGTTTCCTATTGCATTCTTACCTGGTAATGCGCCTTCTGTAAGCTTGTTTCTTGAAAGTGAGATCAGGACTACAAAGACCAGATAAAACAACATCTGTGGGTGCAAACGTCTAATTGGTATCAAAGTTTTGCGACTCAAAGGACTGTAGAATATAAAGAGAATTGACGGAAAGAATTGGTAGGTCAGTCGTGTAAGATAATTATCAGCACCAATATTTCAGGTTAGAAGCCAGCGACAAGAGCTTTGCCACCGCTATCGATCGTTTCCCTTGCAGCTGTTATAATTATCAATGCCAAATTATCCGCGGATCTGCTGACTGTTGACACTTTGATGGTAAAAAATTGTGATCCTTTATACTTAACTGACTTCATTATTAAAGCCGTGCATGTCATAAGGTGTCATTCAGTTTGCCTTTTGCAAACACACTTTTGTTCGTGTTGCTTTTATCGTTAGTAGTGTTTAATCACCTGTTGTAGTTAGTTATCAGATCCACTAGGATATGTTCAAGGAAGTTGTCCATGACTTCCAAAGATATATACAACTATAAAGGCAGTTTTGAAAGTGTCATAAATTATAAAATATAAGGTTCAAAGGAACTGGATAGACCTCTTTGTCTTGCATGCTTGAATTTAAAAAATACGATACGAAATCCACAAAACTTCACTCGTGTTTTCTCTACAGAAGAGAATACGTACTCGGAAAAATTATAATTAAGAAAAGTACGACCGGTTGCCTCGAAGAAGAAGCCCGAAGAAGAAAAAAATGCGTTCACTTGTCGCCCTCGGGAAGATTGTTGTACGTGGTGACTGAGGTTTGCAAGCTCCATTTCTTTTTTCTTTAAACACATCTTACTTTTGACACCTTTCACATCAGTTTTATCAGCAGTTGGGGTAAAGTAACAAAGAAAAATACGTTTTGTTTGTTCTATACTGACCAAACATCTTCATCCATCTAGACTGACTCATGCAGTTTATCTAAACTGAAAAAAATTAAATGCTTTGTAAAGACACCTGCATAATAACCTATTTTAGTCAATTTTCTGTATTTCTAATTATTTATGTAATATTGCATGCTTGGTTAACAGGTTTTATTCCGACAACAAACTGACAGATATTTCAGTACGATTTTCAGCAATCGGTGTCTGTACCATGCTGTATATCAAAACACATTTTAGTTTGTCCGACATAGCAACAGTAACTAGGGAGGCAGAACAATGAATTCGGGATCAGTGTATTGTCACTGCGACTTACTGGCAGGAACCGCGAAGGGGTAGGGGGCTAGGGGTCCAACTGCTCACAAAAACTGCTAAGAAAAAGTGAAAAACGTTCTCAATGATTTAACCTCAAACTGCAACAATTAGAACTTTGGACAACAATTCCTGTCATAAATAAAATGTAAGAAAAATCTTGATAAAACTGCTGTTAGTTTTAGACCCAGAAGTCGTTTTTCCGGCCATACGATTGACGTCACACTTAAAAGGCAGCTCTATAGTCGAACTACAAACTCAACATCTTCCACAACTCTTGGGTCCTTGGGAATCTCCAGAATGTATTAAAACCTTAGCTGGGGAAAGCTAGCCTCAAATCTGTTATTCACAGAGTGATTTATACAAGCGATAAAGTAACGCATATTCAGCCGCTTCTTTCAAGATGACCGCTATAAAAAAAAGTGAATTGAGCGTGCGGTGGTTGATGGGATTGATTCTTTTTTCAATCGTGCTTTGCGCGCCTACTCAGATCACCTGGATATTTAAACCATTTTAACGCTTTACTTAGAAAATTCGACGAAAAATAAAATGTTTAAAAGAAACTAGTCGGCGAACCCGTGAAACTTCACTCTTGTACTTGAAAAAAATGATTCTTATTAGGTATTGTCTTTACACTGTATAAATTAGTGCTAACCTAACTTAAAAAGTGAGTTTGCTCACCATTTTAACTTGATTTTAAGGGATTAATTTCTTCTAGCTAGTTGAGTTCCTGGTTATTTGGAATCTAGGCGCGCAATGCATTGTTTGTCACAGCGAAAATTTCCAAGTATTTTCTATTATCTCTAGTCAAAATTAAATATTTTCCACCAACAACGAAGAAATATGCCTTTTCTAAAAGGCATTTGGTGAATCTTTCCAACGATGAGTTTCATTTTTTATACTTTTGAGTAAAAGCTGTTGTTTATCGAGTTGAAAACCTGGAACTAGGAAACATTGAGCTACGAACAAAATGTTCGCTGATTGGCTAATTCCTTCTGTGTGAGAGAAGCGAAATCACCTGGTTTGCTATTTGGATCGAAATCTACAATCAGTTCACATGAACCACAGACATATTTGTTTTGATTTTTTTTTTTTTTTTGGTTGATTTTTTTGGATATAAATGTGTGTCCTCTCACAAGGGGGGTACTCCGTTTGATATCCTCTACAGCATTGATCCTCATACAAACAATTCATTCAAAGCCAGGTGAATAGATGCATCAAAGCGATCAACTGAATGTGGTCAAAATAAAATTTAAAAAAATCTGATTTAAAGTTTAATTTCCGATTGGTAAAGAGGTTGGTCGTCTCTTATCATTAAAAAACAACACTCATATATTTTATCTTCAGTTTAATGACATATGTAAACAGTTAGGGAAGAAACAAAAACAGGGAATAGCGGTTAGGCCTTTGTTAATCGAATATAGAACAAGAGAACTCAATCTGGTAGAAATACGACTGAAACTAAATCAAGAAACGATGAAATGCCTTACATAAACTTATGAATCTTAAATCAGTGGAATTAACATGTCCGAAAGCTATTTTTCAAGAGCCAGCATGGGGTAACGCCTCTTAATGTAATATATCTCAGTGTAAAAACAGACTGCGGCGGGGAACTAAATGGGAATGTCAAAGTGATACCCTGAAAACGCTTTCGACAAGATCATCATTTAAAAATCCTCCTTCACTTAAATTCAAGACAGGCAACACAGATGTATCTAAGGCCAAGAAATCAATTCTTTTTTTCAGTCTTCATATTTTATTTCTATTTTCGCCATAATTTGTTAGCTAACGACTCTCTAGAAGCATTTTTCACGAGAGTTGAATTTCACAAGCTTGAAGGAAATCCTATTCAAACAATGTTCGTGGATAGTGTCTTCAAATGCTGTTGGAAATGTCAACGTTTTCCAGATTGTTTTGCTCTGAACATCGTTGTTCAGCCAAACCAAGATGGCTTGTATGAATGTGTGTTATTGAGGGACAAGACAGGCGATGCTACTCGACCCTTAACACCATCACTTCTTCATCATCACTACAATATTCGCTTGATGGTGAGTGCATGGAATAGGTGTTGGTAATATAAAGACTTCATATCAATTTTGTGAGGCTTATTTCGCAAATGCTTAAAAAAAATTATTAAATACATACATACATACATACATACATACATACATACATACATACATACATACATACATACATACATACATACATACATACATACATACATACATACATACATACATACATACATACATACATATATATATATATATATATATATATATATATATATGTGAGCAGCTATGTGAATATATCTCCAAAGTTTCAGAGTTTTTGAGAATATGATTCATGGTGAGATTGCACGAATTTCATTCATTAGTATCAATCAGCGGCGACGATACAAATGAAACCAATCTTACTACAAAAAGACAAAACAAGCTCGGCTACGAGTCGGCAAATGCATGCAGAGAGGGATGCAACAAAAAAAACATTATTTTGTTTTGGTTATCTTCTAAATAGGAGCGCAAAGTTGATCCAGGCGGGGTTTTGCACCCCCTACGTGCACTCTTCACGTGGATCCGCCCCTGGGAAAGAGTGACAATTATTGATTACTTAGAATGAAATACAATCGTTCTTGGGTACAATCTTTATCGTTCTTGGATACAACTGCGCAAGTTTCACAATTCATTAACTAGTTCAATGTAGTATACAATATTTGACCAAACGAAATTCCGGAGTTTAATGTTATCAATCAATCTAAATTTGGACTTAGTTTCCGCCCAAGTGATCGATGTCCTCAGATTCACAATGGGAGATTTCATTCCCCCGAATCTCCCCATTCCTAAGATTCTTTTAGATTTGTCACTGGGGATGAGAATCCATACATGGAATTAATTTTCAAACACTACAGGCATTGTATTCAGTCCCAGGTAACTTTTTTAAATTTCAGCCACCATCAGGTCCCACCCATTGGCCGGGCGGTCCATGGTACAAAATTAACTCGAGTCCTGTCTGTTTTGGATCAAAAGACTCCGCATTTGGACGATTCTATATTAAACAGAACATGACGGTTACCGCAATAAAGCTTGTCCACCTCTCTGGTTATGTGACGTGTAATGATAAGCTTGAGTCAGCCCGAAGCAACTGGGGCTGTGGTTTTTACACTACGGGTGGTAATGTAACCTTTGAAGACAGGCTATACACAATAATAACCGACCACCAAGACCACAAGATATTTCCTCAAGACGAATTTATAAAATCTTTCCAAAGTCTAAGCTATAATCTTCCTGGTGGAATCACATCCAAATCTCCTGAATTGTTCTTCCCGAATTTTACCCCCATGAATGTAACCGCGGGTCAAGAGTATCGCATCTGGTATGGACAAGATCTAATAAACAGATCGGAAGACAATAACGAAGGGAATGTGTGCGCTGAGGTGTATTTGTATGGAAAGCAGCTTTGAAAGTGAGAAACGGTTTTCTACTTGGTTACTGAATTCATGCTGCTGGATGGATAGACGTTGGACTTGTCTGAGGACTTGCGAGAACGATTTTTGTTTGTTTGTTTGTTTTTAGAAGACGCCCATATTGTTTTTCCATTTCAGGCAGGCTACGTGCCATTTCTGTGAGTATCATCTCTGTTTACCAGTAAGGCTGAGAAAACTCAAAAATATCCATGGATAAAAATCAAGCGAAAAATCTTAATCCAAGGATGATCTTTTTTCAAGAAAATTTACGTCATTATGACGTCATAAGATAATTTTCCATTTATGGCAAAACTTTGAACGCAATATATAGTCAAAACTGTAGTTATAAAGAGGGTGACATATTCAATGACGTCATTTACAATAATAGAACTTCGTAGGCAGCAATAGGTCGTAGTAAAATAATGTCTTTTTTAGACTACTAAATACTCCTTATCAATAATTCGTATAGAGTAATTAAGTTTTTGACATTTTTAGCTTAACCACAGGGAGCCCGGCTCCGGTACATAGGCTTTAGAATATGTATGACTTTTTAAATTTTATTGACTGCTTCCCTGTGTGTTTTTCTCAATGAACAAACTTTGGGTAGTTGAGCCAATCAGAAACCGGTACAGCACGAGTTGTTTACACAATCGTCTTTTCATTCCCATGGGAATTTCCAATCTGCATGAATATAATTTTGTTGCATCGGATGAACTTTTAAAATGTTGAAATGTTATTATTTTTTGATGGTTTCTGATTGGCTTGACTAGCCAGAGTTTGAATTCATTGTTTTCATTCTACATTTTGATTGGTTCTCGCTGTCTAAGTGGCCCCGGTTATAGTTGTCGCATTGTAACGTTCTGGAAATTAAAGTCATTAGGGTTGCAGGGATATTTAGGCATCCAATTACATTTAATAGCTTTGATATGTAAAATATTCTTGGTTACCAACCTTAATTTCCAACAACACCAGCTTGAATTTCAGTTTCAACAGTCGATTGAACTTCGTGTTTAAATTTTGTGGCGTAGAAATGAAAATGTTCAAAAAAAGTCGACCCGTTTTGCTCGGACTTTTGGTGCAGTTTTTCGTTAGCTCGTGCCTGTGCAGTTGTCTTGATGGACCATATTTTGACAAACTCGCCTTTTACAAACTCGATGTGGGAAATCCTCTCCAATCAAATTTCGTTCAAGATTTCTTGAAGTGTTTTTTGCATTGCGCTAATTTTCTTGAGTGTTTATCGCTGAACGTCGCTGATCAGCCAAACCAAGATGGTCTGTATGAATGTGTGTTGCTCAAGAATAGCACAAAGCAGTTCCCTGAACTTCTAAGACCATCTACCGTTTATCACCACTACGCTAGACGTTTTTCGGTAGGTATATCTAATTTATCTTTGGGTTTAAATATCATTATTACCAATTTTGCACAGTATCTATTTAGGTGTTAGTTAGCCCATGTACTCGCCTCTCACCACTGGGGTCTTCAAGTGAGTAGAGTTTGTTTGGTCTCCAAAGGGTTTTTCTATATTTTTTCGGTTAATTATCCTCCCTCCACGAAACCTAAACACGCTAAATTAAATTCTGACAACTGATTCAGTTTGATCTGTGAGTTATATTAACCGTATTCTAACATATATATATGAAATGTGAGCTAGGCGTGCCCGGACCTAGATCAGCCATGCAGAGCGGGTTGTTTCAGGGTATCGATAAAGTTTGAAGGCCTCTATTTGTGCTTATTAGTCATACAATCCAACCCACTCTGGCGCCCTTCGGACCATGCTAAAACTGCTATTATTTCACGAGTGAAGAAAATCTCTAGGCTTGGAGACAAAAAGTCTGGATATGTAGGGTTCAAAACAAAACCGAGATATTCGTTCCCATGCAATTTATGAAGAGCACAATTGAAACTTTGAAAACCCAAATGTTTAAAAGGGAATCTTTTTGGCAATTTGGCTTTTTCTAATTAAAATTTCAATTTTGAATTTGAAAATTGATTTCAAATGTAATTACTTTTAAAATTGCTTAGGGGAGGTTATTGATTTCGTAGCAAAGAACGATATTATATTTTCATAATTGCACCAAATCAAACAAACCGTCAAGTAGTAACTAGGACTTTTGAAATTGTGACGATCCATCAAAGAGAGCCGAAGATATTACTATTTCGTTGTAAAGCTGAAATTTTCATTGAAACAAAGGCACCTTTTTATTTTCAATGTTTAAAGGATAAGTGTACCACCCAAAGATGTAAGAATGGCGGTACGTGTGAAACCTTGGCAAACGACTTCCGATGCCACTGCCCGCAAAATTTCACGGGAAGACAATGTGAAAACTGTAAGTAACACTGTAAGTCCGAAGCTTAGACTCTTCCTCAGTCCCCCGCTTGGCCGCTGCACTCTCCACACTTAGGGACTATCCAATTTAGACCATTTTCAAATACGACACACATGACGTCAAACGAGATAGATCCTGGGATGTCCCAGATGTCGTGAGTGAAACCATGTTGTTTTGACTCCGAGTTCGTGTAGACTTACATATTCAGGGCCGTAGTGCCCACAAGGGACAGGCGGGCCTGTTCCAACCCCCCCCCCCCCCCCACCCACCCCGTTTTCTTCAGAAAAGTAAAGACATCTTTAATTAAATAATCTGTTGTTTTGTGTGTGTGTGTGTGATCACGTGTTGAGAATTGGCCTTGTGCTCCCCCCCCCCCCCCCCAAGTCTTTCAAGGCTTGCTACGGCCCTGATATTTCTTCAATGAAAGAACTCCCATCCCCTCCAACTTGAATGGGGGAATGCCCCCCCCCCCCTAAGAAACCTAGCCTTTGTACTGTCACAGGGTAAAAGGCTTATGCTATAGGCCGATTTCTTTACTTTATATCCGACTATATGCATCTGATATTCCATCGTGATTTAACAAACTGTGACTCTCCTCTCCTCTCCTCTCCTCTCCTCTCCTCTCCTCTCCTCTCCTCTCCTCTCCTCTCCTCTCCTCTCCTCTCCTCTCCTCTCCTCTCCTCTCCTCTCCTCTCCTCTCCTCTCCTCTCCTCTCCTCTCCTCTCCTCTCCTCTCCTCTCCTAGTAAAAGGCAAAAGGTCAGTTCCGGTCCAGAGCATTTGGTATTTTTCTAATAAACAGTGTCTTTTCAGTATTGTGCAATACTAGCATTGCCCTTGGGATGGAAAGTGGAGCCATCCCTGACTCAAGCTTTACTTCATCTTCTGAGATGTCGAATTATACGGCCAATGCCGCTAGACTGAACGGACCAAAAGAGTGGACTCCTTCTCCGTCCACAGACAAGGAGTGGATTCAGGTTGATTTAAGCACCGTTACCAAGGTGACGCATATTGCCACACAAGGTAGTTGTAACCTAGATGAATATGTCAAAACCTACAGCCTTCAAAGCGGTTTGAACAGTCATGACCTGGTAGATTACCAAAGAGGCAGGAATTTTACCGGGAACATTGACCACCAGACTGTTGTCAAGCAAGCTATCCAGCCTGCCATTACCGCAAGGTACATCCGGCTGCAACCGAAGAGTTGGAATGGTCGTATTTCTTTAAGACTAGAGTTCTATGGATGCAGATAAAAGATAACTTTATATACACCCCTTGCACCACGTCGGAATGCAGCTGAATTTGGAGGACAAAAATCACAGGTTTCCAATTCTCAGGAGTTGGAAATTCTTATGTTTTGTCCTCCAAATTGAGCTGCTTTGACGTCACATGCAAGGGATCTATACCATCGATAGAGCTTTTAAGTGTGACGTCGAAAAACGACTTCCGGGTCAAAAAAAATCCAGTCTTATAACATTTTATTTATTGCAGAAACCCAATAGCAGAATTTAGATTTCTCGAGTCTTCTTTTTGATAAAGTTATTAAACCTAATAAGGAATAGTTAATCAAGGGGTCTTTCTTGCAAAAAGCATTTATGTACGTGTTACCATATTTGTATTGAATGAAGTCTGTATTATAGGATATCTGGCATTGCAATAAAAGTCAAACAAGCTTGGAAAAGAAACCGCTTTTACATTTGATTTAAGTACAGTTATATCTACCATTACATGCACCACTTAAGGATAGTACTGATAAGTATATGGGACACTAGGAAATCCTTTTTAGGCGCAACCTTTGATATTAGACTGATTGTGCAGTGCAAAAACTCAGCAACAGTATTGTATGTACCATGTAATGTGGCACCGAAAATGAGCATTAAAAAACTATATCTACGAAAGTAATTGCTATTCGTCTTTGAGGTAAAAACCAAAGAAAAATGCCGAGCCCATCTCGTTATTTTGCTGTGGCAACAACCGTTTTTAAAATATATTTGGGGCGAAAAGAACAAGAAAATATTGAGCTCTGCAAATGTGCCAATTGGTCACACCCAATAATTAAGATCAATAAATGCACTCACTCATACTTTTTATCTTCGGTTTAATGACTTACGTAAACATTTAGGAAATCGAATATAGAACAAGAAAACAGCTTGGACAAATAGGGTCAGTTTGCTTTGGTTCTAGACAAGCAAAGATTACGGAAGGTTGGGGTCAAAAATACCTCTCTCCTACCCCAATGGGTGTACTATATATTATTCTAGAAAAAAAACATCCTAAGATTATATTGCACCCGTATGTAAACGAGTCCTTGAGACCATGTCACGCAGTACATTTTATTTACAAGATGCGCATGGCACAGCATATTATGGACAGACTCCTCATAAAGGCGCGGAAATACAAGTAAAAAAATTGAAATATTTGTAGCGCAAGATTGTGGCGTTGCAAGTTGCAGAGTGAATGTTGCTCATATTCCTGCCTCGCGTGCAACATTTTCTTTGTACAAGAGGTTATTCTTCGCGCAACAAAGTAGCGCTACAAAAATTTTGTATCGCACGAGGTGGTAACACGAGCAACATTCGCTCTGCAACTTGCAACACAACAATGTTGCGCGACAAGTTGAACTGTTGTGTTACAAGTATTACCGTCCCCTAACGATATCACGTGGCGCAAACCCTTGCCAAGACTGACGAGTTTCAGTTGCAGTACAAAGTCGTTCTTTTTCGCCGAGAATGATCACAAAGCCACTGAAAATTATGTTTCTATGTTAAGTTGTACCCGAGTTATTAGCGTTTTATGTTTTTGGTTGCGTCATATTCAATGACGTCATTAACAATAACAAAACTTCGTAGGCAGCAATAGGTTGTAGTAAAATAATGTTTTCTAAGACTACTAAATACTCCTTATCAATGATTCGTATAAGAAAAGTTAATTTTTTTGACATTTTTAGCTTAACCACAGTGAACCCGGCTCCGGTACGTAGGCTTTAAAATACGTATGACTTTAATTTATCGAATAATCGAATCTGCATGAATATAATTTTGTTGCATCGGATGAACTTTTAAAATGTTGAAATGTTATTATCTTTTGATGGTTTCTGATTGGCTTGACTAGCCAGAGTTGGAATGCATTGTTTTCATTCTAAATTTTGATTGGTTCTCGCTGTCTAAGTGGCCCCGGTTATAGTAGTCGCATTGTAACGTTCTGGAAATAGCGCAGCGCGGCTATTACGTCACGGATATATAGCCACCTGCCGTGAATCAGACAAGAGTCACATACATTTTCTGTAAATTAGAGGCCGTTTTCCTCAACTTTTGCTCGTAAATCGCGAAATTGGGCACAAATTTACTCAAAATTCCAATAATATTGTGTAAATTATTGATCTGATGTGATTGAATAAGGTTTTATGAACTACCAAACGACTGGAAACTTTCTACATACCATAGAGGTAGACTCAGAGTCGGCACTTACCGCTCGAATCCTTTTCGTAGGATAAGAATAAATTCAAACAAATATCATGCGTTATAAATAGCTAGGAAATTATTCAATTTCATCTCACTCTCCCCTATAATGGTGCTAAACCTTAGGTTTAAGGCAGCAAGTTCAAATAATGGTCAGTGACCGAATCCCGTAGACCGATACTCCAGCAAATATTTAGTGAAGATTTTGACGGTATCTTAAATTAAATTGACATTTCACCTAATACCAGTACTTAGTGCTGTGCATATCTCTTTAGATACCTTCCGGTTTATGGGATTTGCTGGGAAAAAACGTTGATAAAATGTAAAAAATACAGAGTTGAGCTCTAATCTCCCATGCATTTACTGTAAATTTGGAGCTTTGTTTGTCTGAGTCACGCGGGGGGTCCAATAGTGTGACATCTATTTTTTTATTGCCAAGCAGATATTGATTATTTATTTACTGCCATAGTTTTATCCAAGCTAACTTACGGACTTAGTGTTTATGCTGCTTCAAAGCCAGAGCTCACAACTGTACAGAATTTTATTCGCCGCTGCTACAAGCGCAATTACATTTTATATCTTATAGACATACAAGAGCTAGTAGAGAAATCTGACCGCGCTATTTTTCACAAAGCAAGTAAAGCAAGCCATCCTTTACATGAGCTGCTGCCTACCAAGAAGGAGTCGTCTTTTAGTCTGAGAAAAACTAGTAGCCTTTTACCTAGAATAAATACAGAGCGTTTTAAAGAATCTTTTATTTTTGGCTGTATTTTAAATATAATTTATATTTATTATTTAAATGTTATAGATATATTATCTCTTAATTTTTAGATTTTTTGTAAACTGATTGGTATGTATTTTTACCCCAGTGAAATTCCCAAAAAATCATTGTTTTATAGATTAAAATGCAAAAATTTCAGAAAACTGTTCGATACACGCATAGGAAGGACTCTTATTATGACTCTAATTATGACTCTAATTATGATTTTATAACATTTTGTAGAGCTAGTGAACTATAAACAAAAAATCGCCTAAAGGCTCGTGCAATTACAAGAACTTTCAAAACATTACTCGTACCTATTAATTTCCAAATTGTACGAGAAGGTCGTGCGATTTCCTATACTAATTGTTAAATAAAGACATTATTATTATTATTATTATTATTAGTAGTAGTAGTAGTAAGGCCGCGCTGTGCTATTATTAGGGTTGCAGGGATATTTAGGTATCCAATTACATTTAATATTAATAGGTTTAATGATAAATATTCTTGTTTACCGACCTTAATCTCCATCAACACCTGCTTGAATTTCAGTTTCAACAGTCGATTGAACTTCGTGTTTAAATTTTGTGGCGTAGAAATGAAAATGTTCAAAAAAAGTCGACCCGTTTTGCTCGGACTTTTGGTGCAGTTTTTCATTAGCTCATGCCAGTGCAGTTGTTTTATAGATTAAAATGCAAAAATTCCAGAAAACTGTTCGATACACGCATAGGAAGGACTTTTATTATGACTCTAATTATGACTCTAATTATGATTTTATAAAATTTTGTTGAGCTAGTGAACTATAAATAAAAAATCGCCCAAAGGCTCGTGCAATTACACGAACTTTCAAAACATTTCTCACAGACCGCCATATAAAGATGCCCATCAGAGTTAAATTCCTGAATGCATGCGTGAGATCTCGACTGCTCTATAGCGTACAGACATGGCCATTGACAGAGAAAGAACAAGCAAAGATTGAGAGTATATGGCATGGATTCTTGAGACGAATGGTGAAGGGAGGTTACAAGAGAGTGAAGGACGATAGGAATGAGGAGGAACTGGTTGATGACGATAAGGGATGGCGTTTTATACTATCTAACGCGGACCTACGGCGCATCACTGGCACATGGCCAATAAGGAAGTACTATGTCCAACAACACTTGAAGTACTTAGCTCACATATGTAGAATGGACAATGATGATGTGCGAAAACAAATTCTTTTTGATGAACGTGCCCCCAAGTGAACTGCACTAGAGAAACACCTAGGAATGGATGCTCAGCAGATAATTAGAAGGACAATGATGGACAGAACAAATTTCCAGTGTCTGTTAGACCATATGGACACACCCTAGTGGGGTTAAATCCCCAGAAAAGGGAAATAAAAGAAGAAGATTGCTCGTACCTATTAATTTCCAATTTGTACGAGAAGGTCGTGCGATTTCCTATACTAATTGTTAAATAAAGACATTATTATCATTATTATTATTATTATTATTATTATTATTATTATTATTATTATTATTTTTAGTAAGGCCGCGCTGTGCTATTATTAGGGTTGCAGGGATATTTAGGTATCCAATTACATTTAATATTAATAGCTTTAATGATAAATATTCTTGTTTACCGACATTAATTGCTATCAACACCTGCTTGAATTTCAGTTCAACAGTCGATTGAACTTTTTGTGGCGTAAAAATGAAAATGTTCAAAAAAAGTCGACCCGTTTTGCTCGGACTTTTGGTGCAGTTTTTCATTAGCTCGTGCCTCTGCAGTTGTCTTGATGGACCATATTTTGATAAACTCGCCTTTTACAAACTCGATGTGGGAAATCCCCTCCAAGCAAATTTCGTTCAGGATTTCTTGCAGTGTTTTATGCATTGCGCTAATTTTCTTGAGTGTTTATCGCTTAACGTCGCTGATCAGCCAAACCAAGATGGTCTGTATGAATGTGTGTTGCTCAAGAATAGCACAAAGCAGTTCCCTGAACTTCTAAGACCATCTACCGTTTATCACCACTACGCTAGACGTTTTTCGGTAGGTATATCTAATTTATCCTTGGGTTTAAATTTCATTATTACCAATTTTGCACAGTATCTATTTAGGTGTTAGTTAGCCCATGTACTCGCCTCTCACCACTGGGGTCTTCAAGTGAGTAGAGTTTGTTTGGTCTCCCTCTTGATTCGAGGGTTTTTCAATATTTTTTTCGGTTGATAATCCTCCCTCAACAAAACCTGACACGCTAAATTCTGACAATTCTGATTTCAGTTTGATCTGTGAGTTATATTAACCGTGTCCTAACATATATATATATGAAATGTGAGTTAATCGTGCCTGGACCTAGATCAGCCATGCAGAGCGGGTTGTTTCAGGGTAACGATAAAGTTTGAAGGCCTCTATTTGTGGTTATTAGTCATACAATCCAACCCACTCTGGCGCCCTTCGGATGAATGAAAGGAATGAAAAACTTTATTTATACACGGAATTAAACCATCAGTCAAATATCATTATTCATGCTAAAACTACAACTTTTAAAATTGCTTCCATTCGGAGAGATTATTAGTAGCTAAGGACGATTACATATTATACTTTCATATAATTGCACCAAATGAAACAAACCGTCAAGCAGTAACTAGGACTGTTGACATTGTGACGATCCATCAAAGAGAGCCGAAGATATTACTATTTTGTTGTAAAGCTGAAATTTTCATTGTAAACTAGACCCTGTGACCAGGGTGAACTCGTGCCGTAGGGGATGTTGTGCTATGTGTTTAGCTTGGTACTGGTTTGAAATGAAAAGGTCAGCCCAGAATTCCAGCCATCAGGGTTTTTATTATTCATTATTTTCAAAGTTTCATAAGACAGTAGCAGAACTCCAAGTAATTCCTTAAACAAGACGCTGATGGCAGCGTGCACTGGGTTACCTGGACCGGGTGGGGCAGGGGGAAGGGGGAGGGTCCTAGGGTACCCTTGACCCATCCTTTGTGGATAAAGAGTGATCAATTATAAAATAAGCTCACTGTAATTCGGTTTTTAATATTTCTGATGTATCGTACTGTCGAGGCCCTCGTTTTCTTTTTACTTCGTTTTTCAAAAGACAGTGAGAGACTGCCTACTATAAATGTACAGTGAAAGCTATTTTGGAAAAAAAAGTTAAATCAAAAACTAAATCATCGAAAATACCCATTTTGGTGAAGTCCAACTTCCATAACCTTCCGATTCCAGTCCGATTTTTATCATACGTAATTAAGTCGCAGACAGAAAGTCGGCAAAGCGAGCTGACGGAGACACGTTTGCTTGAGGGCAGCATTATTTATTTACTACATGAATCCTTCGTCTAGAACGGTAAGACGAGCAAATAATTGCTCAAAACAAATTAAACTACCCTCAGAATTGTTTTACTTTTTATAATTTTCTATGTTCGTATATATTCGTAAAGTCAATCGACAGTGAGCCGTGAGTTGAATAAGAGATCGATCTGATGGTCAAAATGCATGCGTTCGATTTAACAATATTTCTCATCGGTAAAACTCAAATGAAGTCAGGACATCCGATCGGTTTGATTTCGCTTGGAACGCGTAGAGATTCTTTAACACAAGAATTAAAGACTGGCCATGGATAGTTTTTCCTTTTATACTGATACTACAAATAATACTGCTTTAAATAGCTGAGTCAAAGCACGAGTAGTTAATCAAAGTTAGCCATTTGCCGCGAGCAATGAAAATTCTTCAGAGGCCTGGGCACAAGTAAAAAAAAAAAGGTATTTTACGACTGGTTTACCACAGGTAACCCAGTAAAAAACAAAACTCATTTTTAGACTCGGGCCGGCGGCTAAAGGCCTGGCCACGAGTAAAAAGGCACCTTTTTATTGACTCACGGATACTCCGTAGGAGTATTTGTGAGTATATGAAATCACTTTTACATTTGCATAAAAAAGCTGTGTAACAATGGTCTATTGTTCAAATATTCCTCTAGACTGCTTTGCGCGCTCAGTTAGCTCCTGATTCAAGGCTCATCGTAGTTCATAGAAGTTTAAGCCTAATGTACTAACCATTAACTAAATTCAGGCACTCAAAGATGATCAGCAGTATTCTCTGCTTGAACAATCGAGGGTTAGTAGCAAAATAAGGTTTGAAACCGGAATAAAATAACAAATTGTTTCGCCGTTATTTTCACTCGTTAACTTCGTCCTGCAAAATGGTTTATTTTTATTTTAGCGAATCTCACATGGTCTGGTTTAATTCAATGTTCTATGAAGAACCCAAAGGACCTCAAATACTGCTATAAATAACAATGAAAAATATAAAAATATAAAATAGATCGATAATATTTCTTGTGAGCATGCCATTTGACCCTTGCGTTCAGTCATAGCCGTTTGACATCGTCAAATCAACTCTGAAATTAAACCAAAAAGCTAAGCGTTGAACTATAGAGAAATTTGGTCGAATAGAATGGCCAGTGTTGCAAACACATTTGGTGAGCACAAAGAGGACAAAGACAATAACAATTCTGAAGGAATCAGTTTTGAATAAACGATCGCGGTGGTTTTACTATTTATTAAAATGAATCCTTCTCGAGTAAACAACATTAATTTCTTGAACAACCTTGGGCAAGTCTAACAAACCACATGCCAGGACACAGGTATCCCATATTTATTTTGTGGTAGTTGGCAGAGTAGTGGGCATATCCGTGAGTCGTCTCATTGAGACCTTTGATTTTCAATGCTTAAAGGAGTGTACCACCTCAAGATGTAAGAATGGCGGCACGTGTCAAACCTTGGCAAACGACTTCCGATGCCACTGCCCGCAAAAGTTCACGGGAAGACAATGTGAAAACTGTAAGTAACACTGAGTCCGAAGCTATTCAATATAGACCCTTTTCAAATATGACACCCATGACGCCAGACGAGGATAGATCCTGGGATGTCCCAGATGTTGTGAGTGAAACCATCTTGTTTTGACTCTTCCGAGTTCGTGTAGACTTACATATTCAGGGCCGTAGTGCCCACAAGGGACGGGCGGGCCTGTTCCATCCCCCCTCCCCCCCCCCCCCCCCAGCCCGTTTTCCCCAGAAAAGTAAAGACATCACTAATTAAATAATCTTTTTTTTTTAATCGCGTGTTGAGAATTGGTTTTGTGCCCCTACCTCTTCCAAGTCTTTCAAGGCTTCCTACGGCCCTGATATTTCTTCAGTTTTTTTTATGTGGATTCCTTAATATAATATTAGCCATGCACGTTATGTACCGAATGACAGATCTAGACCTCCCATCCCCTCGAACTTGAATGGGGAAATGTCCCCCCCTTAAGAAACCTAGCCTTTATACTGTCACAGGGTGAAAAGGCTTATGCTATAGGCCGATTACTTTACTTCATAATCGACTATATGCATCTGATATTCCATCGTGATTTAACAAACTGTGACTCTCCTCTCCTCTCCTCTCCTTGTAAAAGGCAAAAGGTCAGTGCCCGTCCAGGGCATTTGGTATTTTCCTAATAAACAATGTCTTTTCGAATTTCAGTATTGTGCAATACCAGCATTGCCCTTGGGATGGAAAGTGGAGCCATCCCTGACTCAAGCTTTACTTCATCTTCTGAGATGTCGAAATATAAAGCCAATGCCGCTAGACTGAACGGACCAAAAGAGTGGACTCCTCTGAAGTCCATAGACAAGCAGTGGATTCAGGTTGATTTAAGCACCGTTACCAAGGTGACGCATATTGCCACACAAGGTAGTCGTGACCTAGATGAATATGTCAAAACCTACAGCCTGCAAAGCGGTTTGAACAGTCATGACCTGGTAGATTACCAAAGAGGCAGGAATTTTACCGGGAACATTGACCACCAGACTGTTGTCAAGCAAGCTATCCAGCCTGCCATTATCGCAAGGTACATCCGGCTGCAACCGAAGAGTTGGTATGGTCGTATTTCGTTAAGACTAGAGTTTTATGGATGCAGATAAAAGATAACTTTATATACTGCCGATAGAACTTTTAAGTGTAACGTCAATTGTATAGAAAAACGACTTCCGGTTCCAAAATGAAAACCAGTTCTATAAACATTTTGTTTACTGCCAGCAGCAACCCAATATCAGATCTAGAATACACAATGTGCATCAAAACTCACAAAGCACCAAGGAAACCGAGCCCTGCAAAAATGAAACAGGGAAATCAAAGGATATATCAGGAAAAAAAACAATACTTTTATTTTCGTCTGTTGAAATGCTTACATTTCCATAGAAAATGTCGGAAAAAGAATTGTCAGATGAATTTTTAGAGAAGCCAAAAAAGCGTAAGGACTCAGTTTCCCATCATGCTTTGTGCTAGAAATTCGAGTTTGTGCACATTGGTTATTCTCGAGTCTTCCATTTAATAAGGTCAACCTAATGAGGAATAGTAATCAGATATAATCACTAAAAACGCTTTTCTGCTTTATTAATAATTCTCATTAATCATATCAATAAATGTTCTAGATTATTCCATATCCATATATTTAGTCTAGTTTATTACATTCATTATGTTGTTATTTGGAAGCGACTATCAAAAGAGCTGAACATATACAGCAGTCGAACCATCACGCCATGTGGGATCTCCTACAACCTTGGCCCGGCACATTGGACAGGTCTGTTCTCGGTCAAACCACAGGGATATACAGTCCTCACAAAATATATGCTGACGAGAGAAAGGAAAAAAACATTACAATGAGATAGGAGGCCTTTACAGAGTTTGACAAACAAGGTGCATTGGTCTAATGAACATCAGCACAGTCAACAGTATATACAGCTATTTCAAAAAAGGTTGGTGGAGGTTTTGTTGCATGTTACCTAGCCCGAAATGGGTGATGAGAAAGCAATCAGCGAAAGGTCACAGCAGGATGCAATTTTCCCAGACTGTGTCTGCACGTTTTCCCAGCATACTTTCTTCTGTCCTCACATCAATTGGATATATAGATATAACATTTCAAGTTTGGTAAGCAACTTGCAACAAAACCTTCACCAAACTTTTAACTTTGTAAAACTTGTGAAGAATTTGTGCTTCAACGATAAAAAAGTAGGTGGCAAACATTTGCAATATACGATAGTTTTTATACTCATGAGAGCAGAATTCTATTGCTTTTCCTTTCATATCCTTTCGTATCTAACAAAAGACTGCTCATTACAACCAATATGGCTGCCACGTCTTTCTCACTTGACTCTCTTGGGAACGATTGTAATCCATCAATATTGAGCTGCATTGGGAATATGCCACAAGGGGTCTAAAGCTGGGTCTCAATCAGCTGATAAAAGTTTTTGAATCTCATTATCTGCTCCAAATGGTGGTCAAACACTGACCACCATGTGTTGTCAGCCAGAAAGAATTCTATTGAAAACTTGTGATTCAGCTGATGAGCATTTCGCTCGAGACAGGAAATGACGTCAATTGAAACCCAGCTATTACCACCATTTGGAGCAGATAATGAGATTCAAAGACTTTTATCAGCTCATTGAAACCCAGCTATAATACAGAGCCATGTACACTAACCTTGCACGTTCTGAGCATGATAGGGTCGGTTAGTTCCTCTTGGCATATCGGACAAGATTCACTGACTTCTGAAATTTGTTGTTTGGAAGGTACTGTACCGTATTGCTAAAGAAAGAGAGAAGGGAAAAACATGAATACACTTCACAAACTCTAGAGTGATCTCATTGATAAGGTAAAATGTTCCATGGATACCATAGTATAATTTCATAGTTGTAGTTGTATTTGTACTACTACTAATAATATAATAATACATCTATTTAGACAGGGTAGTCTGATCAGTACAAAGTGCTGGTATCAATAAGGGCCCTGTGTATAACAAAAAAATAACAATACAAATAAATCCAAAATAAGAATGAAGAATAAAATATCAAAAACAAATTCTAAGAGATATTTAAAAAAATTCCTATAAAATATTCCTATAAATATTCCAATATACTCTACTCATCGAGTCAATCCTGAAGCTCCCTATTATTTGACTCACCACATCACGACAGAAGGTCTGGTATGCACTGTAAACCTCTCTAAGCTTCCCCAGTATCATACGTCCCTAAGAGAGGAAAATACTGCATGAATACTCAGCAAGGCATTATCTTTACACTAATCTTGAGGGCCGTAAGTTAGATAACTAAATAGGTTAATGCATCACCCTCTTTAAATAAAGTTTATTGTATTGTATTGTATTGTAATCTTTAGCTCAATATAACGTAGCTTATTTAATAAACTTTAAATAGATCTAGATGGACTCCTCTAATAAATATTCCTTGTGGTCCGCCATGCATACTTGATCAGGGTTCATACACAAGGGCGGATCCAGGGGGAGGGTCTGGGGGGTCAGGACTTCCCCTGTGATACGTAGGGTTGCACTGTATTTAAGTAAATTTAGTACGAATAACACATTTGGACCCCCCCTCTCCAGGACCGTAGTAAAAATTTTATGTCGTCGCACACATCTTTGTTTTTTTTTTTTTGCTTCGGCGACTCTTTTCAACATTTGGACCCCCCCTTGAACAAATTCCTGGATCCACCCTTGATACATGATCCCTTATGACAATTTCCAAATCTTTTCCAAAACTTTCCAAAGCTCTTTGACTCAAATGTCCAAAACCCCACAAAAATAAAGCTCAATTCCGTCAAATGGATCTGAAACATTAAACATACATTTACCAAAGCAAAACAATACCACCGACAAGCAACCAGCAAAAAAATCTATAACTTTCCATACCCTAGTGGACCATAAATCAATTTTCCAAAACTTTCAACATCCTGGAAAAATCCATTATCAATTTCCAAAACTTTCCAAGACTTTCCAAAACCTGTACTAACCCTGTTGATGCAACTTAAAGAGATAAGCTTACCTTTAAGATTAAATAGAATGATGTAGCAATCACTGCGAAGTACTCGCCACCATAGTTATAGTCTGTAAAGTAGGCAAACCATAATGGGATGGGGACAAGCATCCTGTAGCACTGAGACAGATGTTCTAGAAGCATGTAATACTTGCCCTGTAAAGAAAATAAACCCTCATGTCAGATAAGCAAATTTTCCATCATCAAGGTGGTTGGGGGGGTGGTTCAGGAGGTTTGTCTGAACCCCCTAAACCACAATCCAAGCCCTAAAAAAGGATGACGAACCTGCTACTAAGACAATATCCAATGTAATAATTTCCTTTTGTTTTTAAAATTGGCAGTTTACAGTAAACCCCCCTTGCTTTTTGTTTGGTTTGGCAATTCAGCAGGCAACCCCCCCCCCCCCCCCCACATGTAGAATGTTTCTTTTGATATGCTGCTGTCCACAATCTTGGATGAATGAAACCAGTTTTACAACCATTTTTACAATTTTTACAACCAATTTGACATGACAGATGTCAAAATCATGTGAAGGATTACACTACTACTTTCAGAACTATGTGGAGTTTCTTGACAGCTTTCCTAAGTTACCCCACATGCGTAACAAAAACAATGTCCTACATCCACAGAGTTCATTTTTCCTTTCAGTTATACCACAGGAAAACAGAGTTTGCTAGCAGGGAATAATATTAACTTACTCTCTTTCTGAAAGGAATTACTCTATTGTGATTGATGATTACGACTGATTTGAGAGCCATTGTGATGAGACGGATAACAAAATCTGAAACCAAAAGAAAACAAACTCAATATACATTTATTTATTTATTTACATAACTTCCACCTTAAAAATATATAAAATCTAAATAACAAAATATGAATCAAAAATATAAATAAAGACAGTAATACAAGGAACATATATAATAATTATAAAACCAAAATATAAAAGGTGAGGGACAGCACAACAGAGCGAGACTCCAAATAAAGTGCACCCATAAGTTTACTTTCTATATCAACAAAGGAAAAAAATTAATGCATAATTTTTGGAAAGCTAAAAAACCATTGTCATTATACATTATATATATAAAAAGACAATGGGCAAAAAATGGATTATTTGGGACCAGGATATGATAGAAAATGGCCCAATCAATTCAAATCTTTTTTTACAACTTTCTGTTAACTTGTCATAAAAACTAGTGATATATACAGATCAGCAAAAGACCACTTGTATCAATTGAGAATGCCGCTCAATTTGGAGGACAAAAAACTAGGTTTTCAATTCTCAGGAGATTGAAATTGTTTTGGTTTGTCCTCCAAATTGAGCTGCTTTGACGTCATGTGTGTGCAATATAATACCTGTTATGCCAGTACACCAAAATACAGTCCATACATCCATTTTATGGAAACTTGGTTTGCTAAACACAAGACTAAAAAACAAAATTACTAAGATTACAATGCAAACCTAACACAATCAAAGCCAGCTGGGTATCACCCATGAAGTATCATCACAGGATACATAGAGGATATTACATGGGGCGCGGAGATACAAATTTTATCTTCTCGTGTTGAAAAGATCTCTTACGAGTGAGCAGAGTGAACTTTTGCCATGCCACGTCCCAAATGTACCTTTTACCTTGCAGCCCCTTCATTTATATACAGTCAGCTTATGAAGTAAACCACTCACATACTTAATGAAAACCCTAACATCCATTGAACCACTCACACGACAGCATACAAGATCCAATCAGAATGCTAGGACATGGCACTTTCAAATTCATGGTATGACTCTTATTGTGATTATTTCACAGTTGTATGATACAGTAACTGCTGTAAAATGCGTGCAATATGACGGCATGACATAAACTACACATACTTCAACACATACCAGTTTTCCAGGTGCTGATTGTAAAAGACATAGTAAATGAAGAACACATTGCCAGACAGAAACAAAAATGTCCAGAGAGACACTCTTATTAGCCTCCGATCCTGAAATAATAGTATCAATAACAGTTGTTCCATTAAATTATTATCTGATCCTCCAAAAACAGAAAAACAGAGTAACTTATTGATGCTTACCTTTAAGGCAACCTGTCTTTTGACAGTATTATTGGCATGGAGATATGTTCCACACAGACCAATGAACACAAGAATACCTGCAGATAATGATGCAAGTAATTATTAGTGATCAATTCCATACTTCATGTTTACTAACAATAGCATTGTGATGTTAATATGGAATATATTTTCTTCCAATGCCATCAATATAACTCATATTGGTGGCTCAAAATCACAATAAGTTTTGTATCGCAATTCTTTTATTGCCCAGCAATTCTGAGTCGACAACACAGGTTTATATTGGCAGCTCTCTCCCAATCAAACATATAGGAGAATCATGATACATAGAAAGAATGCTAATTGTTGCATACTGTACTTCTAGAAAATACATAAAGTTTCAGGGGGAAATGCAACTAAATGTATGGTCAAACTCAATGGCTATAAGAAAATATTTGATTTTATGATCAAAAAAGATATTGAACTTATATCAAGAACTGCACAAAAATAATTACATGGTTTTGGCTAGCTTAGGAAATTAAATTGCATCAGAATTAATGCAGAAATTTTATAGTGCAATGCCACCTTAAAAATAATAGTTATTCGGCTTATTACGTCATGTTGATAAAAATACAACAAAATTAGCATAGAATTGTTTACCAGTTGACTACACTACGTAACATTACTCACCAAGCCTATGATCCCACATAATTCTGCTCAATAACAGCAGCACAAACGGCAAGCTCTTCTCAAGCCACGAAATTGTGCCTTGAAACTCCATCCGATCCCCAGTCGACCGAGAATTGCCAGCTCCTTGAGCAGAACCCGCGTTACGATTTCCTGATCCATGCTCCATATTCTCCTCCGTTTCTGACGAGTGTCCAGAGTTCATATTCACGTTTGGGGAATACCTCCCCGGGTCGTTTCTCATTCTAGATCCATAACGATTAATTCCAGGGTCTGTCTCGAAGCCTAAAGCATGAGATAAGTCCACATACGTCGAAGGAGACATGGGAGATAATGGTGAAGTTGAAGTCGATCTTGAGTTCGCCGTTCTTCCAGTTGACCCAAAACTCGGCACAAACTCGCGAATCACAGACGTTAGAGGACTTAGGTTCGATAAAGTTATTTGTCCATTGCCTGGTGTGTATGTCCATGACGCTGATCGTACGTGGGACGATCTCTGTCGATACGAAGATAAATTTCTGTTGCTCTCCGCCATCTTGTTTTAATTTTTCTGACGCAAAAACTCGTGGGCTGAGTGAGGACTGGGGGAAAGTAAGCTCGCTTCAGAGGAGACTGGTAATGAGTCAGAAGCTCATTTCATTCAATTCCTATCTCATCCCATCCATCCCATCCCATTTTGTGTTATTTCGCTTACAGTAATTTTATTGTATTCCTTCGACAAATGAAAGAAAAAGGACCTGGGGCAATAATTCTGGAATATGAATTTCATGTGATATTGTATCCACGAAGGGGTGAATCGTAAAAGGAAAACTACAATCAGTAACAGTTAGATCAGTGCTCAGCTCTGCAGTACTCCCGTTAACTGGTTCTTTATACTGTAACAATATGTTGCAAAGCTGAATGAAACCTAAAAATGTTGTTGCTAGCGATTTTAATCAGAAAATTGTAATGATTCCTTTGTTCGTCGGCGTTAACTTTGCGAAGTGCCAGAGAAACAAGGGGAAGCGGGATGAACCAAAAAAATTTTCTCGGTAAAATAAATAAAAAGAAGCAAGAATGGAAATCAGTTTTCATGTATGTTAAAGTGAACAGACTTGCAACAAAGGGTCGGTATGGAGGCGAGTTACAGAAAGGGAAAAAAACACGACCCAGAGTAACCTTAATCATACATTTAAAAAAATCACAGACTTGTGTGGTTTTTCTTTACGGCCCTTAGGAAAATTCCGGCCATGATATCAAGAATCTTAGCTTGTTTTTGTTAAAGGCTGGTGCGTGTGACAAATGGCGATTGACAGGCAATGACGTCATCATGACAATGAAATCTCTAGATTTTGAAAATGACAATTGAATTTTTTTTTTAGTTTGCATTGATTCCATGGAATGTTGTACGACTTGTGATTAAATTTTAATGGACTCGAGCCATAAAGTCTCGAGCTGCTAGGATGCGATAGGATCAGTAACTTCCAAAAGTATCTTTTTTTTCCTTTCTTTCTTGTTTTCTTTATGCTGAAAGACAAAATGTCCGTCAAATCTTTCGGCTTCGGTGTTTTTTTTGCTGATTGCATTTCTAGAATATCAAGCAACAAAACCCAAAGTCGGCTATAAGTCTTTTGGCTGACACATTTAATGATAGTTCATTTGCCCTTCGGCTGAAAATTTTGGAAGTTTGCTTTCCAAAGCCTCAAAGTCTGGAATAAATCAGAAACTTGCTTGTGCAATCCAAGTCATGTCTAGCTACTCATACCCTGTTAAAAACACTAAAGTAAGACCCATTTTAAGTCGCACATTAAATGTTTATCCAACTGAATGCAAACTAAGTATTCAAAAGGCAAGAAAAACTGTCTGAATATCAGTAGGTTTTGGTAAGACAAAGTCATTAAAAGTTTCCCACAAGCTCTTGATAAGTTGAACATTGAAAAGGCATGTCGGCGCTTCTAAGTAGTTTTAATTCAGCTCAAAGTCAAAGGCGAACGGATATTTGCAAAGGTTTAAAACAAAAGACAAAACCACTACATGTATTTGGGTCCGGTTGCAACGCCTCGACGTCCATCATTATATTTCATTTCATGTGAAAAATTGTTAAGCGGCCTTCGATCGTATAGGCAAAGACACATTCGATAAAGTTGATCGAGTCACCCGAGGCCACGAGGAAGGAAGCTTATGCTAGTATTAGCAAAAAACCATCCAAAACCGCTAATACGATGAAAATACTGTAAGTAATAATTGGAAACCAAAGCCTTTAGTTTTGATCAAAAATAAGAAGCGACAAGAAATGAAATAAATCCAGATTAAAACGACTGTTTCGAAACCAAACTACTTTACTAATAAACCACATTAAAAGAATTTCAGAAATGCTTATCTTGTGGCAAGAAATCTCTAGATTTTAATGAAAGTATATGTCAAAAACCGAAGAGGGTTCCGAAACAATCTATTTGAAAACCAATCTTGCGGAATTGTCATTGAAGTTGTAAATCACAGCCTTGAATATTTTCGTGGTTCTGAGCGATTCAAAATCAATAATGTCGTAACCCTACATTTAATAAACAAAATATATTTTCGCAATCCAGTACATCAGGCTAAAAATCAGATATTTGCTTATCTAGATTAATAACATGACAAGTTTCAAAGAGTTCCTATATTTTTGACACTTTTGTCGCTCTTTCTTGATGAAAAAATGTTTTGGAGCGAGCATCAACTTGTCTACGTGCATCGAGAAACACTGGATATTCAGTTTATGGGAGAATAAATAACAATTAAACTCCAATACCGGTGAAATGCTTTACAAAACCATAAAAAAGGGAAATTATAGTTACTAAAGTATGTGAATATTGTAAAATTTACTTCTCTAGGAATTCCGGAATTAAATCAATTCAAATTTGACTCACTCGAGCTAAAATCTTAATAAATATCTAGAGGATAAATGAGCTATTTGCGTATAGCTTCCGTTTTCGCCTTTAGGTTTTACGTTTTTTCCCAATTGATCAATACTGCACAATTGTTAGTTCTTTTGAAAATTAATTTGTTTACCTAGGAAGTCAACCTGGATTAAACGAACTAACATCGATCAACTCAATTTTTATTGATTCGGCAATATAACATCTGCTTCAGCTTGAGCTGTGGGGGAAAATAGACTAAGATATATAGGCTTAGAACTTCCTCAGTTAGACCACACCCCGTCAGATTGATAAAGCTTGCTGGCAGGTTGGGCGGTGAAAGCAGAGTTCCAAGATCCAGAAACACCTAAACCCATACTGTTCTAAAGCTATTTTGAGGAACTTGAGGTAAGTATCACATTGCATTGGTTCATGTTTTTTTTTTTAAGATATCAAACAAAACAATGATTTTTTCAGTTACGGATGATAATGACAGCGAAATGTTTGCAAAAAGTAAAGGATTGAAATCATATCCAAGCAGGGGTTCGGGTGGCTTAGCTTCAATTTTCTTTATAAAAAAAACCTATAAATTGAATCCGTCTCGATGGTGGCATTATAAGTAAAGCCCGATAAAGAAGATAGCAGTACGCTACATTTTATTGTAAAAAAAATTATATTCTTTATCTCATTTTTGCAAAATTGAAATTTCAAACATTGATCGCTTGGAAATCCGCGATAGGTATTCTTAGAGCAGGATCCCTTAAAATATTTTTAGATATTTAATTTAAATTTTAAATAGGTTAAAACCCTTGAGTGTGACTTCCACTTTCCACAGTCTTGCTGTATGCTATGAATTATAGAATTACTGCAAGGAAACACTTGTTATCGTACATTTTTGTGATCGACACTCAAAGACTAACCGCAAAGTTCCCGCAGAATGCCGATTCGACAAGACAAGATATACTGTTTTGAAGATATTTCCTTTTTCTTAGCTCAAAATAATATTTCGAAAGGCATAAAATAACTGCAAATCCATTTGTGAATTACATATGTTTTTTCATGTTGACCTTGCTGTACCGTTTCGACATAAAGTAAAATCTGGCCACGGTCCGGCTTCAAAAAGAAAGAAAAGAAGAAAAAAAGTAAAAGGGAAAAAAAATATGGAAGTACGAATGACACAGTATGAATGAGAAAGTCTTCATAAATTGACAACCTGATTGAGGTAGCATATAATACCTCCCCGACCACGCTTACTGAATTATTTTGATAATTTTCTTTCAATTTAATTTTTTTTCGAATGTTTTGAAAAGGGGAGGCGGATAATACAATAAATGATTTCCGAAAGCTATGACAAATTTAGAGGTTTAGGTTGATATTATAGTTTTTTCGATCAGTCAACATCACGTTAGACGCGGTTCACCACCCTACCCTACGTATCCCTACCCCTCCCTTCTAAAAAGCCACCTGACTTGTATGCATGACTTGTACTTTATATGTGAGTAAGGCTGTGTGGAGTAGAATAGTAAAGAGAAGAAATAAATATTTTTGAAGATTGAGTAATCAGGCATGATAATTTATAAATCTAGTCGAGTTGTCAGTTGACGTTTTGCATCAGCCAACCATTAGACCACTGATGAAGACCGTATTACCTTGGTTGAAACGTTTGGATTTTTAAATTCTAAAAGTCAGAGACAACTCGACTAAATTTATAAAAGAAATAAATAGTTGACACAGTACACAAGCAGGGAACTCAGAAAAGATTCAGAGATTCAGAGATTCAGATCCTAACTTACATATTTTACAAGTTTTTGATTTTAGATGCACTTGATTTCACTGATGAAGACTGATAAAAGCACTCATGCGAAATCTATAAAATAATGTTTTCCTATTATTACTAACAATGTTTTATTATCTTTATCAAATGCAAACTAAGCCATTGATTGGATTTGATCGTGCTTTGTCTTACGAATAAACACTTAACAAACATACAGCCCAAGTATTAGTAAGATAGACCTCAAATTTGCAAATTTCTCGTGGGTGTACAAAATATAAATGACTAGATAAATGAATGAAATTGGTGTTGATGAATGGATGGAAAGATAGATGGGAATATAGCAAAAGGTGCGTGTTCTAAATTTTGTGCCCCCCCCCCCCCCCCCCCCTTTCCCCACTCAAAATCCTTGATCCATAGATGAATGGATGGATGGCATGACCAGGGGCGGATGCAGACAAAAATATAAAGAATATAGCTTTACTCAATGCTGCGAATGACACTGCCAGAACTTGGAAAATATGAAAATGTGTTTTCTGTTCCACTTCAAGACTTTTAGCTGAAGGGGGGCTACAGCCCCCTTTGCCCCTCCCTAGATCCGCCCCTGGTGACAGATGGATAAATGGATGGATGGATGGAATGGATAGAAGTTATTTACAATGCAATCATGAGAGCTTGAAGATGAAACTAAAACTGAGATGAAGTGTTTGTACAAAATGACGACTAACTATATCCATTTGTCTAGATTTTTATTACATTTCCATCAAGAACGTCGGCTAGAAAATCACATTAAACATTTCCAGGCCTATTTCCTGCAGGCAAAAGAAGCTTGCAAAAACACCAAAATACTACACTTAAGATGTTTTAAATCTTGAATATCCAAAATGCAAGTCCTTGAACTTTTACTTTACCGACTCACCACAACTCTCTGGATCAGTTAACCTTTCTTCCGATTGCACGACATTAGAAGGCACGATCCATTCACCTGTGCTTTTATTAAAGCTTTTTACCTTGACTGACGATGAGCTCTTAGGAAATTTTAATGTATCTCCAAGCTACACAAGCAATTACATTGATCTTAGAGTACTAACTTATTCAAAATCAAATGCAATATTGAAATTATTAAGCAATATAATAGGTCTGTACTGATTAAATTATGAAAAAACTTATCACTTTTGTACTAAAATTTTGGAGACGTCTTTTCCCTTTCAAGAAATTTCTAAGATTTTTTTTTTTTTTTGCAAACTCCCAGTAGAATGTAAGACGTTGTTTGCCAAATACTTAAATTTTGTCGTGTGCATGTCCGGTGATTATGACACAGTGTCATTCACCGTTGACATCCTGATTCACATCCTATATTCTAGTTTATATCAAGTGTCGAACACCTCACTAGAAGACAAGGCAGGTTGATATTAGGGTGCGTGTGTGTTATCACAAGGAAAAAATAATAGAAAATTTCTCTTTTGGGAAATGAAATCTTTTGTCATGCAGAAACATTAATTGCATGTTCCTGCCTTACAAGATGGCTGCCTTGAAACCACTTTATACAATATGCAATGCTTTTAACTTTTCGTGTCATTATGCCATGCCCTGCAGTGACCAAGACGTAATCAATTGTTATCTAAGTGCAAGCCAGGGTTTTGATTGGCTCATTAAGCACAGCACTGCAGTTGCAGAACATTGGAAATTGTAGATTTTGATTGGTGCTAGTAGGTCAGTTATCACGAGTTGGATAACGCAGTATCGTCTTTAACTACTAACACTACTCGTATGTGTTCAGTATAATGCACGCGCGTTCGCCATTTTCCCGCTGAATTCCTGAGCATGCGCATAACGGTTCTTATCAGTCAAGAACCTGATGAGTCACACCCGACAATCTCTTCTAAACGAACATAGCACTTAGAATAGCTAGCTTTTTTCCACGAATCAAACGTAATAAATTAGCCACTTTATATGTTAATTATCGTTACAATTATTTTACAATTAAGTGAAATCATAAGAAACAATTTATAAAACCCGATTTTTGAGCTGATTGGGTATTTTACAGATTCTGGTGGTTTATTACGATGTTACTCAGAAAATTCTTTTTCTACTCATTGAATTGATATCATGCGCAGATGTCACTCATGATTTCAAACAATTGCTTCAAGTCCTGGCATTTGGGTCAGTTTCTATACATTTATTTTATTGTTGACCCAAATTTCTCGACTTGAAACAATTGTTTGAAGGCAATAAGTATTTTATTTCCTTCTATATCTTGCTTTTATTTGAATTTTCTTTCGATATAAAAGCCTCAGTGCTTCAATTTAAGGTACATGAATTAGTACGTGGCTTAGAAAGGACTCAACTGACACTACTGTGTCAAATCATTGATCATGCTCGAACTACGAGCCGGCGAAGACACGAGAACTATCCCTGCCAACATGTTTTTCCTACTTAGCTTCTCGGTTTTAATTAAATAATGTTTAATTTCCTCTTTTTGTTGGTTGTCATTATTTCTGAGTTATGATGATAATGGCTAATAAGGTAGCTGCCGCCGTGGCTGGCACCATCCGGCTGTCCAACAATTATCAAGCACGTACAACAAGGCACCTGGACAACTGAAATCTCTTCCTTGTACCGGCGGCAGCGATTGTGCTGATTTATTTTCACACTGATTTTGATCGTCAAGCACGCGAGGCTGAAGCTGGTTCTAGATCTGACAAAAAAAGACCGTATTATAATAACCCTTTTAGGTTATCTACGATTTATTTACGATTATTAGAATTATTACTTATTTACAATGTATTTTTTTCTTACAATTTTAAAAGAAAATTTGGATTGAATTGAATTTTTTTCAGTAATTTATTATTTTTTTTGCATTTTGAATTGTTAATTTTTTTTCAGTTTAAAAACTGAATGCTAAAAGCTTGATTATGTTTCTTGCTTTACCGACATAAATTTGAAGGAAAATAACATGATATTGAACCCATCTGCCGGCTTCATTATCTAATTTAATGGAAGCCACTTTGGTCTTAATTATATTATTCAATGCGTATAAATTCGATGATTTCGTAGAAGACAGCAATTCTGCATGGAATACAGTGAATATAACCAAGAATAGTCTCAAGTAGCCAAATAGAGGGAGTGAATTCGAAAACGCCTATTTCCCGTCTTAGTCATGTACATTAGTAACTTATCGATAAAAAGTCTACTGCGCATGCTCGAAAATTCGGCGGGAAAATACTAAGCAGACGCGCCTGTAAAACTGATATAAATTCGGCCTTGGACGACGGTTGTCAAGGAAGGTGAAACCGGTAAAACTAGATCCGCCCTTGTTAAAGACATGAAATGCTCCATGCACCTACAAAAGATATCATACAGCTAAACAAAGTCAACCAACTTCACCAGCTGCAGCAAACCAACGATATAAGAGTGCACAAGTTATATTAACATTCACTTGGCCTGGCATCATGTTTAATATCAAAATCCACCTAACACTTTTAGATCTGATATTCATACAATTCTACTATCAAAAGCTGGGATTAGAATAATAGCGAAGATGATTTTATCGTAATGATTTCGGTTACTTTTGAAGTGAGTCGGGTTACCAGCAATCAAGGGGCTCTTAGAATGCGGTCTTAAGTGGATCGTCAACTTAGCTCATTCCTTAGTAATCTAACATAAAGAAGGAAAAAGAAACGGCGAAAAAAATAATAAACAAAATATAATGCAATTGATATAATCTCACCTCCAAGATGTGAAAAAATTAATGTATATTGCTTCGTTTAATGGTTTGGTATGTCGCGTGCTCGCATTTTTCTCTGCATTAGATACGGATCAAATTATTGAAAACTTTCGGCGATATCAATCGGCCATTTCTTGCCTAAACCTCAAACACTTGACGGAACATTATTCGATAATTTTGAGGTGAAGTTAATGCTCTTAACTCACGTAAGTTGCCTTCTTTAATAAAGCGTTACGATCTGATAACTATAAGCTGCGGCAGGTTAGAAAACATCGACGGCATTTTTTGCAACAAACGAAGACAAACGATTTTAACATCAGTCAATATCGGTTGACGTATTGTTTATAAACTCTGCCATCGTGATGTTAATGTGCCAAACATTTTCACAATAGGTTTTTCCACTTTGCTTTATTAGATTGCCCAATAGATTTCTGATTGGCAATTTCAATAACAAACAACAACAACAACTTTCGTCATCGTATACGCCCACCGTATCTCGCTTGGCGCCTTGTAGTCGGAGAGATCACGCAATAAAAACCCACCTTAACTGTTAGTTTTAAGAGTGTTTCAAGGATCCCAGTGATTACCTTCGCGATATTTTCTGCGAACGTGAACAGCAAATCCACTACTTGTGATTTACCACCACACCTGTAAGTAAACGAGACGTACAAACCACTGCACGCTATCTTCTCCACTTCTCGCCTCAAAGCATATTTTTTACAAAATCATAAAACTACGACTACTAAATTTCAAATGCAATAACACAATTCCAGAAGTTCCTCACATTCATTATTTTAATACTAAAATTCTTCAGCGGCTCAAAATGGCAAATATCAAAAAAATTATTGAGCTCGAAGTTTCATTTTATCAAATATCAAGAATGGGTTTGATATACAGCGGATCCAACGATGTGAAGACGCCCAAATGATTCGGGTCTATAACTTTTTTACTGCCTCTCAGGGTTGAGGTTTTCATTAATTTTATTCAAATTTACTCCTATTCACATCGAAATTAGATTGAATTTTGTTCTTCATTTGTAGCTGCAATTCCCTAGAAATGTTGGTCAAGCTAGTCATTCTTATTGCAATCCAGCTGGCGTCCACGAGTGGAGTGTCAATCAACAAACGTTCATTGCCTCCAGGACTTCCCCAACCACCAAAGGAGGTGGTCGCCGTAGCAAAACGTGCATGTGAGTCAGCACTTAAACTTGTTTTTGAGTTTTAGTTCAGCATATATGACTGACAATTCTAGATGAACTAAAATCTGATATTTAATGATCAATGAAATTGGGTGTGGTCCATTTGGCCCTTTTTCAATAACTATGATATAGACCCCTTGCACGTGACGTCCAAGCAGCTCAATTTGGAAGACAAAACAAAAGAATTTCAATCTCCTGAGAATTCGAATTGGAAACCTAATTTTTTTCCTCCAAATCGAGCTGCATTCCGAAGTGCTATAAAGGGTCTACAGCATGCCATATGTCTTTTGTTCTTGATATCCTAATGTATGCAAACCCAGCATACAAAATCAATTCACTTCATGTTTTAGCATATCATTCAAGTCGAGGCATTTGAATCAACAATACAGTAAATGTATAGAAACTGACCCAGCTGCCACGACTTCCACGTAATGGAGTGTAATTTTGATAACTGCTATTTTTCCCCCGTTTATCAGTCTGTTCCGCCGAGGGAGGAGACAAGGATGCTGGATGTGAATACTGGAAGACATTAGGCTTCTGTGACCCTGGTAAAGGATACTTGGACT
Source organism: Anthopleura sola (assembly GCA_023349425.1). Lineage (NCBI taxonomy): Eukaryota > Metazoa > Cnidaria > Anthozoa > Actiniaria > Actiniidae > Anthopleura > Anthopleura sola. The sequence goes on from JALHLI010000014.1 coordinate 3,170,803, forward strand.
TCATGGAGGAAACCTGTCAGGTGTCGTGTGGATTCTGCGAGGGTAAGATTATATAATTTGGATCAGTACAGAAATCGATGCTTAACAGTAGCTCAGCGCGTTAAATACGAAGGGAATGTTGACCTGCATGGCGTGGAAGATTTGGGCCCTGTCTCCTGTCTCCGGACGAGGGGCTGTTGCCACTGTGTATATGTATATACCTTAAAGATAGCAACATACTTCTTTACCTTGGGCGTAATGTTTTTTTCATTTCAGACCACGTGCCATTCCCTAGAGTATTATTTCTTTGTTTAACGGCATGAATGAGAAGACACATGAATATGAATACAACTCAAACAAAGGATCTTATTCTCAAGAGAATGACATTTGGTCTGAAATGGGAAAACCTTACGCTCAGAATAAAAAATAGCGAATTCGTTGGATAACTATTGTCTACATATACTACTATCATACACCTACCTTGCCTATATGCCACATTACTAACGCATATTTTGTTATTATTCTAATCAGCGAAACCAACTCCCCCACCAGAGGCATCTCTCGCCAGAGGTAACGTCCTGTAACTAACATATTCAGATACAATCCCTCCCCCAAACTGTCGTACACAATCCCCAATACTATACTATTGACCGAAATAAAATCCTGTTATTTTGAATCGATTATTGCATTCATTATCCAACGCCCTTGTTTACCCATCCATAGCTGGCGATCAATGTTGCTATGACTACTAATTGCTAGGACACACGGTGCTACTGTTGACGTCTGGCAGCGTTAACGTTGCTGAAATTACGCGCAGCCTAACATGTACAGCTACAGACGTGTTAGACGCACGCTGCACTATCGTGGTTGCGCGCAACATTTGCGCGCCGTGTGTCCCTCAGAATTCTGATTTTAGGTCTCATTAAGACTTTGTAGTGAGTTTAATCTTTATTTCACAGTGAATCAATACGAGTGCCTAAGAGCCCATAACGCGAAGCGGACTATCCATGGGGCAAGACCGCTGACATGGGATACATCTTTGACTCGTGACGCGGAGAAATGGGCACTAGAGCTTGCCAGAAATGACGAGTTTAAACATTCCCCATGGAGTGGACAAGGGGAAAACCTTTACTATGTATCACGTGTTAGTTCGTCACCAATCACGTGCGCGGATGCCGTTGACGCCTGGTAAGAGCTAGAGTATCCTGTGAATCATATAAAATCACTGAGATGAGCCGGAAAAGACGTCTGACATAGCGCTGTAATTAGCTCAGCACTAAATTGATCAAGACACTAGACGTCAAATTCCGTACCGTAACCATGCCTTAAGGCAATGTAACTCAAGACGATTTGCACTAACGACGATTTTTCGCGCAACGCTGCAAAAATTTGCATTGTGAGTTGCAAGGTTTTGATTTCATACCAAAAACTCGTAACATCTGTTGCTGAAGTCGAAATTACGGAAAACATCGTTCGATCTGGTATGATACACAGCAACGACTTTTCGCACAATAGCGTTGCGCGAAAAAAATCGTCGTTGCAAATCGTCTCGCGTGTAACATCGCGTTGCAGTTCTGATTTTTTGCTTTCATTTGATATTAACTCTGACCCCGCCACCATCATGCAATGCAATTTCGCGCTGCAAAATGTAATGCTGTGTTCAACATGCAAATTTGACGAAGTCTGTAAAATTCATAATGATTAAATTATTATCAATTTGTCGTTTAAGGTACGCCGAAGTTAAAGACTATCCGTTCAATCATCCACCGCGCACAGTCTTTGATGTCACGGGAAAACAGATTGGGCACTTTACTCAGGTAATACCGGCATCCCAAAACATCTTCCTGATTTATTCAAATCCATATCCTCGACCACAAAACCCTTCGTAGACTGTCCATCGCTCATCAGCTATATCACCGTCGCTGTGTTGTTCGGCATAAAGTCAACCCCCATGAATCATGTGAATCATGTTTAATGTTATAATTTGATTGACATGTATAGCTGGTGTGGAAAAGCACTAAAGAGGTGGGCGTGGCTATCTCGGTCATCAAGCGAGGCATGTGGTACAGTACGTATGTTGTAGCTCGTTATACTCCACCCGGAAATTATAACGGCAAGTTTGCGCAGATGATTGGGAATATTAGAGGGAGAAGCAGCATGAGAGCTTACTAGATGAAGGAGCTGCTACTGTATTTTGTTTCAGTAAGTAAGTAATATGTATAAACAATTATATATATTCACTTTGCAAAAAAATAGAAAAATAAAACAAATAAATGAAAAAAATAATAAATAAATAAATAAATAAAAATAGACGTATAAAAATGGAATAGCCCCTTCACAGTTCCCTTCGCCATCTTGAAAGGTAGCCGTGCTTTTGCATCAAAGTGTGACAACGGTGAGACCGTAATTCACATGTCTGTATCATTGCAAGCTCACCGTTCTTCTCGCTTCGATGCAAAGGCACAACTACCTTTCGAGATGGCGCAGGGAACTATGAAGGGGACTATTCGTCCAAAAATTTTTAATGGCCAAGCAAAATATTGCCCGATTTCACCACCGAAGCTTCAGTTTCTGTCCTCGTGCGGAATGTTCATCAGCTGAATCGCAGGTTTTCAATATAGGCTTTCTAGCTGACAGCACATGATGGTCAGTTTTTGACCGCCGTTTATAAAAGATAATAAGATTCAAAAGCTTTTGTCAGCTAGCGCTGATTAAAACCTAGCATTTAAGAACGATTTTAATTGAATTAACCGTTGTCTTTTTCTTGCAGATACGCTTCTACGTGCAAAGATGCAGAAAGACGCTTAAAAGATAAAATAACTGCCATTATGATTACGAAGTAGAATGTACATGAAATGTATTATGTCCATTAGTTTCAGTAGTATGTAGCCTTAGGACCTGTTCACACTAATGCATGCGTTTTCCAGAATACTTTTCGGATGCATCTTGGTCTTGCGTCTAGACTAAAACGATCGAAAGCGGAGACATTTGAAAATGGGTGCCTATGATCGTATTAGTGTGAATGCGAATCTTTTGATGTGTTTTCGGTGATAGATGAAAAGGCCGGAGCGTTCTAAATTGCATTGAGTGTGGACAGGGCCTTAGTTTAGTAGTACTTCTTTGAGCTTTAATTAAGAATAATTCTTATATTCGCGGCTTTCCATTATCAATATAATCATCATCATTATACTTCATCCTCCTTATCAACATTATCAAACTCGTCACCATCTTAGGTAGCTCATCTGCATGGCCAGTTTTGACCAACATATACTCTTCAAATCATTTACTGTATTACCAACCTGACCTTCGCTTTCCTTATGCTTGTTAGTCGCATTTGGTTCTGTCACCAACTGATCTATAATCGCACCAGAACAGCAGCACTGATATAGCGTAGACATAAACCAGTTCACCAGCACTTTCTTTAACCGGACCTGATCTGCCCACATGGATGTATGCACAGTGAATCATGGCGATTCATTACAATAGGCTGTTTGCACTTCAGCGTTCATATCGGTACCATCAGTCGTATCCTCGAGGGTATCCCATAATGCATTACAGTATACATGGTCGATTGTTTGCCCGATTAGTTTTCCTGTGCACAATACATAAGCAGACTGATTACCCGGATTATCCGGCTTCAATTCTACAACTTAATGCTATGATGTGTCAAGAAATGAAGAGAGTGCTGGGGAACTGTTATTTTACCATTAAACATGATCATGAATAAAACCGTCTAGAACTCTATGAACCTAACCTCAAGGATTACAGTGATTATTTCCGTAACCTTAATGTCATGATGATACAAACCATGCATTGCTCTATATTAATCCGCACTATTAAAACCATCCAATGAAAACATTTGATCAATTGAGTTCATGTTACGTTATTAAAATAGCACGTCGCCATATTTCGTAGTCTTTTCAGTTGTGACCGGGTGTTTTATTATTTGCGCACCCAAACCAGAAGAAACAAGTCCAAAGTTCAGGTCAGAAGAGGGGCACTACGTGGATTTGGTATCAATTCAGTTGCACATATTCTTTACATACAATTAATTCTTGCAAATCCGCATTAGGAAAAATCAACTATAATAGTAAGGCCGGAATGCGCAAATTGAACAATACCAATGTTTTAAAATCCCACTGACCTTTAACGGCGTGTCTTTGAATAGCTGACTTATAAACGAGGTTAAGTCTATGCAAATGAGTCTGTGGTCTTCAAAAACAGCGGTTTGCAAAGAATGCGAACCTGGTGTATTTGTTGCCGTTTAATAAGAGACGTTCATTTTATGACCAGAAGAAGAGGCTATTATTTTCAGGGAAGGAAGTAGTTCTCTTGAAAACTACTTGTAAAGTTTAACAAATATTCCCTATTCCTATCATTCCCTAGCCTCCTACGCAGACGCTCTTAGGGTTGTCACGCAATACTTCTCTGAGAAACGTTGCGTGACGACGTGACGACCCTAAGAACGTCCCGGTCTGCAAAGAAGGCTAATCATTCCCCTTCCCGCGCCCTCGTTCCATTGCTTGGGCTTGCTGTGGTTTACACCTTAGCGACCTCGTCATCATCGTCACAAGATGGCGGCAGAAAGCAAGTGACACTTGAAGCGTCGTGAGGAACATTTAACAGCCATTTTCTGCTACACTCTCGCATCATATCCCACAATCAGCTCATAATATCCTTCTTTCCGCACTGTATATTAGTAAAATGAGCGACTGGGACGAAGAGAGCGATGATAACGAAGCGCCAGCGCCAAGCTCGTGGTCGCGCGAAGTGTTTGACAACAGCCAAACAACCAAACGTGCGCCCGGCTTTGGACGTGGAAACCCCAACCACTACAGATACGAAGAACCTTCGCAGTCCTTTAACTCTGGGGGATTTGGAAGACAAAGTAATGACAGACCTAGAGATACGAGAGAAAGAAACCCCTTTCGTCATTCTGAAGGAAGAAGCGAGATGGATAGTAACTGGAGAAGCCCTGATTCGTCTTCGGATCGCGAGCCACGTGGATTTGGTAGAGGACGAAGAGGAGGTAGAGATGGAGGTTCACAGGGTTTTAGGTCCGGCCAAGACCATGGCTTTAATAGGGACAGAGGAGGCAACCGAAATATGGAAGTCGTGAATGTGAATTGTGGTATTGTGGGTCGCATTATTGGTAAGTCATTGTACTTTTGGGAATATACCAGGTATCTGACTGTTTACTTTCAAAAGAGTGACAAAAGAACATTCTAAGAGACATGTATGTATATAAATATGTATCCACATAATTGTTTAACATAATGGGTTTCAAGTCTCTGACAAAAATTGAGCGCCCATTTAAAACTTTTTCTTATGAAAACTGTTTTTTAATATATAAAAAAAAATTGTTGCAGGGACACATGATTCTGAAAAAGATAGCCATGTCACATGTCCATGTATGCAAATATAAATACTACTTGTATCAGGTGGTACATCAACCTATTTGCTGGCTGATAGAAAATATATTAGGCCTTCCTCTTTTTGTCCACTCCTTCTGAGGGAATCAAGGTTGTTGTAGCAGTAGTGCAGTCACCTCTCATCTCTGGGGTCTCTGGTTCAATTCCTGGACTTGGCATCATGTGTGATTGGAGTTTGCTAGGTCTCTCCCTTAATTCAAGGGTTTTTCCCCAGTTTTCCTCACTCCACTGAACCTAGCACACTAAATTCCAATTGGATCTGTGATTTAGCGTGATGTGACTCTAATCAGCCAAGAGGTATTTCAGGGTATCAATAAAATTTGAAATCTAATAACACATAGGATCCCAGCCTTGCATAGACCCAGGAATATTAGATACTCTTTTCTTGATAGAGATGATAGGACTTTTCCAGTATTCTTCAAATATTTTTTATTTGCAGGTATGTAGAGATAATCTTTTAAATACCAGTATTTTTATCTTTTCAAAGGCAAAGGTGGGTCAACAATAAGAGAGATACAAGAAAAGACTGGAGCATTCGTAAAAGTATGTATTGTTTGATTCAATGTTGTACCCCACACACAAAGTAAGGATGGATTGACTTCCCAAATCCTTGTATTACCTTGAAAACAGTTATTCTTAATTCACCACTTTCCAGACCACAAGGTTCACATTTGAATAATCCTTTGAAACTACCTTGCAGTCTTGGTTGAATGCTTTGTCTGTGACCAGTGAACCGATGTATGAAAATTGGTAAATTATTTGTGGAACCAGAGTTTGATTACACTGCAAAAATTTCTGCTCTGACTTGCTAATCTCTGAGTTAAGGCCATGAATTAAGTCATTACAGTTGTTGTCAATGACATGAATATTAACTTAAAATCCTTACAGATAAGAAAGGAAGATGCCACTTACTTTGATCAGCCAATAGAAATAAGTGGTGATAAAGAAGCTATCGAGAAAGCTAAACAAATGATTGATGAAATAGCAAACCCAATGGATTACAATCAAGCCCCAGGTTAGTGAACTTGTCCAGGATATTCTAGTATTGATTACAGTGCTTTTCAATTTTCTGTGACTTACAGTGAGGACACTCAAACCGTGAACACTGAGGTTTTTTCATTCTTTTTTCCTCCTTTATCCCTTGTGTGAATAGATTGAAAATATGATTTATTTTGAACAATAAGATCATTTGAGTTCAGTGCTTCATTTTCAGAAGGTTTGAAGCAGTAGAAAGTTCATAAAATAAAAAATGTCCTCACTGTAACCAATTCCAGCCCTCCGGCATCTTGGCTTCTGTCAATCAAACTTACAACAGGCCAAGTTCATTCCAATCAAGCTTTAAGAAAATATGGATCACGAGACAGCCATTTTCACACAGGAATTTCTTCATCACTTGCAATCAGAATGAACTCCACCCATTGTAATTTTGATTGATGAAAGCAAAAATGCTACATATCTTGAGTCAGTAGGTTGCAGAAATATGAAAAACACTGTAATGATATCAATGAACTTTCGTGAAATTGTAAACCCTGACTAACTATTCTTGTTCAACTATATTTTATTTCACTTGTTTCAGCTGCCATGCCTGCTCAGGACAAGTAAGTGTAGTAAAAAAATCTTTTATTTACATGCATATGTATTCCTTGTGTAGTAGCATCTCTTCTATAAACTAGGCGACAAAGACTGTAAATTTAAAAAAATGTCCTACTTACTGATATCTGGGAAAAAATATCCAGTAATGAGTCATTTTGCAGAAAAGTAGAACCACCTATTTTCATAGTAGCAGATATCAGAGTTACACTTCATTGCCTTCAAACAATTGTTTCAACAATAAAGGGAAGCAAGGGTGGCGTAGTGTGTAAGTTCTCGCCTCTCACCGCTATGGTCCCGGGTTCGATCCCCGGACTCGGCACCTTAAGTGAGTTGAGTTTGTTGGTTCTCTCCCTTGCTTCAAGGGTTTTTCTCCGGGTTCTCCGGTTTTCCTCCCCCCGTAAAAACCAACCCTAATTCGATCTGAGCTGTGCTCTGTGGTCAGACATGAGTCGTATGGCGGCTGCCGAAGGCGCCTTCGTATGCCTTCGACTCGACCAGGTTGAGCTGCGTCCTTCGCAATTCAGCTCTTCAGCTGCAAGTAAGGATGATTAGCCCCTCAAATTTATTTAATATTTATTTATTAAAGAAAATGTATAGGAACCAACCCAAATGCCACGACTTGAAGCAGTTGTTTGAAGGCAATGAAGTGTAACTCTGATATCTGCAGCTACAATTTGAGTCTGGGTTTTTGGTTTCTGTCAATCAAATTTTCAATGGTCTGAGCTAGTAAATTTTTGATGACAGCAGCCAAAAACCCAGACATCTTTGGCTGTGTTGGTCATATAATTATAAAAATGAGTGTAAAAATGGCAAAATTTATCCTATTGCATCATGGTTTAGAATAGTCATGCTCTTCATTATCAATTTTTCATACTGTCACTAGTAAACCCAGGATTACTTTTGCTGAAATACATGCTACAAGAGAAGAGAATGAGAAAACAAGATGGTTAGGTATACTAAATAATATAAGAAAATAGCATAATATCATATGTAAGGAATTCTGTCATTTCACAACAGATTTGGAGAAAAAATAGTCCAAACAAAGGGCATGACACTTGTTGCCATGGTAACCTGTTGCTTGGAAACCAGTGTATTTGTTAATGTTTTAAAGTAATTGAAGTACAGTTTACATGTATGCAAATTGTTAATTTTAATTAATTAAAAGTACACCACAAGACAAATAATCACTGCAGCCACCTTAAATTATTATTTTTAACATGTCAACAGGGTTACCTTCCATTCAGAAGTACTTCTATATCGAAGCAGATTCTGTAAAGAACAAAGACCCTCAAGATGTAGAGGAATTCCGGTAGGTTACCTTGTAACCACTGTTTTCATTGCAGGGCTCAAAATAACAGCCGGTCAACGTTCAATGTCCGGCCAAATTTGGTACTTGACCAGTCAAATATGGTTTTGAATGAACATGTTGACTGGTCATATTTGAAAAAAATAAAATAAAATATCATATGCCGGACATCTTGACCAGTTTATGACTAGCCGTTATTTTGAGCCCTGCATTGTTACATACTTGACAATTATATGGATTCAATTGTATTGATAACATTCCCTTGTACTGTAGCCTTACACAGAACAATATAATGGTGGAAAACTATGGTGAAACAGTGGTTGACAGAACAATACCCAATCCTGTCAGCACATTTGAAGAGGCTTTTGAGCATTACCGTAAGTACAACTATGCTGATTACATACCCCAGAAAGAGAGCTGAAATAAGCCAGTTTACAGTCTAAGATTCGTTTTCAGTGTACGTTTTTGTATACGATTTTATCCAAAATTTCTAACCTTTTGTTTAATTAAAAAGAAAAGAAGGTTTAAACAAAAGGTGAGAAATTTGGGATAAAATGGCATGTGCACCAAAAATGATTCTTAAACTGTGAACTGGCTTATTTCACTGGTTAGATTTAAAAGTAGTATTCAATAAGATTTGTAATTAATTTAATTATTGCTAGTAATTAATTAAATGATTAATGATTATTAATAAATAATTAAGTTATAAACTAATAGGCAATGTGCATCAAAGCTCACAAAGCAGTCTGGGAAACCGAGCCCTGCAAAAATGAAACATGGAAATTGAAGGAAATATCAGAAAAAAATTACTCTGTTATTTTTGTCTGTTGAAATACTTACATTTCCATAGAAAATGTCGAAGGAAAAATTGTCAGATGAATGTTTAGAGAAGCCAAAAAAGTGTAAGGACTCGGTTTCCCAGCATGCTTTGTGCTAGAAATTCAAGCTTGTGCACATTGGCTATTGTAAAGTTGTCCTAACTGTCAGAATAACATGTATGCTTGTCCTTGGTTCTATCAACAGCTGATGTTCTAAGGGAAATAAGAAAAGCAGGATTCACAACACCCTCCCCCATACAGGTATGTTTTACTATATTTTATCTATCCCACTATCCATCCATCCATTATTTTTTCCATTATATTATGTTTTAATTTTTTATCTTTTATCTTCTTTAGTGCCAAGCATGGCCAGTTATCATGTCTGGTATGGACTTGATTGGGATTGCCCAGGTAAACAAAACTTGATATTTAATAATAGATATCAAAGTTGCTAAATTTTGATCAATCCTTTTCTTTTACATGATCTGGAAATACGAACCGAAAATACAGTAGTCATACAGAACTCAAATAATGTATACATGTTTCTCCTTACTGTTCAACAGACAGGGACAGGAAAAACCCTGGCTTTTCTGCTACCAGCATTTCTACACATTGATGGACAAGAACTGTAAGATACATTTCAGCTTTGCTTTTCTATATAAAGATTTTAGAAGTTTTTATGTGCTTGTCCAAGCAAATTTTTTCTTGGAAAAAAACTCTGAGCTCCTGGTGGGAGTTGAACCCACAACCTTCAGACACTCTAGGCCACTGAGCTACATATATAAATGTTGTTTCTAAATAGGATATATATTTTCCATGTGGTTTATCTGCAGACCTCGTGATCAAAGAGGAGGGCCCTCTGTACTTGTGCTTTCCCCAACACGGGAACTTGCTCTACAGATTGAAGAAGAAGTGAAAAAGTACCATTACAAAGGAATAAAGAGGTGCATTTAAGGATCATTTTACAGCACGATGTACAAAGGTATAACCACATTTAAGGTATTCCCATATTTCCATGCACAGGCTTTTTGATGCAAAGCTTTCTGGTTTTATCAAATAAGTTGTGTAAAAGCTCAACTGTCAGCAAAAAGCCTGTGCATAGAAGCATATGAATGCATTAAATGTGGCCATACATTTGTGCATCGTGCTATGAAAAGCAAGTTCAAGACATGAATCATTTTTTTGAACATGAGATTAAAATTCACTGTGATTTGATACTTTGTTCTTAGTGTTTGTGTTTATGGTGGAGGCAGTAGAAGGAATCAAATCAATGTTGTTACTAAGGGAGTGGAAATTGTCATTGGTAAGAAAAACATGGACACACTGTGCAACTGTTGTGTCAATGTTCCATGCAACCAAAAATTAGACCAGGTGTTCAACTCTGCAACAGTCGCATTCACTGTCTACTTCATACATCTATTTCAAAAATGGTTGGTGAAGGTTTTGTTGCATGTGGCATGTTGCTTTCCGTGCTCGAAATTTATTGTGGATGATATGTAAATAATGTCAGCACAGAAGGAAATATGCAGAGAAGATGTGCAGAAAAAGTTTGAGAAAATTCAATATTTTTATTTTGACCTTTCAATGATTGCATAGTGCATGCAGGCTTGGTGGTATGCAACAAGCATTATGCAACAAACCTTTACCAACCTTTTTAGAAATAATTTTATACTAAATATTTGAATAGGAAATGATTAGGCATGCTGTGTGAAGTTATAGAGTGGGGATGGGCAGAATGTCATGAGAGAAGTATTAAGAGAAACACAATGCATAGTGAACAACACTTGTCTAGTGTTCGGCAAATCCTCAAGTGCTTTATAACTGCACACAGCACAGCAAGCAAGTTCTATAAAATACAAAGTACAATAGCAGTTATTTAGAATAACAATGAAATAGAAAATGTGCCTGCATGCTGTGTGCTTTCATAAAGCATGAACTCTTAACCTATCAGAAGGCATGAATTATAACAGGTATTTTACAATAACTGAGGGTTACTAGTAAATGAATTTAAAAAAAAAAAAGACTTCTCTAGAAATTTATATACATGTAGTTTTTTATCATCTCTGTTTCTTTTATATGACTTTTGTATGTATTTTTCGCCAGCTACTCCTGGAAGATTGAATGATCTTTTGATGAATAATATAATGTCTGTGAGAAGTGTGACATGTTTGGTAAGCTATGAGGATGTATTCATTTTGTATTTTTCATTTGTTCATCCAATAATTTTTTGAAGTAATATTTTATAGACCCCTTCATTCCTTTCCTTTATTTATTCCCAACTGTTCATTTCCTCCCTTTCTTTCTTTTCCCTTCCCTCTCTCCTTTTCTTTCCTCCCTCTATTTTTCCTCTTATTCCTTCCTTTTTAACCTTCCTTTGTTCATTAACTTATTTATACATTCATCTATTCATTTGTTCAATCACACATCTACTCAATTGTTCATTCATTCCCATATTTCATTCATTCATCCTTCCCTTTCCTTCCTTTCATTCTCTTAAGGTGCTTGATGAAGCAGACCGCATGTTGGACATGGGCTTTGAACCTGAGATTAAAAAGATCTTGCTGGACATCCGTCCAGACAGACAGACAATAATGACAAGGTCAGTCAACCTGAACAAAGTATTTAGTATGTTATGGGACTCCATTACATTTTCATGTTCTACCAAGATTTTTTGATATTGAAGTATGTTTGACTCAGAAAATGAATGTTTTAGGTAAGTGCGAAAGAGGACAATTCTGTATCTGATTTACAGACTTCTCCTGGGTGAATGTTTTTTTCCACATTAATAATTAATTAATAATTATTATTCTTAATTTGATAAGTTGATACACACATATCTTGCATCCTGAAAATATTCTTGCCTTTTATTAGTGCAACATGGCCTCCTGGTGTACAACGCATGGCTGACCAGTACATGACAGATCCAGTCAGGGTGTTTGTGGGAAGCTTGGACCTGAATGTAAGCATTTTTTCATGGTTATGACAGTGCTTGAAATAATGGCCTGCATAAAAAAATGCTTATTCAATTTTAGTTTTGCCCACCCACCTCTGCCCCCCCCCCCCCCCTAATTTTATGACCACTCCCTAATACATTTCATAAGCTATTCAATCTCTGTTATGACTTTAAATGAACTTAATTTGTTTTGTCTTCACATAATATCAATGATCATTCATCCCTTCACTCATTGTTCTACAGGCATGCAAGACAGTAACACAACTTGTAGAGATGGTTGATGGAGAAGAAAAGAAAGACAGAGTAAGTTAGGCTGTTTTTAGTGGATACAATTTAGGCACATATTTTTTTGTATATAAGGACATTAAGTGGGCATCCTGTATGTTTATGTTGGGGGGGGGGGGGGGAATAATAACACTTTGGGATATTACTGTATACCTGTTTTCATAATTACACGTACCTAATAACCAGCTACTGTATTATTTGATTTGTCTGGGTTATTGGCTTCTGTCAAACAAATTTCCAGCAGTCTGCTTTAGGAATTTTTTTATCAACAGCAGCCAGTAAAAACCCAGTTGTCTTGGTCTGGGTTGATCACATAATTATGAAAATGGGTGACAAGGGATTTTCTGCTGTAGCTTGTTGAATGTTCTAATATTTTTCTTTCTTTTTTTTCTTGTTCCAGAGTATAGAGTTTGTTAATAGTCTGGCCCCAGAAGACAAAATACTGATCTTTGTTGGCAAGAAAATTATGTAAGTTAATTGTTATTGTGTATAGATAACAATAACCATCATCATCTCCATAGATCTCATACATTTTGTATAGAGGTATGCTACTGTAGTAACAAGACAATGTTTTTCCATGACAGGAGATTTCATTTCCTAAAGGAAAAAAATATATATTGTTTTACAACATGGCTGCCCTGAAACCCTAGAATGCAAGCAAGCTTTATGTGTATGTGTGGATCTCTGTGTGCCACAAGATTCCTAAAATTTCGTTTTACTGATTCTGGAGGGAAAAGTCTTGCTCGCAGTCTATGAAACTTCTCTCTCCACAGTATTGGCGGACATAATGCTTATAACCATTGCCACTGTGATGTTAATGTGCCAACCATTCTAACACTTTGCTTCATTGGATTTCCGATAGATTTCTGGACAGAAATTTGAATAACAAACAAACAAAACAAACTTTGTCATCATTCACCCACCTATTGGTTATATGTGACATGTATTCATTTCTTCGATCAGTACATAGACATTCTTCCTCATGCCTATATCCATATTTGACAAAGTGCTTTATTATTTCACTTACAGGGCAGATGATCTTGCAAGTGATTTTATGTTAAGGGGTGTGTCAGGTGTACAGTGTATCCATGGTAACAGGTATTTATGTGAAGTGTATTCATGTATCCATGGCAACAGGTGGGGGTGTCAGGGGTAAAGTGTATCCATGGTGACAGGTGTGTGTGTGTGTCAGATGTATCCATGCATCCATCCAGCTGATCTGAGAAAATTTGTAAAACTGAAGTGTCATCCAACGACTCTGGAAACAGTTATTTCTTTATTTCATTTTCCTACTCAATGATAAATATCATAGTAAATGTATACGAAATATCAAAAACCTCTAATTCAGCTGGATAATTTTCACATGCTGAACCAAACAAGTTAGCTGTGCCCTGACTCTGATTGACCTATAGGTTTTAAGGGTTGTTGTTGTGTGTGTTTTTAAATATTGATGTTTAAATGTCTCGTGTTTGTTACAGAGAGCAAAGTGATCGTGAACAAGCCCTAGAGGACTTCAAGACAGGACGTGCACGCATCCTGATCGCAACTGATGTTGCATCACGTGGTCTTGACATTAAGGACATCACGTATGTAACGCAACCTACTTGGAACCTTTGCACTCGAGATTATAGACCCCTTGCAGCACGTCAGAATGCACCTTAATGTGGAGGACAAAAAATTAGGATTCCAATTCTCAGGAGATTGAAATTCTTTTGTTTTGCCCTCCAACAGGAACATCTCACTGACTTCCACTCCCATTACAACCGGTTTATCACATTACAGTACTTAAAACTGAGCTGCACTTTCTCATGTTTTGCAGTTTCGTTCTAAACTACGATTTTCCACGTGGTATTGAAGATTATGTTCATCGTGTTGGACGAACAGGAAGAGCTGGGTATGTTAATTGAATGATTCATTGATTGTATCGTTGGATGATTGTGATAATAAGGGTGCACAACAAACATGCCTTCTCTAATCATTAATTTATCTAATAAAACTGAATAAACCCCTTGCAGCACGTGGGAATGCAGCTCAATTTGGAGGACAAAACAATAGGTTCCAATTCTCAGGAGATTGAAATTCTTTTGTTTTGTCCTCCAAATTGAGCTGCTTTAACATCACGCACAAGAGGTCTAAATCGAAATTTCTCTTAATTATTTTTTCAACTATCAGTTCTAAATACTTTATTTTATTTGTATAAAAAATAAATAAAATAAATCATGATTATTTTTTAAAATTTTATTTGTAAAAAGACGATCAGGGACAGCATTAACCTTCATTACGAGATCAGACTGGGCTTATGCAGGCAAACTCATCAAAATCATGGAAAAAGCTGACCAGGTTGGTGTTTGTAGTGACCATACGTGGAACTCCTGTTAAACTTTTAGCTCTTCTCTCAGCTTGGTTGTAAAGCACTTGAAACCTCTTGGGAGAATCACGGTACTTTAATGTCGTGTTATGTTTATTGTTTTTACAGGTAGTACCTGATTTCTTAGAAGATATGGCACGAAGATTCGAAGAGCGTCGTGAAAGGAATGGCTTTGGGTCACGTGATGGTGAAAGAAGAAGTGGTGAGAAAAAGCAACTTTGTTTTTATTAAAAAGTATCCCAGAATCATTGTTACTCATCCGCAAAGCTCACACACGGTGCAACATTGCACGCAATGTTGCAGACAATCGATGTTACGAGCCATGTCAGACGACGCAAGTTGTTGCGCGCAACGTTGCTGAAGTAGGAAACGATCATAATTAAGCAATATTGCCCTTAATATTGCGCGCAATGTTGCAGGCAATCGATGTTGCGAGCCATGTCATACGACGCAATTTGTTCCGCGCAATGTTGCTGAAGTAGGAAACGATCATACTTACACTGCCTGTAATATTGCGCGCAATGTTGCAGGCAATCGATGTTACAAGCCATGTCATGCCATACTTCAGCAACACTGCCTGTAATATTGCACCGTGTGTCTGCGCCTTAAGGACCACTGAAACGCGCTACTTCGAGTTACGCTCCCTCTTAAAGCATCGTTATTATTATAAAGCTACGGATACTCATTGTGTGCAATGTTGCACAATGTTGCGAGCCATGCCACGCGACGCAACCCGTTGCACGCAATGTTGCTGAAGTAGAAAACGATCCTACTCCAACAACAACTTCCGATTTTTTTCTTCTTTTTCATTTGTGTTTGGGGCTAAGATAACAACAACAACAATAAATATTAAGAAGCCAGCAATCTAAGATTTGAATTATTATTCATTATACCATGGATTCTGTTACTTATTACTTTTATCTTATTCTTTGCAGGTGATGGTTGCTTCAAATGCGGCGAACAAGGTCACTTTGCACGAGAATGTCCCACTGCAGGTGGTGATGGCAGAGGGGGTGGCCGAGGAGGTTTTCGGGGAGGTGGTCGAGGTGGCGGCCGGGGAAGAGGACGGGAACGTGACATGGATGATTTCAGTGGCTTCGAAGGATGTGGCTTTGAATCTGACTATGGTCGCAGAGGCCGGCGCAAGAAGGATTATGGTGATTGGATCTAAGGCCTCGTGTATTACGACCAGGAACTGGAGTATCTGGTGACATATTTCAAGTCATTTGTTAGAAGTACGCCATTGGAAAGAATACCCGTATGGTACGTACAACTCTTATCCCAAATATGATGTTTGGAGATACCATCAACTCCATCAATTGACAACACTGACGCGTGTTGGTAAGCTTTCCAGAATCATCGAAAAGTGGACAGAAATATTGAAAAATGTGAACCATTGATTATCCCTATGAACTACTGTTATTTGACTTGGAAAATCAAGTCTTTACTTTGAATGAAGCATTATTTTTCTAAGGGGGTGGGGAGGGGGAGTAAAGTAATACCCTTTAAAGAAATATTTATATCACTCAACCCCCCCCCCCCCCCCCCCCCGAGACTGAAAATATTCGAATGCTTCTATTTACGCAGGTTGCTTCCTGCCATTTAATTAATTTCACTAGATTTGTTGATATCTTATTAAAAATTCTAAAGACGTTTGTAGTTGGTGTCGCAATTGCGGCCACAAGCTTAATTCTAAATTTTGCATCCATGAATTAGGTAAACGCACTGTAATATTGTTGATTATGAAATGAGCAAGCCAGGTATCAATTGGCTAACTCGTAAAGCTATGGTGCAAATTCACTGTGAATTTTGTTTGGCACAGTGGATACTAAAACCAGTGTTTTTATCAGTAATGTGCCCTCCTGTTGCAGGCCACGGTGAAGGCACAAATATATTTATGAAGATATCAGTACTTCTGAATCTAAAATAAAACCAATACGATAGGATTTCACATGTATTACCGATTCCTCTTTTAAAAACAATGCGTGTCATTTCCATTACGGTTAAGTAAACTTCATTCTGCTTAATTGTTTGTAAAAGAAAAAGGTCGATAAAAAGTCTTCAATGTTGATGAATGGGAATACTGCCATTGCGTAAAACAGATTGGGCTACAATCTTGAACAAAACTAGTTGAGAAAGTAGTAGTTTTTTCGCGCTGTATAGCATTTGTCAAACTCGTGTATCTCCAAGAAAAGAACTTGCTTGCAATCCTCCCCTCCCCTCCCCCTCGATTCAATGTTGCTTCAGAAGGTTTGCTAAGATGCCAGATGTTGCGATTTTGAGCGCAACAGCATTGTGTAGTGGGAAGAAGGGGGAGGGAAAAACAACATTTGTGTTTGTATGCTATGAGATCATCCAAAATGTGTAAGTGTCTCAACAGTTTTGTTCAATATTGTAGCAGTGGTGAATACACATGACCCGTTCTGTCAGATTTGTTTTTTATGAGCCGAGCGGCGAGTAAAAACATTCTTAAAAGGAGATTTTTAAGATCCATGGTAACAAGCTGAATAAACCCCAAAAATCTTGGACCAGTGAGTCAATCCAAAACCACTGACCTTATAAGGTCGTGTTTGACCGCTGCTGGAGCATGCTTACGTCATGGAAGACCCTTTAAACACTATTCCTATCCCGTGTGGTGTATGTTACGGGGTTCCGTTCGTCAAGAGTCCCTTTACATTGATGATATGTGAACTAAAAGTGAAAAACGTGATTGTGTGACCTTAACGGTTGTACCTTAATCTACCTCAGCTTAATATTGGCTAAATATGGTCATCCATTTTACACTTATATCAGCCTATTTCTACTTGTGCTAAATGTAGTTCACGAAACCATGGTCCTTTTTTCCTTGTGTTGTTGTTTTTTTTTTGTTTTTTTTTGACTTCATTTTCTATTGCAAGCTTCCAGTTTTGTCCGTTTGTGACCGTTGAATCTCGAAAATCTCTCCTGAATCCTCGTCACATAGTTTGTATGGCCTTTAATGCTTGCTATCTTTATTACTAAGTTCTTTGACGTCAATCAATCTAATTAAACTAATGCTATAATTCCTGAACTTGTTTAATGAGCCATCAAGAGATTGTTACAAGCGCTTTCTTCTTATAATAGGAATTCTAAATGCGTCTGGTTAGAGCCAAGACAATCTACGTTGTGCACTTTTGTCCCCTACGATCTCGCTCCAGCGCCAAATTCTTACACAACCTTATCTTCGTAAGGACCCTCTCTTTGAGCTATTTTCACAGAAATGATTAAATGACAAAACAATAAAATGCAATAAATTGTATTTATTATTATCCCTAAACAAATACATATCTTAATTGAAGAGCCAAGTAAATGGAAATCCCATCTGGCGTTACTATTTGTGCTTCAAGGTCATGCAACATGGACGACAGTGGCCTGTTCTCTAGGGTCAGTTAATCGATAAAATAATAAAATGAAAAATACCTATAGTCTAATGAGTTATATATTATAAGTAATGTCCCTTAACATATTGGCGATAGTTGTCTAATTTATTAAAGATTTTGCTCCACCAAGTCAGCCATGTCTTCCATTTCTTTCTCGACTTCAACTCTCTTTCTTCGGAAATCCTCTATTTGGACACTCTGTTCATCCAGTTGCCGTTCTAGTGGGGCGCACCTTCTTTCGGTGTCCTCAGCTTGTGATAGAAGCTCTTTAAGCTGCTCTTGCAAGAACGCGATTTTTTCTTCAGCCTCAGCCTCGTAAACGGCAGCGTTGCTGTCCTTCTCTTCCAATGTTTTCATGTTCTCGCCAGCTTCATCGACTGTAAGTTGAAGCTTTTCTAGCAGAGCTTCTGCAGCGTCAGCACGAGTTTTTTGCTTGTCGAGCTCGCTTTCGGTTTGTTGTAGCTTTTGCATTATTTCAATATTTCGATGGTCGTATTGGTCAGCTTCTTGAGTTGCCTCCTTTAACTTCTCTTCGAGTTCGTTGAGCTTGTCGTCCCCTTCTATCTCCACACCTTCGAGCTCTCTCACGAATTCTCCATCAGCTTCTTGTTTTTGTTCCAGCACCTCCAACCTTGATTTCTTCTCGTCCAGGTATTTGAGACTTTTCTCGAGGTCCTTTTCAATTAGATTCATTCGTTTTTGCATCGAGTCTAGATCAGATTCATGTTGGTATCCTCTTGTCTCTGCATCCTTCAGCTCAGCTTTCGCCATGGCTTCTCTTTCCTCAGCTTCTTCGATCTTGTCCTTCAGCGCTTGCATCTTCTCGCGGACCCTGTCCATCATTGAAGTTGCTGCAGTCGACATGATGACTTTCTTTGATATTTTCACTCGCAAGATAAAAAATGATTACTCAAAGAAAGGACCGAGACTCCAAGTAGCTGAAACACTGACTACAAGCAGTACTATGTGACTTATGTCCGTGGCTATTAAACTTGGTTCCAAGGAATCTCAAGAATTTTGAGGAGCGCCTTGAAACATTGTAGTGTTCATATCTGCATAATACCTCGACTGCCTCATATCAGTCGTATAACTTCGTGACCCAAGATGACCCCATCTACTATGATTGTTTTGCACGTTACTATTACTACAGAATGCTTTCTCCGTTATATTGGCACACCAAACATAGCATTACATTGCGCACCATGCAGCTTGAAATAAAATAAGAGATTTTACGTTTTCTAGCTCACCATCCTCTCCAGGCATATGTTTCTGATACTTTTATACTAATTATATCAAAGGATGTTTTCGTAAATGAAAGCCAAAAGGAGTATCGTCTTACATCGGCAAAGAAACTTGGAAATTACTCTTTTAGCAATCTTCCGAAATATTTTGCCGATATTGAAATTTCCTGATTACTGTTAGTACCATAAAAACAACTTTTTTCGTTCAAGTAGTTGTATCAACTACCACATAGAGACATGCAAATACACAGCTGCTGATACTACAGTGAATGGCTTTGGCATCGACTGACTTCAGTTATAAACCTATCAATCACAAGATCCCTACAGTTAAACACAAAACCAGCTTGGAACTAGCTTTCCTTGACAATAAACTCATTGCAGCCGTACAGAAATATGCGTAGAAGCGAAAGCTTTTCAACTGTAGCAATTTTAAGTGTTTGTTTGTAAAGTTCTTAGAGTTTCTGAGTCCAGCATTGAGGTATGTTAGGAATGGTAGTGGCGAAAGTATCTTCTATTGTTTCATCTTGGCAAGTCACGCTGTATCATTCAGAGCTCAAGAAGATAAGAATTTGTGGGTTCTGTAGGTTAAAGTTTGACAAGCGAGGGGAAATTGGAAAATGCCTTTGGGCGAGTGTACACAAAAATTAGAAGGGATCACAAACTATTGCAGGGATCATAGAAAAAAACTTAGAATGGCTAGAACAATTTGTGGAACATTTACGGAGGGAATGGTTACTGTGACAATCGCTTTATAACTGAAAGCAAGTCTCTCAGTACATGTTGGGTGCATTCCACTACCTTCTACGTTCAAGCGTAGCAGCAGACGCGTCTAATTTTCCCGCCAAAATTTCGGAATGGAAATTCGTTGCGTTCAATTCAACGATGCAAAATTTATGATATAAAAAGGCAATGATTGAAGTAGAGAAACCAGGTTTATATGTGAATATGTATTATTAATTGGATTCGTAAGCATTGCATTTGTTTGGAAATTCAAACGAACAGTACTCATAATTCCTTTCAAGGTTTCAGATCAACTCAACTTGGAAAAGGAGCGCATATACTGTGCGCAGTGAAAAGTGGGGATTGGGCGAAACATTAGAGGAGTGGGTGTTAGGAGAATCAACAAACGTAATATCCCTCGCATTCTCCACAGTGGTACTGTGCTAAGCTGGGGTGTATCCACAGGGGAGGTGCTACCAAGAATGCCAATGACCTCCCTACTGAGTACCGGGTAGTTTATTTATATAGGCATAATTTTAGAGCGGAATAGGCAGCCGGGGGGGGGGGGGTAATCGCCCCTGCAGTTATTTCAAAGTAGGTCAATTTCGCAAATTACACAGTTGAAGCCTAGTGTGTATATCTTTTTATTCTCATCTTAAGCCAACGAGTAATATCATCATAGTTTCTTTGTACAACCTGTTTTACTAAAGTAGGCTATTTTTATAATAAACCAGTATATTTAATTTACAGTAACTGATAACCAAGAGTATTTATCCCTTACACAGTTACGGGAGATCAGCTTCTTATGCGTTGTCTATAACTTTTATGTTCAGTTCTACTGATTTAGAGATAAATTATTTTCACCAAAGAATGTTGCAGAGTGTGTTAAAAGCATGGAATAAATGCATCGCTAAGCAATAGCTATAACAAGAGTTTAGTTTTACCTTCAGGTTTTTCTAATATTCTTTTAACTTTTTCTTTTAGCTGGCCAAGCAAAGCACTCGATTTTCTAATTTTTATTTTTATTTTGTAGGGTTTTTTTTCCAGTCTTAATGCGTCAAAGAACCTGTAAAACATGTCATAAATGTAACTGTAAATGTACTACTACTTGATACAAAAACCTTGCAGGCAATAAGTATTTTGTCATCTTTGCTATCTCATGATAGCTGCACCACTGGTTACTAACTAGAATACAATATCCTTCCTTACAATACACAGTGGCTTCTTACGTATGGATAAATAAGTTAATACTATAAACTTTGGATGTTTGGCTTTCGAGCCTCGAGGTCTGATTTTTTCTTTCTTTAAAGTAAATACTATTTTCAAACTTTTTTTAAAGAAATCAGTGAAAGTGCGGTTTTCCATAAGAGGGACAGTGTTAGTAGAGCTCTTTTTCGTCCTACAAATTGCTCACTCGAGAAAAAATTATTTATACAATGTTCAAGCTTGAAAAGGGGTTATCTTAGAACACTCGGCACCCTTTTCTGGGTACGCCCTAGTTAAAACTGCCCATCCTTTATCTACCATGATTGAAGGACTTTGGGCTATATTGTTTTGCTCAAGAGTAATAAAAAAGGAATGGGATTTTTAAGGTACGGACACACTGCGATTTTTCATGGGACGTCACAAAATTTCGAGATTGCACGGACGTGTGAATTGCAGGCGTCGTCGCGCGCGACGAATTTCACCGCACTGGTGATCACATCGCACTATCTAGTTTTTGAGACGGCGCTTGAGAAATCGAATCGTGTGTCTGCCCCTTTACTTTAGTCATCAACAAACTAAGTTTGATTGTAGCTAAAGCTAATACAATTGCAGCTGATGAAGAGGAGAGTTATCAATCGTATATCTGCGAATTTGAAAGGGAAAGCAGGGAATGATACTGTCATACATGTGATGATCTATAACATACTCTCATCTTTTTCTAATATCAGTGTTAGAGCAAATTTAGATAAATCTCCCCTTCAATAATCCCACATTCACATGGCTAATTTCAAAGATGCTGCTATGGAATGTCGCAACGTTTTCATTTGAAAAGTTTCAGACCAAGATGCAACTTTACAACAGTTATTCTAACCACGAGGAGTACTCGATGTAAGAGAAAAGCTACAAAGCGAACTCGCGTAATTTAGATAGCGGATAAAATCAAACATGTACAATCTCATTGTTCTGATGTCCGTGATGATGCCAGTTTGTAATCATTTTCCGGCATAAAAGTCAGCTATATTAGACCCGACATTCTGTGTATCCTCAGCAAGTGGGGAAAATTTCCTTCGCTCTTTCTTATACGTTCTTGCTCTTGTTTTGATCTCTATTTAGTGAGACCAAAATTCGGTGGCGCGAAGAGCCATTTTCAATAACTTAGCACTCCATGTTTTACTCTGATGGCTTAGCTTTTTTTATCTCTCGACTTTTAATATTGATGATATCCATGGAACAAAATGATTGACGTTGGAATATACACCATACTTGTGTGGAAGTGCGCATTTCTCACCCCAGCTAATAATACCTGCCAATATCCATCGTCCACTTTCTAGGGAACACATAAGTGGGCCGCCGCTGTCATATGCACAGGCATCAATGCCACCTTCTTTGAAACCAGCACAAACAAATCGCTTGCTGATTTTTCCTTTGTAAGATCTGTAAAAGAAGTAATGAGAGTAAATGGTTTGGTAATCTGAAAATGACTTTCGCTCAGCCTGTCGAAACGTCAGTCACCAACATAGTCTTTCTCAAGACTACACTCACCTGGACGATCACATTTATTTACTCACTCATAGTTTTTGTTCAATAGATAAAAAATTAATAAATAAAAGTCGCGCTAGTTTTGTAATAACCGACATTCACCGCCGACTGCCGTTTGCATGCGTCGACGGGGGACCACTTTTGGGTCTACATCACACTAAACAAATTCAATTTAGAGCACAAGTCCATTTGTCTTTAAAGCCGCTGCCATCTTTCTTGTAAATTCTCTTGTACAAATGTAGGAATGGGGTATGTTTCTTTCGGTATACATTTTACCGCAATCATGGACGGATCCAAAAGGGTGCCGCCCGTGAAACCTTTTTCATTGCCAGTTTATTTGTAACATGCCTGTATTTTGAGAGCGGAGGGAGGGATTTTATGTTGAGGTTAGTTAGAGTTAGAAAATAATGCTCTTTTGGAAAATCCTTGATCCATCCTTTGCGATTTTTTTAAGTGCCGAAAAGAATGCTAAGTTAGTAAAAGTCAAAGCTCCGTTGCGCAACATATAACCACATACTCACATATCTGCATTGCAAACTCTTCTTGATACAAGGTCAACCCAAGCTGTTCGAAGGACTGGTGATACACTTCCATTCCATGACGTTTTTCCCCAGCCAGCAATGGCACATCGCTTGCCAGGTTTGAAGTATTTGAAATTGTCAGGAAGGCATATGGAATTTACTGTACGCCCCAGCTTGACTGAACGATGAATACGCACTAGCGCTAAATTGGAATGTTGAAAAATAACTACGATTAAAAGATTTTTAATTTTTTGATTTTTTTTTTAATATGAAGATAGAAATTGAATGTGCGGTAACAATAGTTTTTTACAGGCCCGATTTTATTCACTGGCGATTTTTGCGGCGATTTTCGAAAATATAATAAATGTTGTCTTATGCTTCTAAAGAGACATTTGTTCAGGTACTCTTGGTGTCCTGAATAAGACTTTACAAGTTAATCCTTTATCGTTCTTGACTGGCCAAAATCGCCGCAAATATCGAATCAAAAATCGCCTCAAAAATCGCCAGTGGAAAGGGCCTTAAAGTTCATCCACAGGAAAATTTTAGCTGAAAACGTCAAAATTGACCGCAAGGCATGCAGAGGGATTAGAGATTTTTATCACTCACATTTATCTGTTCCATAATTATAAAGAATACTTTTATTACCTCATATAGATAAATTGCAGACCCCTTGCTGTGAGAAATCATTAAAGGTACAAACTGTTGCAAGTTTTATTGCGTGCGCGGTACTTTACAAGTCATGTAACATTTGCTTACCAACATCATAGTCTCCAGGATGAGTTAAGTTGCCTGGGATATAGTTAGGGTGTACTCTGATTTCGACAACTCTAACATGTTTTTCATGGTCCTCAATAGATAAGAAAGAATGTTCTCCAAGCCTTACTTCCCAGTCAGAAGGGTTGGTTGAAGAAAATTCGCCTGAGGAAAAAAATCCAAGATTGGATGTATTAAAACCAGGAAATTCCTACTACAGATACTACAACATAAATATTTTTTTGCATTATAAGTTCTTTGATCTATGTACTTTAATGTGTATTTTTTTTTAAAGAAAGAAAGTGCTTCGTGCAAAAGTGCGTGATAAGCATGTTCGTGACTGTGAAGTGCTACGCAACTGCCTTTGCGTGGGCAGAATGGCAAATGGACAATTGGTCTTAAGTGCCAATTGAAATCCAATATACATGTTTTACAGCCAGAGGGGACGTAGTTAAAGAAAATCCTAAACATTCACCATTATTGTTTTTAAATTGTACTTTTTGATATCGAATGTTTTCATTTTTATTGTTAGAATGGTTACTTGAAAGCCTTAGGCTATAGATACATAGTTCTGGATTTCTTAATCTCCCCAATCATAAAGACTGTCTCGATTGAGTTAATTCAATAGCATTAGACAAAATATTGTTGTCACTGGATGTTTCTCATTGTCGTGTATGTACTTCGAGTCATGATTATAGTAAGTCGGTTGCTTATCAACCATAAATCACTCCAATTCAATGCCTTTAAGGTTTTTCTTTGGCAATAATTCTCACTGATTGTACGTAAAATCTCAGTGAAAGTTTAGCAGTCAAATTTCTGCATGCTTCGTTTCCTCAATTGTTCTTGATTCGAAATTCCTGAAAATAGTTATTTACGACTAAATACGACAATTGGCCAAAACCGGAGATTCAGAAAGTTAACTTTCCTTATTTTTCTTTCCCTTTTTGCATTTTGTTTCAGTACTCTATTCAGTGGTTTGCTGGGCGTTTTTGTCTCTACTTTTTTCTATTCTTTCCTATCTCTCTTCTCCATTTTTTCTTCGCGCCTATCTTCCTGTATTTCTTCTTCTTCCCAAATTTCTTTCCTTTTCCAAAGAAACGTTCCTAGCTTTGGACATTCCATGAAATGAAACTAAACCTCTCCAAGTTATAATACTAGTATAAATGTCCCAGAAAGAGCGACTTACCGCTCCGCTTATGAGTAGAACCATTCAAGCCCATTGTGAATGTGTCTGTGGATAAATACCCTAAAGTTGAATCCATTGCCAAATTCTTCCAAGCAATATTAAAAGTCTTTTTATCCTTTAGATTTCAACTTTTATCTTATCTTAAGTCCTGATTTAATATCCTCAACATTGTTTCTGCATGAGGTGAAAAGTTGAATGGTAATTGTTTTTTTTATTTGCGTGTTGCGTTTTTAGTTATGAAGGCTTATACTTCCAATATGTCAATGACTGTGATGTTATGTAAGTGTAACTAGTAATACTAAATGCTGGTCAATTTGAAAAAAAAAATTACAACAGCCTTCATGTAATAACCATGAATATGATAACAATGCTTATTAGATACTGTTTGTGTGAACAAGTTTGTTTTTACTGTATATCTTCTGAGGCCTTAAATGACGTCACGGCCATTAACATACTGGGAAAACCTTTATAACTTAAACACACAACACTCTAATCAAGAAATATTTCACCATTCAACTATTCACTTCATGTACAATCAATACTGAAAGTACTGAATTAGGACTTTTATGCACATTAACGACATTATGTTTTTTAACTTTACTTAGGAGTACGCTTTCAATGCGTTTACGATTTATGTTCTAAAACTACTGTTACTAGCTTATCACATAGTATTTGCTTGTGCTAATTCATTTCTAATATATATAGCATTCATGCAAGCTTGCAGGCGTATACTTTTAACATGATAATGATGGTGCAACATTATTATATCTGGTGCTATACTTTACTTTTTACCTTTACCATTTACCTTTTTTATTTACACTACTAACATTCAAATTTGTTTTATAACACTAATAATAATAATAATAATAATAATAATAATAATAATATTAATAATAATAATAATGATGATGATAATAATGATAACAAAACTAGCGCGCTTTATTTCATTTATTTGGGAGTCCAGTTGTCCCGATACTCAGGCAATTAGTTCTGATCTCACCCGCTCGTATAGTTTACCATTATAAGTGCGATTGTTTCAGACCATAGTTAATGGTGCGGAATTATTCCACTCCATTAACTTTTTTCAGGCTAACTGACCAGATATCGGACAACTGATCTCCTAGTCATCAATTTGAATTGATACAAATAAATCAATAGATTGAGGTTCAATATTTTAATAATGCGCATTGATCAGGAACCAGTCGTTATTTAGCAAGGGGCGGGAGGCAGGGTTGTTAAGTTTGGATATCACACTTGATCCCGTAAAAACTGTCAGTGACCATGCCCATTCGTTGACTTAAGAGCAAACACTTTAATGGATATTGTCTTGTAGAAGGATTTTCTTGGTTTAACAAGCCACAATAATACATGTGCCCGTTTCATATCCCATGCAGTTAGAATCAATTCCTGTTTGAAACCGAGTTCAAGGGCTAGCACATCATTACCCCTCCAATCCCTCAAACTTGAAAGCACCTCTCCCTAAACTAAATAATGACTGCTCCCTTAGACCTTAACACGAGAAAGAAAAAATTGCGTTTCGAAAATAATATCCGCGGGCATCAGTTTTTCTCATGTAATCAGCTGTGATGGCTCAAAAATTGTTCTATGTTGACAATGGTATATATCTACGTTTGATTGTTTAACTTACTGAAACAGTGTGCAGCTGTAAGAACCCAAGAGGGTTTGATTAAGGTAGCACCACATCTGTGTTGGGTACCGTTAAGGAACAGTGCTGCTTGCCATGGCCATGCTCCCTCTGCGCTTTCGTGTCCACCAACTATACGGCGCTTACGTTGGAGTTTACGACCACAGTGACCTGCCAAAAAAGATTTCTTCAATTATATAGAGGGTATTACATGGGCGCGCGGAGATACGAATTTTATCTTCGATTTTGATTTTCAACACGAGAAGATAAAATTCGTATCTCCATGAGCCCATGTAATATTCTGTTTATTATATAATTATCAATGAAAAAGAAAAGAAAGCTTTTTAGAGCTTTTTTCTGCTATAAGAAGTAGGTAACCATAGTGACGATATTTTCACATGTGAAAATATCAAATTTTCGAAATATAGGTATTTCATTGATAATCATAGAATAATTCTTATCATTATCAAAAATATATATATATAAATATTTTTCACAACATAACTTTCAAAAAGACCGTCATGAAAAGACCTATGATTGATTTTCGAGTGGCCGTTAGTTCCACCAAGCTGATGTAGACCCCTTTCAGCACGTTGGAATGCAGCTCAATTTGAAAGACAAAACAATAAGTTTTAATTATAAGAAGATTGAAATTCTTTTGTTCTGTCGTCCAAATCGAGCTGTTTTGATGTCACGTACAAGGGGTGATACGACCCTCTACTTCGCGGTCTTATGATAGGACTGAGAATTTCTGTTTTGAATTTACCTTGTCTGCAACTGGGTCTCCCTCTTCTGACTCTTGTTCCTGGAATTTCTTTCCCTGTTGTTGTATCAACACACCAGCATTTTTTATTTGACTTATAATTATGGCATTGTACCCTCTTGAATTTGCCGTTGATTTTGCAACGAGGAACAAAAGTGGACGGGTTCTTCTTCTTTTGCCTTTTTCTTCGGTCTCTTTTCTTGGAACACTTACTAATAATTCTGTGAACAGAACCTAAAAATAATATCACATCTTTTAGTAATCGATGCAGTAAGATTATCCAGAAACAATGTAAAACGTTTACGCTTCACGATTGAAATAATTGCTTTAATTGAGTGCATTAAATTGTCTAAGTACTGGCTAAGGGGGCACCAATTTCACGGTTCCTTAACAAGAATTGAAGTGGCTGTCACCTTGTAATACCACCATTTAGATCAAATACCCCAGCGTTATTGGAGCTTGCTAACTAGTTTTAAGAAAGATCATTTAAGAGAGAGAAAATTTTGCCTGTGTTTTCACAGGCTCATATAAATTGAAGAAAAGGTTGGGAAAGCTGAACTCTTCCAGGGTCTTCCAGGGGAGGAGATCATTGTGAAACTGAACGCGAAACCGCAGGAGAAGAGTCAAAAAGGGCGCTCGTACCATCGCAGCTTGTTCTCGTAATGAAAACAATGATATATATATTTAGGTTAATATGGCTTATGCTTGGCTTGTGTCGCCATTACATGGTATGAGTCGAGCATGCCTTAGCGATATCCGTCCAACTATTAATCTATGGAGTCTGTGTTTATCAATGGACAGACCTCCCGCAAAGAAAACCATGCCACGCACTAACCATCTAAACTACCCTTGTTCTTTATAAACAAAAATATCTTAAACAAATCAATATATCATTTTGAATATCATAAAACCATACCTGGTTCAGACTCGTCATCTTCTTCATCAGTCGTATGTATCCCAAGTACTTGAATAGGGTACCTTATCGTGCCAGTTTTCTTGGGTGGCTGGCGAGTATTACCCGATACTACGCCGTCTGCTACCTTTTTGCCATTGTGGTCCACGTTCCAGCATACTTTTTTCCCTTTTTTCGTCCCGCATTGGGTCTTCTTATAGTTGCCATCTCCATCACACTCTGGAATGTACGGCTGTGGACTTGCTCGCTTACGGTATTTCCGCTGTTCTAGATGGCACTTCGATAAATTTTCTATAACATCAAGCATACAAAAACAAGTATTTTACTCATTACTGTAAAAGAAAAATTATTTAACTTTATTATGCGCAAGCGTAATTTTTTGGAACAATCTTCTGTAACATCTCTGGTTTCCGTCTTTGTCGTGTGTCGTCGGTTCTGTAATAAATTTGAGTCATTGTTTGGAAAAAATGCCTGCATGCTTTTTACTATTTTTTTAAGTCTATAGTGGTATATGTTCCAATCACCAAAGATACCAGGGTGAAAACAAGTGGAATAGTAAATAATTTTTGCTTTTCACAAAAGAAGCAATATATATTTACAAACGACCTTAAAGCTTTCTACTTACCACAGGAACTCCAACAACCAGATTTACAACAAATTTGTTTGTTTGGTTCACAGTCTGAATCAAGCATACATCCTTTCATACATTGACCTTCTGGTGGGCGAAACTTCACGGGGCATTTTGCTGTAAGGATTGTATATAGAAAGATTTAGGTTTACAATTTTTTTATTTCTAAGAAATTTAAGGCATTGCCATCCAGCTGAGTTGATCTCGTTCCCCGAAAGGAATTATGGGTCAGCTATTTTTGGTTAGCACTTTCCGAGCAGGGTTATAAAAAATTCTAATCAAAATACAATGTTGAATCCCCAATTCTTATTACTGAGTTGACATTGAGTTTGTTCTGAAGGTTAACTCAGCTGGAAGATTCTTTAATTGATAATTCTTGCTTTTTTCTTCCTTCCTTAATGCAGTTAGTACATTTGGAGCAATAGAACCAAAAGGATACATGAAATAGGGATCCTGGTATTTTGAATAACCTTCAGTCTTATCTAAACATTCAGTAATCTTTTATTTGCCATGCATCATCCATCAATATTGAGATGAGAAGAGGGAATGAAAAGTTCCCAAAAAAAATCACGTCAAATCATAATGAAGATATTTCATTATCTATATTATCATGATTGGCACTTAATTATTTTAATGGCTACAAAAACAAGAAAAAATGTTTTGATCGGTTCTAGTAGGGTTTACTTTTCCCAAGGATGGACGATAATTAATATTCTTAATTACTTTATTGTGAAAGGAACAGAAATGATGTCATACTACGTCAAAACAAATACAAACGATACAACTTGAAGGTTCCGGAAACGAACGCTAGGAAACAGTACCAAAATAAAGGGAATTTGAATAACAATGCCATAGAAAGTTTCAATATGACCTTCTTTCATAGATAAGACCAGCTAGAAATAAAGCCATTGTTTTAGAGAGAGAAAAACCAATTGTTTTCTAAATTCTGTAATCTTGGCAGATAGATTGCGCACGTCATTCATTTAGGAGCCATAGTTCGTCAAAAAAAATCAAAAAAAAGTAAAGTAATGAAAATGATGATCAAACACATACATTTTTTTGTTGAAAATGTTAACATATTATTCGACGCATATACTGGACAATGTATGATATAATAGTGATATTCACGCAATAACTGCAGATTTAACCATTCATGATCTTATTATCTATATACATATCTATATCAGTACCGAGTTATCCAAGAATAAAATCATACTATAGATTTTACCACAATTCAGGGATTGTTAAAAAAAAAACATGTGAAACTGTTTTTTTTAGTGCTTGTTTTTGTGCGAGAAAGATTAACTGTATGACTTGGACGATTAATGAGCTGTCAGAAAAAACGTGCATAACGACGTTCCATTATAACTGATTTTTGTTTTCTTCCTCAATGAATATGAGTTGGTTTCCATGGTATTTTCCATTTATTAAAATGGTGGAAATTCTTTTATAGGAACTGAAAATTTTTCCTACATGAGGATCCAAGTAATAAGTTATTAAACTGTTGATGTCGTAGTTTTGGTCTAAAGGTTTTTTTTTTTTTTTTTTTTCCTTAGTATCTTTGTAAAGACGCGCGTTTAAACTAGCAATTTTGTCGTGCGACTTGAGCAGCGATTTCAACGGCGAATTTATTACAATCTCGAATCTCGATTGCAAGTGTAACTATCCGGTGATTTTATCGCAAACTTGCTGTGATATTTCCTAAAAAGCAGTACCTTTTTTCAACGGCCATCGGATAAAATGTTCTTTTCCCCGTTTAGGAATCGTTTCTTGTGTCACTGGCGGTCATCCTCGATCGCCAGATTTAAACACGGCAGTATTTTGGTATTTTTCAAGTGAAAATCGCCGCGAGTTCGAACATGTTCGAATTAGTGGCGACTTGGCTGCGATAAGTCGCCGTAAAATCGCCATGAAACCGCCGTCTGTTTACACTCGCGATAAAATGGGGTTGCGATAAGATCGCCGTTAAATGTTGAAATGCTGCTTAAGTCTAAAATTGCTAGTGAAAACAGGACTTAAGGTTACTATGAAGAGATATTTGCAGAGTACTGAGAAATGCTCGCTGCTTGACAGCCTTGAGAGGTTTCTACTACCACGATTAACATAAGTGCTTGTAGAAATTGCTTAAGCCTTTAGGCAGTTTTGCTGAACGGTTCTTGAATATTCACTATAACGTTTTCATTACGTTAATGCCCCGATATGGTCATATCTCTATAACAAAATCAGGAAGTGCGCCAATATTTTTGAAAAGCAGGGCATAGAAAGTGGTAAATGTCACGATTTTCTCATACATCCAATCGTATTTAGTGTGACATCATATACCAAATCTGCCAATTTGCATTTACTTAGTCTTCCATAACTTTTTGACATTACTTTGAGTACTTGTACTAGTATCAGAATGGTATTCATCGACTATAGACTACTACTTAAGCAGGAAGTAATCAGTTCAGCTAAGCCGAAAACGCATGATAAATCGCTTATTCAGTAGTCAAGATACTAGTCAATGACTATTAGAAGCATTGTCTTGCGGTTTTAGGCCACTCGCGCTGGAGTTTTACACACTCGCGCACTTCAAACTAAACCCTCTAGCACACTCACATGCATCGAGCTGGACCACGTGCTCAATTAGAGATAAGAAGGGTGTACGAGCACTTTTATTGATATTGGTTGAGCTTTGCTTTTACCACATATAGAGCTTTGACGTTTTTCCTTTCACTCTTGGATACGAAAGTCCACAACATTACGGGTAACAAAGATAATAATATTCAACATTTATGACGGATGAATTATGAGAAAAGTTGACTGAATTTTTTTATTGTAAGTCAAGCACGGATATAATGGCACTACTGTAGTGCATAAACCCCAGGCTGTAAGATAATAAATGCAATACATCAGAAGGTGCCGTGTTAACAAGCACGGCTTGTCTAGACAGCATGTTGATGGCCAAGATGTTGTAGTTTCGAGAAATTACATATATATGGCTGCTATAAAAGGGTACACTTGAGCAAAACTGTTCAATCTCACGAGAGCAAATTTTTCACTTGTTAATATTTCCAAATCATTTCAAATTTTATTTCATAGCAAAACCTTTATTTGAGTTTTACTCTAGGAATTTTCATTAATTTTATAAAAGTTTCTGTATGTGAAGAATTTAAATAAATTCAATGATGCAGTTCCTAAAGCATGATTTATTTCACTGTTCCACGTGCTAAAGCGTATTGCAGATGCAGAGAAGCGAAACGTACTCCGAACTGCATCTCAATGCTTTATTTCTCACGCTTTTGTCACCTGCAGTACTATCACCCATATAATAGGATGGCCATTAAGGCTATAATCTTCTTAAGCACTGATTGTACTCTTAATTAATGGAGCGGTAATATTGATGTCTTTGTTACTAATTATTGAGCTCAGTGAACCCCACTTTCACCGATTGTCCATGACAAGTCCCTAGCAAAAAGTTTTCAATCAGAGCCAGCGCTTTTTGACACTATAATTTTTTTTCCTTCATAAAATATTTGACAATTTTTTCCCCCAGAAGCTAATTAGACAACAGATTCAAGTCTGCGTTTAAGACGTAATGAAGAGGCAGAAACCACAGCAAACTAATTGAAAATGTAGTCGATCATATCGAGCTATCGAGTGGCTGTGTTACACATCAATAGTTCTAGGAATATTTAGAACGATTGTATCTTTAAATAAACTACCAAGGTTAGA
The DNA here is from genome assembly GCA_023349425.1 of Anthopleura sola. NCBI lineage: Eukaryota > Metazoa > Cnidaria > Anthozoa > Actiniaria > Actiniidae > Anthopleura > Anthopleura sola. The sequence continues at coordinate 3,203,764 of JALHLI010000014.1, forward strand.
TATCATTTTTCCTTTCTTTTTTCAAAAACCTATGTCAATAAAACTCAAGTTTGACGTACTTGGCAAGAATATCTAATCTCGATGCCAATTTTCCTTGTTCAAATAGATACGTAAGACATCGACCAGTTTCAGCAAAAGACATAACACAAAACTTATTCAATAGAACTAGATTCGAAGAAAAAAATATATGAATATAATGTGTAATTCAAACGAAAGAGTAGCTAAGCAACTTGCTTCGATAAAGTAAATGAATGCATGTATGCTTTCGAAGAAGACCGTTACCATGGCTTACGATGGGCCAATTTTCACAAGTACATTGCGCCGACAAACTCCACAATGTCAAGGTTCTCTGAATTATTAAAAAGACACACGTCTATTATCTCAGAGAATTGTAAGCTGTAATAAGGAGCGCTACATTGCTTGCCGCACAAAATTACTTTTTCCTAAATCTCAAATTAAACAAAATCTCTTTTCTTCATGAATATTTTTTGGTGAGAAAAATTTAGTTCCTCTTGATTAACCATTAGCTGAGAGTAAAAAAAAAAGGATTTTCTATCTCAACTTGCTGCTAAAACATATTTCCACTGTCAATAAAGATGACTCGGGAAGTTCTGTCATGTTGGAAACTTTCCTGCTAATGATTTCCCGAAAATATATGTGTACAATTTTCCACGGTAATCAAATTTTGTAATAGATTTTAAAATTGGTAATATCTGCCGATACGATTGAGCAAAACGGATTAAACTGAACAGAGAATAAGTTCCTGGGTAAGGTTGTCGTACCGTGTGCAACCTCATATAACGCTTTCGATATTAGAGATCGCGTGTGTTTAGAGTACAAAAAGAAAAGAAGATACGATTTAGTGCGATGACAGGACTCTTCTTAAATATATTATTATTAATTGCAGTCTCAATCACACTCAATAGAGAGAAATATGAATTCGATTACCTTTCTTCAGTAGATATTCACGATGTGATTACGCGGTAAAAAAAATATGAATATAGTCTCTGATGGTTCATTAGTAAATGCTTCCAGTTGGCCACCGCACACAAACTAATAAGCACTTAATTTTTGTACAATCTTCCAAAAAAAGGGACGATAAACTAATACAAGCAAACTCCCCCGCTCAAAGTACATATACAATAGAGACAGTGGGATAGGGTTAATCAAAAAAGTAGGCAGCATTTTAGGAGTAAAAGAATCGGTTTGGAGGCTAAATTAGAGGTCATCGGGGCGAATTGACTGCGAAATTACTCATCTTAAAATAAAATTATAAGAATCAATGAACTTACCAGCTGACGGTCTTGAGAGAACGTAGATAAGAAACTGTGCAAAATAAATGAAAATAAAAGTAAGAATTCATGCATTTGTTTCACTGATAAATTCTGAGAACTGCATGGCGTATTTGCATTAGCCAATCTTACCTGTAGAGCGAAAGCCAGAGAGAATTGCATCTTTCTCCAAACAAAATATTCTATGGCTGAGTGAATCTGGTCTTAAGCGAGTATGTCGCAGTTGAAATCTGTAGTGTTAAATGAATATCCAGTAGTTACGACTTTTCTCAGCGCCATAGTCATTTGCAGTCCATCAAACATGCTTTCAAGGTAGAAATTGCCAGGCCTGTATAACTTTCAATTATAAATAGCTTTTAACCGGCGTCAAATCGACCAATAGAAAGCCTTGTTTCCGAACTAAAACAGGTGTACAACAAATACCGCTTATTAATACGAAGGCCAGAGTTGCTAATTTTTACGTCGTAAATATTAATAACGAGTAAGGTTAACTGAACTCTCCTAGGAACAAATGTCACTTGTGAGTCCTTTCTTATGTTGTATTTACGGCCACTTATATTGACCATTTTGAATGTGGACCAATATCGCTTTCTTGTGACATGATATGACACCGTTAGACGACCTGCTCAAGTGTATTGCCGTGCTACTGGCTACTGTAACTAAATAAACTAAAAAGGCCGAAATCATAAAAGCAAGCGTCACTGGTAATCGATGTATCTCTTTATCACTGCAAAGATTAATGCCGGTTGAGATTCCCGCTTGAAAATGGCGAACTCGTTTTTATAGACACTATTATGTAGCATTTTTTTAGGCCTCCACTTGAAGCTTGAATGACTGGATAACTTGACGCCTGGAACATACTTTTACTTTATGTCTTTAAGCGAATATGTAATCGTTTTATGCATTAGATGTATAGAACGTAACTGGAGAATGAGAATTATTAATATAACACTTGGGATCTAAAAGATGGCAATTCTCCAACTCAAAATCCCTCTGAAATTGACCACAATTTAGATACTCATTACTTATTAAACAGCGGTAAAGAAAGTTTCTTACTTCTGCCTAAATCGTAAACCTCTAATTTTGAAGAGTGTGAATTGATACATTCCTGGAGAATTGAATGGATTAAGGAAATTCTGGTGGTTTGCTTCTGCCTGGCATTAAATCATATACCATCGCTGGCGAAGTACCGGCAAAAGTTTTCAATTCCAACTATTTTCAAGGACGGATTGAATAGGATGAAAAATGGAACAATCCCAGACATTCTTATGTAGATGAAAATAACTCATTCAGATTGTTACATTTGTATATACATCGGTGAAAAGAAAAGCCTTCAAAATTAGTCCCTGCAGATCTAAAAGTCTCTTATAATCGGTTTACAGATTCAAATATTTTAAAAATCGGCATCAGCCATCATGTCTATTCTTTTCAATTGATTCATACATTTTTCCCAGTAGCCCAAGTAGCAGTGGTATTGGTTTGGTATATTTTGAATTCTGGAAGAAGAAGAAAACACTATTTTCTTGGTCTATGGTTTTGTAATGACGTATCATGTATGTATGTATATATCTTATACTACTGGTGCATATAGATAGACATTGGACCCAAGCATTGATACTTATTCATTAATCATTTACTATAATAAAATCATTACTGAGAACTGCATCATTACCGGCGGTCGTACCAGAACAACTGATAAACACGGACGTGCTACTTACTATGCATGGATTGAAGCGCCTTGAGAACAGGAAGATATTTTGTCTCAATGACAAAGACATGTACACACTTGTCGTCTTCTTTTTGACAAATCGTCGGTTTAGTCTGTGTCATTAAACTGCAGAAACCGTACTCTGATTATCAGTAAAACCTTTAAATGAGTCGATAACGCCTTGGCCTTGGGCAAATGGATGCATAGACACACAAAACTTGCACGAAAATGCAACTTTTTAAAAATGACGTTCTAGTCCTCCCTTTTATGTCTTTAGGCGTCAAGACTTGTTCGCACATCATTTCATTCATAGCTAAAACAACAGGCTTTCTTCTTCTTCTTTTATGGTTCGAAATTCTTTCGATTTAACACATTGCTATAGAAGAGGATTTTTTCTATAGTTTCAAAAGAAAGAATTTGATTTTTCTGTTAAATAAGGCCTGCTTTCGCTGTGTCGCACGTGTTTGGACTTTTCTAAACTGACTTCTCACGAGGCTGTCTCCCTCCTTTCAATCTCCATTGTCCTATTCTTCCCCGTTGTCAAATTTAATTAATTCTTAAATTTTAAATGAAAACTATCGCTTGCTGAGATTGATCGTTATTTCTTTTATTAGCGCAGTTTTTTTATTCTAAACAGCATTAATACAATAGAGGGTCAAGTTAATTTCTCTTATTTTGATTTATTCATACTTGCCACAAAGGAGAAACCCCACGGAGTCTAGATCCCTAGCATACTTGTTCGTGTGATTTCACCTTGGGAGGTTAATCCACAGACCCATGGGGCGCCATATATCTATATGATTCATCCAATAAAAATGGATTTTGAAAAGGGGTAATCCTAGATTTGCAAAACTAAAAACAAAACAACGTCTAAGCGATTGGGATAGTAATTTTTTACGTCTAAGCTGGGATCGGACGTGAGAGTAAAGTAAAATATCACTTGATAAAGACTGAAACTTATCGCAGAAATGAAAATTCATTATTCATTCGCCTCGAGTACTAGTCAAACTGTCTGGGGATTTTCCAGAAAACAAAAAAGACAAATGGTTATGAATTAAGGCTAGGTGTACGTGCTCAACATGGAATTATTTGGTTTCTGATAAGCAGGTGTTTAAGCAACTAAATTAACCACAATTCTGATTTTTACAAGCAAAACCAATAACAAAAATTGAACTGTGACGCTTGACAGGGGAGGGAGGTAACCAATATCTGTAATTCTAACTAAGTAAATGTACATGTCAGTAATAAAATCTGGGATCTCTTCCCTATGTACACATTATGATTTGGTTATTTAAAACGTTAAGCATTAAATAAACATTAAAGCAAACTATTAGTCAGTGGCGGCGGTGAAAATTGAAATTAAAAGCACTACTTATCTAAAATTTTATTTTGTAAAAAATTACAAAATGTTGGCAACCCTAATTGATCGACATAAAATCTGCCAGACTTGAACTTGGTGGCAGAGTTCAGTTTTCAATATCCCTGATTCGCTGACTCAAAACTGAGAAGACAAAAAGAGGAGATCTAGAATCACAGTGCTTTCTTAAGACAACAGGTGAACCTTTATTCGAAGTTAGTCATGCATTAAAATAGTAGGTGTTATCCAAGTAAGGAAGTGTTACAAAAATTTGTTCTCGTTACATATCGGATTATGAGGATAAAGATAGCTAATGGAAACTAAACTAATATGCTTACAAACTTGTTTCAGAAATTAAAGAGAAGCTGACATCAATTAGGAAAAAATTCTACAGCTTCCCTGTTTATTTCCTGTAATTCGGAAATACGATTCTTTGGGGGTCCGAGCCGATTTCTATACATTTCAATCAGGTTTCAAAAAATTGAACAAATAAAACTTAAAAACCTAATTGAAGCCTGATTCCTAGTTGAAGTGGAAAAATGTATTACAGAATTATATCATGAAGCAGCTAACATAAACAATTACCAACAGCCAAGTTTCTGTATGCATGTTGTGTTAGGGCGTTGCCGAGGCCACTACAGAAGAAGAGAATGAGTATCAGTACAGTTGAAGTCTTTGTGCCGATTCTTGTTCTTCGCAAAATATAAGAAAATTCAGTGTATAAGAGATCAGAAAAGCTTGACAGAATAAGAGATATGCTTAGATATGCTAGGTAAGGAGCAGGGCCGTAATAATTTCGGTGTACTGTATATTGAACATTGAAAAGTTTAGATCTGTTACAAATACATAGGGAGTTTTAGAATATAACCCAGGGAGGTAGCCAATCGTGCCGGACCTTTCTTTCTTAGGTTGGCCGATTTTAAAGGTTTTTTTTTTTTTTTTTTTTTTCTTTTGTTTTGAGGCTGGCACTTTTTTTTTTTTTTTTTTGGTTAGTCGTTTTTTTTAAGTTGGCGTTGTTTTTGGTTTATTTTAAGTCTGTTACTAATACATAGGGTGTTTTAGAATATAACCCAGGGGCGTAACCAATCGTGCCGGCCTTTTTTTAGCGGTTGTTTTAGGTTTATTTAGGTTGGCCAATTTTTAAGGTTTTTTTTTTATTTTTTGCTTAGCCGGGGTTTTTTTTTTTGGGGGGGGGGGGGAGTTGGCGTTGCTTTTCGTTTGTTTTTGGTTTTTGGTTTGACATTTCTTTGGTGCAAGTTCTGAAAACGGAAAAAAATTGTTTGAAACCGGCTTTCTTACTCTTTGTAGTCATGCATGGCATGGCTAAAATCTCATAGATAAGGGTAAAGAATGAATTTGTTGATATAGCCTTTACTGATCAAACAATGGAAGAAGAAAAAAGAAAAATTTCGAAAAACAGCAAGCTGTGAAATTATCAAGCTTAAAAATTTATATGAAAAAAAAAATTATGAATCCTTACCAAAGCTAAGATTATAGATGTAAAAACAGTTAAACAAGGTTACAGGTAGAGCAAGGTACCACTTCCATTTTTAAATTTCGAAAAATAAATAGTTGCTCACAAAAATCAGTCGGTGCCATTTTTAAGTTTTCAAAAACAAATAATTGCTCACGAAATGCCATTGTACGTAGAGAGGTTATAGTGGTTGCATAAAATGTTGTTAATCAAGAATATCCATAAGATTAATCTTTTAAACGCATAAGCTTACATCATGCAGTAACTAAAACTTTGAACATACTCTAAAACAAGATCATTATAAAGGAACTCCAAGAAGAGAACGAGATACACATTTTTAAACTGCAATAATTACTTACCAAGTTTAGTATTTCTATTCTTCTAGGAAAACAAAGCCTGGAAAACAACGAAAATGAAAAGTGATTAAAAAAGATTAACTGGTAGCTCTTGGCGGGATCGGGAAGGCAAAGCGCGCGCGCTCTGAGGAACAAAAAGCGCGGGAAAAGACAGCTTATTAGATGATGGGCTTCCTGTGCTACTTCAGTTCCGATTCTCCAACCACCACAGCAGAGTTTGTTCTTATTCCCTTGATTTGAATTTTTTTTACCCAGTTTCTTCAATTTTCCTTCCTACGCAAGACCCAACAAGCTAATGGAAATGATCTCCATCGATATCTGTGAGTTATCTATGGCGCCAAAAGTTGTTTTATCCTTCGACATCTACTGGATTTTTTGAAGGTTTCTTGTTCATTCCTCACTATATCGTCTCGTAATACCGGTGAAAGGTAAGTAATTTGAATGAAAAAATTTGTCTATCGTACTATACAAAACATCTGCATTGTTTTTAGCCATTAGTAGAGGTAAGTAAAACGTTTTCTATTCTAACGTGCCCGCTTTTTTCCTTTGAATCTTGGTTAGAACGTAGTTGACTCTAAGTTAGAACAGGCGAGCAAGCTCTCAGTTCGCAAAATATCTTATACCAAGTGAATATAATAGAGGACAGTTTTTTTGCGGTCTTTTACTTCACCCTTCACCCTTCACCCCTCCCCCTCCCCCTCCCCCTCCCCCTCCCCCTCCCCCTCCCCCTCCCCCTCCCCCTTCCTCTTTTATCAATGCCACAGGGAGCCCAGGGATTTCCCATCACTCATTGGCCGCTCGAAAACCAAGATGGCGGATGAAAGTTGTTGTGAGATGAAGGTAAAAATACTAATTTACTTTATTTCTTTATTAAGATTTAGGGGAATCTAAAACAGAGGAGTAAATTTTAAGATTCTTATGAGTTTGAGCCAAGTGGAATTGTAAGATTGTGGTAAAAAAAAAAGACCGTAGCTAGGAAACGATATCTGAGCACAAACTTCAGCTAAAAAGGATTTTATAATATATTTCCCAGCCACGATAAAAATGCCCTTCTAATTTCTGCTCAAACTCCTTAAAGTTATACTCTAATTGAGTACGAGTTAGCGAGTAGACCTAGTGCTTTGAGTTCTCTAAAATCATAGTTCTTATAAACTCAGGGAGCTCTGATACTCCTAGAAAATTAGTTTTTGAGTCCTTGAATACTCCTTGAATACTTCTGGAATTAAGATTTATTTCTCAGCACGAAGCCTGTAGATAGCTTAAGCATACAGTATACCCAGGGCATATATTTTTTCATACCTGAAGATAAAAATTTTCTGCGTGATTTACTTAAATTATGTATTAAAAGTCTTGATCAGTTATAAACACAAAAATTGCAGCCCATGAAGAAGATACATAGATCCCTTTCAAATATTCTAGTGTAGCTCAACATGGAGTGAGAAAAATTATAGAATTTATTAACACAAGAATTTGTAAGAGTTTCACAACTGCCTAGCATATGTTGCAATCATGGAACTTTCTCGCTTGCTGGATTTTCATCAAGTAGGCTGTCGTTTGTTGCTGGTTTATGGCTCTTGTGTCACAGTTTCAAGGCCATGTCGCCTGTAGGAATTTACCACTAACAGGATCTCTATGGTGGCGATGAGAAGCTCCAACACCAAAACACCCATTCCCTCTCCCTTGTGAATTTTATAATTTTGAATGGAATAGACTCTTTCAATATTGACTTGCATACAATACCAGGGTTTGAAATACTGTAGCAGCCAGTCAACAGACAATGTCCAGCCAAAACTGGAACTTGTCAAAGCTTTGCCTTTCCGGTCTTATTTTTGACCAGTAATGTTGGACCAGAAACAGGGTATGACAAAGCTTAGACTAATTTGTCTGGTCATCATGATGGGTGACTGACTGGCCATTATTTCAATCCATGCTCACTACAGATATAATAGACCTAGTGAGGCCTCACTAGCATATGAAACTAATAGAGCAAAACTGAGAGAAAATTAACAAAGAGAAGGAATCCCCCCTTTATAGGCTTGTAACCATCATAGGCACTGTTTTATTCTACCGGTATTTTTAAATCATTTGTTTTTCTTCACGTCATATGCTGTTTGCTAATGTCAGTTTCTTGTGTTAATCTTATTTCAACTCTGCCCTGAAGATAAATGTGTAGTTTGAAAGCTTTACAATTGTGTAAAATGACAGGATTGCTCATGATGGCGCACAGGGATTCCTTCTCTTAGTTCATATTCTCTTGGCAAAACAGATAGCTGATAAATAATAAGCTTATATATTGTTTTCAACAGGGTGGCTGTAAGATTAAAAATGGATCGGCTGTTACATGTAATGGAATTATTGCACCAGAAAATGGGTCAACAACACCCAAGTTCACCTTTGACCTGACAAATTTTACAACATTTTGTCAACCATGGCCAGAATCAAACACCACAAAGTCACAACAGTTTACTGAGGTAATTAATTCATTATATAATTTGCTATGTAGATTTTTTTATTGCATTTTGAAAAATACTTAAGATAGTACGCATGCTCTCATTGTTCGAGAGCTGTGTTTTCATCACACTATGAAGGCACGGAAATGACGTGACAAGCATTTTTTAAAGTATTTTTCAAAAGAAATAAAACATTTTCTCCGATGCCTTCATAGCCTGGTGAAAACCTCGGCTGATGTTTTATTTCTTAATGAAAAAATATATAATTAATTTTTAAAACAATGAAAACAATAAAAAGTGTTTGACATGTTTTGATATAGAATCATATAGAGTAAATAATTTATTTATTGCTATTGTTTGCAGTTTGATAACATGTTAAGGACATCTTGGTCCAATGCAATGTCATCAGGATGCTTCAAATATAACCTGGACAGCATGAAAACCAAAGTTGTGCCAGGAAGCTACAAGCTTGTTGCTCAGTTGAATGAGAAAAGATTCGTCCAGAGAAGAAAGCCTCAAGAAATGTCAAGTGTTTCACAGCCATTCGATGACTCTAAATTCAATTTTACTAAAGTTCAAAATAAAGAGGTACAATGCTTCGTCATGGATATATCTTGGTCTCTCGAAATCTGACAAAATACTCTCATAACATGGCTGTTTTGTTTCTATTTTATTTGGATTTCATTTTTCTTGAGACTATTTTGTAGTATTACATAATTATGTTTTCATTTGTTTTTGTCTTTTTGTTCGTGTTTCTCAGATATTATTTGAAATGTGTGCACTGCACAGACCCTCATCAGATATGAATATTATGATAATTAATGTCAGTCCTTTGGAATTTGGTAACTCTCTCCTGGTGCCCAGTATTAACTCAAGATTACCTCAGGTGAATAATTGTGCAAATATACAAAAAAATTTTTAGGAGTGAATTTTGTTAATTTTTAGTGAATATGTTGTTTCATAAACATACCCTGCTCTACCACTCTCCCACCCCTCCCCTCCCCCTTCAACATGTCTATCACTGTCTTACCCCTCCCCTCCCCATCAACATGTCCATCACTCCCCTTCCCCTCTCCTTCAATGAACATGTCAATAACTCCCCTTCTCTTCCCCCCATCAACATGTCCATCACTCCCCTTCTCCTCTCCTTCAATGAACATGTCAATAACTCCCCTTCTCTTCCCCCCATCAACATGTCCATCACTCCCCTTCCCCTCTCCTTCAATGAACATGTCAATAACTCCCCTTCTCTTCCCCCCATCAACATGTCCATCACTCCCTTACCCCTCCCCCTTCTCTTCCATCATGGGGATTTTTATTTTACAATATCATACTCAACATCATACAATAATTATTACTGTTTGTTATTCTTTTGGATTGTGCAGCTGTTTATTGTGTTTCATTTTTCTTAACCAGATTCTTACAGTAGATTCCCTTGAACTAGCATTTGAAACATCATTACTGTCTTCACACAGGTACAGGAAATTTCTTTAAGAATTATGTACATAAAAACATAGATAAACTTTGTAAATAATGTTTCATATTGGGATGAAAATATAAAACCCACACATTTGTTAGTGTGTGTGTGCTTGTTCATTCATTCATTCATTCATTCATTCATTCATTCATTCATTCATTCATTCATTCATTCATTCATTCATTCATTCATTCATTCATTCATTCATTCATTCATTCATTCATTCATTCATTCATTCATTCATTCATTCATTCATCCATTTATTCATCCATCCATTTATTCATCCATCCATCCATCCATCCATTCATTCATTCATTCATTCATTCATTCATTCATTCATTCATTCATTCATTCATTCATTCATTCATTCATTCATTTATTCATTCCCTCCTTAATATTAGATAGCCTTCAAGTCAACGCATTTGGGTCAAGAATAAAGTAATTAACCCAAATAAAATGCCACGATTTGAAACAACTGTTTGAAAGCAATAGAGTGTAACTCTGATATCTGCTATTCTATTTTTCAACCAATAAGAAAATACCGTAGCACATTAGAATTATGGGATAACATTGTATTTTTTCATCTTTTTCAGAGGGTTTCACATTGGTTTCAATAGTTTGTGTGCCTTTGCTTCCGTCAATCACCTTCATTTTCATGTATGGTATCTGGATTATCCTACACCTTTGGAAACCATTGTAAGTAAGCTGATACTTCATCATTCTTCATCTACTTGAAAATATCAGAAAAACTGATAATGACTAGCGTTGATGTGTTGAATGCAACAAGCGAATTAAGAAAATGTAAACAGAAAGTCTATTAAGAAGGGCGTGAATGGACGATTTTTAACCCCTACCACATAAAAATTGAAAAATCAGAAAATGTTTCGATTTAAATATTTAATTAATGACTGAGTTGGAAGATGTGCATCAAAAGCTTTCTGACGATAGATACAAAAGATACAACTAGCATCCCGTTACTTTTACCTTGGAGCCCCCCTCCCTCCCTGTGGCTTTGATCGCGCGTGACGTTTTAAAAAAAACTTCAAAATCGATTTTGTAAATCACATCAAAATCAAAAATCACGTTTCGCACTTTGCGTTGTTCACGCAATTTATCACGTTTATCGTGATTCAAAAAAAATTCTATTGTCCTGATTTATCAGGTAACTAAGCAACATAACTGATATAAATTAAAAATATCAAAATCATTGTAAATATCAAAATGAATAACGGGTATTATCACGCACTTGTTTTTAACGTCATGCAAATCTCCGTCATTTCCCATGCAATTTTGGTTGAACTTGACTTTATTTACATTCCTTTTTCGTTGTTATTGTCTGTATTCCAATACCACACTCACCATCCTTACCAACCACTAGCGAGAAAACAAACAAAATACTTAACCATGAGCCAAAAAATGAGTAATGGATCTACCTTGACCTTGACATTATTTAGGTTCTTGACATACATCTCACTGAGAAATGGTATTTGTTTTTCCAGTAAAATAAAAACTAACATTTATATTGGCTAACCTTGACCTTGTTTATGTCGTGTACGATGTTATTGGTTGCTAGGATACTGTTATCGGTCAGGTGTAAGAGGACGTTTGGACGTCATGTTATAACACCATCATTCTTCTTTTAATATTTGGGTTTCTTTAATTCAAACAAACCGTTGTACACCACTCTCATTCACAAAGAAATTTCTTCGTATTTTTGTCCTTTTTTGGTTTGTTGGTTTGTAAAGGCAATACTTGATAGCCAGTGGCTAAGAAAGCTGGGACCCTTTCTCTGTCATCGAATATTGGAATCATTTTAAAAGTTGATTTTTGCGGAGGAAGGAAAATCCCAAAAACCGGAGAAAAACCGGAGAAAAGGAGAGAATGAACTAGTAAATCTACTTAAATATCCAAGCGAAATCGTAAGAATATTAGCTGCGAATAGTGAAAATGGATAATCAAGGCGATCATTAGAAAAGGAATCTTCCAGGTTAACCAGAATGAACGCAGGCTTTTCGAACGAAATGGCATCAGTTTGAAACACCAGTGCGCATGCGTACTTAAAATAACATGAGGAATACTTAGAAAATATTTAATGAAATGCGCTGAAAATCAGCTACCTCGATGTTCCACTTGTTAAATACTAAAAATTAAGTCCAAAATACTCCGATTCCGAGTTCATTGTTCTGCCTCCCTAGTTACTGTTGCTATGTTGGACAAGCTAAAATTTGTTCTTGATACACAGCATGGAACAGACACCGATTGCTGAGAATTGTAAATGTCTGTCTTAGAATAAATGCATTCTAAAGGTACATCAAAAATAGTACTAATCGATAACTACATGAAAAAACCTCCTGGATTCGAGTTTGTTTGTCGGACATTCTATATTCCATTGGGAAAACTACCTATTGTTTGGTGGTTATTAAAGCAAAGCCTAGATCGGTATTGGGAAAATATTGTTTGCGGAACAAAATAACTGTTACAGCTGCAACAGTACACCGAACCAGCTCAAATAAACTTGACCATTTTCTAAATCATTTTCTTCTTACCTTGAAAAATGCTTCTAGTTTTTCCGAGGTCCTCTTAAGACTGAATCAACACCACTGCTGCTACATCATCAACACAATACCATTTGTATAGACCCCTTGTACTAAATCCCTTCCTGAGGGCTGGACAAAATAATGAAGAGTATTAACATCAAGGCAAGATTTCCATCCTCAGAAGAGGGGAGTTCCTTATTTTGGACTCCCACACTGGAAACAAGTACAAGGGGTCTATACTTCGAGTGACTGAAACCGAATTGATTCAAGGATTTTTCTTGCTTAGTTTTGCAACTACAAGACTTGCTACTATTTGATTGGTTCATTAGACAGTTGATTGCTGTTTTCAGAGTCAACAGTTGTTTTTGTCCCAGGATAGGTGATAAAACGATCCTGCAAAGACTGTTTGATTGAGAACATCCAGATGACAATATTCTAACAAAGATCATATTTTTCTAGGACTTTCTTGAGTAAATAAGGAGTTATTATTCGAGTTGGGATGATTTTGTGTATAGCTGGGTTTCAATCAGCTGATAAAAGTCTTTGAATCTCATTATCTGCTCCAAATGGTGGTCAAACACTGACCACCATGTGCTGTCAACTAGAAAGAATTTTATTGAAAACTTGTGATTCAGCTGAGGAACATTCCGCACGAGACAGGAAATGACGTCAAGTGAAACCCAGCTATAGACCCCTTCCACGTGACGTCAAAGCAATTCAATCTGGACAACATAAAAGAATTTCAATCTCCTGAGAATTGGAAACCTATTGTTTTGTGCTTCAAATTATGCTGCATTCCGAAATCAGTTGGGACTATATAGCGGATAAATCCATATATATTTCTTGGTTATTGCTTCCATTTTGTTTGATTATTTTTTGATTTTGTTCTTTTTTTCTCTTTGTTTTAGACCTATTATTTGATTGATTGGTATTTGTCTTTTAATTCTTTTGTTCAGTAATTCCTATCTCTTTTTCTGTTTTTTCGCAATAGTCCCTAAAGGCAATTTCTGACGATGTGTACGAAGTAAAGAACTACCCAACGAGATTGTTCGTGTTCTTGTTACGAGATCCTTCAGAAATACCGCTCCTGGCAAGGTAAGGACGAATTTCTCAAACAAACTGAACCAAACAGACCAAAACAAACATCAATTTTATCGAACCCTGAGGTGGCTTCCGGGCTGGTCTAATCATAAGTCAGAACACGGCTCACTAGTCACACGAATTACCCGAAACGGAAAACAACAGGGGATTGGGAAGTAGTTGGGAGCGCGAGGACTTGAGGAGGAGGAGGAGGAGGAGGAGGAGGAGGAGGAGGAGGAGGAGGAGGAGGAGGAGGAGGTGAAGGAGGAGGATGAAGATGGTGATGATGTTGATAGTGATGATGATGATGACAGCGACGACGACGATGATGATGATGATGATGATGATGAAAATAATAATGATGACGGTGATGGTGGTGGTGATGACGATGGTGATGATGGTGATGGTGGTGATGATGATGGTGATGATGACGATAGAGATGATAATGATTATGATAGTGGTGGTGGTGGTGAACATTTTTCAGAACTATTCATAGTAATTCATAGTGAATATTACTATTATTATTTTCCAGAAAAGTCCATAAAATCACCTCTCATTTTGTGGATAAAGAGGTCGCGCATAACTTGCTGATTTTACGAGGAACTGATGACGTAAATATTGGATCTTCTCAACCCACCAGTGTGCGGGTCTTTCTCTGGCCTCGGCAACCCGTTGTTGGTAAGTTAATGAGAGGTTATTCAACTAGCATGATGGATACCTTTTTCAAAAAAGGTTGTTTCCCAGAGCTAAAGTCGATAGGCAATAGGCGATGGGAGATATGTCACTACAAGATCCAAGAATTAGCCTTTCCGGCATTGAAGAAATGCGTTGCATTATGGGGCTGTTTTGAGGGACCCTTCATCGGTCAGTTGGTATTTTATGCACAAAGAAATGAAAGAAATTTGAAAATTAACACGACAATTATGATTTCCTATCACATTTCACTATCAGCAAGCGAAAAGGACGCCACATAAGTATGAAAGCGTCTCCTAAAACAGTCCCATGATGCAACGCGTTCTGCAACTCCGGAAAAGTTAACAGTTGTAATGATTTGTGTTTCACCATGGTAAGTGTTAATATAACCAGTGTTGTTTGTAGTAGACAAAACCATTTTTAAAGACCTCAATTATTCGTATTTAGTTGCACTATTGCACTCAATCCTTGTATCTCAATCCTTTGGCTCCGTTCCACTTAATATATTATGAAACTGGAAATTAGCTAAATATAATAATATGCTTGATATTAACTGTTTCAGGAGCGAAGGACGAAAGCATATTTAATATTGCTGTTTGTGAACTTGGTGGTCATCTACCAATCAGAAGTAAGAAAAAGTTGTGATAGTAATGATCGTTAATATTTTCCTTTGAATTATCGCAGCTGTAAACGATCTACAGGAACTTCATCAACATAACTGAGTCATCGACAGGATCATTGTGTCACATATTATGAGCCAAACCCCAAACTACTTACTATTAGAAAAAACCTACTAATGGTCTATCGCCAATCGAGCCCTGTGATTCGCTGAGCTACTAGGGGTCTATTAGTGATAGACCTCTAGTATGGAAAAGCGCCGGTTTTGAAAACCAAAAAATATATATTTAAAGCAAATTCCAAAACTTTTTGCATCCTTTTATTGGACCGATTAGTAGGTTTTTACTAAAACATTCGGACTCGAGGACTAATTGTTAAATAGGCGGCCATATGCATCAAACAGTCACGTGCTGATCCCTTGGGGAAGGCTCTGCTGGATGGCAAACAAACTTTAAATTGATTCGTATCTTGAAATCGAAAGTATTTTATAACGGAAAAATAGTATTTTGAGAAAGCTTTCGATATGACAGTAGTAATCCCGCAAAAGTTCTTTAAATAAGGAAAACCCGGATTATTTTGCCCACGTGATTATAATCGCAAAAGGCCTTTATCAAGGTGCTCTTTTCATTTATGGTGTTCATTTTCAAATCTTTTTAAGTTGAAGGATCATGTGATTCGTGATACAAGTCGCCCATTTAGTATCGTGATATATCTCTTTTTTCTACTTCTCATGTTTCAGCCGCTGACCAGTATAACAACATTACAGAACAAGACTTCTGTGAGCAGCTGAAGAGCGTCACCCTGCAAAATGAAGAGTTTGAAAAACTCAAACATTTTGTTGCTCAGGTCTAAGAATCACAAACGAAATCTTATATTCCAAGATCACGGTAGGGCATGCCATGGTTTTCAGTTCGACCTCGTGTGTCACTGCTGTACTAGCGGTGGTGATTAGCGAGAACATCAGGGTTTTTTAAAATCGCACAAATATATTAAGCATATCTATTAAATATGTTTAACTCTGGGATATTTAAATTATAAATTTGCAAGTCTATAAATGGCTTTTAAAATAAATTATAAAATATGATTTATAATTTAATTCTTAGCGCATCACATTCGAGATCTCAATGGTCCTACGTAAATAGACTCAAATAAACTAATAATAATTACAAAGTTAAGTGTTATTAAGAGACCCAACTGGTAAGGAGGCAAGTTATCCACATTCTTCACTGTCGACCTCCTTGAAATCGAATTATACATGTTACGTACCTTTTTCGTTATATGCTTCTTTCAAGGATCAAAGATGGATCCCATCTAATCCCCCACTCGCGTCTTAGACGCGGAATAATGTGCTCCTATTGCGCTCAGTTTGCTTACGAAAAATGATGGTAGAACCTAAGGAAGTCGTTCAGTTTACGACTTCTTTATTTACGACTTCTGTTACCCAATTTTAATTAGTCCCTCCCTCCCCTCCCCCTTGCCTCCCCTCCACCTCCCCTTCCACCTCCCCTCCACCTCCCCTTCCATCCCCTCCACCTCCACCTCCAACTCCTCCCCCTCCCTCCATTTGCCCCTTCTCAATTAAAAACGATCGCTCGACTACCTGTACTGTGTCGCTCTTTTAAGATCAACATTCCCTCTATATTAAGACGTGTCCGGCCATATGGTCTTTACCCATCATATATGCTTATCTGCTCCTAATTGCTTTCCACTAATAAGTGAGCTCTGCTGGTCACCAGATATCTTTATTAAATCAAATGAATGCTGTCCTTATATACTATCATAGTTTCATCACATCTAAAATTGTCTTCTGCTATATGTACAATATTTGTTTTTATGTAGACGTGAATATATTTATCGTGTAGGCTAGCTGATTCGGTATCTGCCTTGAGTCAAAGATTAGCGGCAGTTCTGGGTTTTTTTCCACGCCCACTTATTCAGGCGACGTAAAAAACATTGCATGGAACGTGAAAACATCTAAAGTTAAAACGTGACTTGACTTTTCAATGTCAAAGTTCAAACTTAACGACATGAATTTCAGGTGCTGTTGAATGACAATTTGCTTTCAAAGTAATCATGAGTAAAAGGCAAAAACACGATTAAGACAACAAACAACCCTCCCCTCCCCCACCCAAACTGAAACATGTCATGTATAAATCTTGAGAGTAAATTTTTGTCATAGGTTAAGCCGCAAATAGGTTCAAAAGCCATTTAAAATCCAGGTTACATGTCATACGATAAGGCTATTGTAAGGTTGTGCAAACTTCCGGTAACGTTTGACTCGCGTAACCCGTTCCAACCCAATAAGATGAGTCGGGGTACATCATTTCCGGTCTTTAACTAAGTTCAAGTGGTGTCATTACAGTGTCATTCTGGAATCATTAATTCGTGCACGCGATTCCATGTTTAATAACAGTATCTGTAATACCAGATGATCCTTAATTTGTTCCATACTGCTATGACAGATCATGTTTTTTTGTGGACGGGGGTAGTAGGGGGACATCTTTTGGACCCAGGGGTGCAATTTTTTTGGACCCAGGGGTGCAAAGTTTTTGGACCCAGTTCTACGTGTATACTTGTTGCACATTGCCCTACTTAATGGCAGAGTTAACCCTCACTGTGTTTCTAAGAAGTATGGCCTAGCTGAAGATCAAAAGATCTTTTGGAAAATAACCTTGCGCATTCCGCGGATGAAGCTGATATAAATGATGAATAACAGTGGACCCGATGACGAAAACAGTTCATTAGCATATATTTTGAATATGATTCGACAGAAACGCAAATGCTGTGAAGACCCTGTGAAGATTGATTTTCGGAAACTGAGCAGAGAACACTTTCGAGCAATATAATCCTTGATTGATAAGTGGATCATTGAGTAAGAACCTCGTTAGACGAGCGTTCATTGTCAGGACTGCTAACCTTTTCTCATTCCTGCCACTTGGGAACAAGTAGGAAAGTGATAAATCGAAAAGGAGCTACTTTTGAGATATTATTGGCTGGAGTAGATTGGTGAGTAATAACCTTTTAAATCGTGTATACAGCTATTTCAACAAACATTGAATACTGAATAGTGCATTCCAAGACCGAAATGCATTTTGGGTAGTATAATATTGTCTAAAGTAAAATGAATAATTATTCCTTTTATTTTCAGTGCATTTCATCCAAAACAATATACCAGCTACATATAGAGAGCAAATCGCTGTATGTTTACTTTTTATTTCAAATAAATGAGACCCACAATGCCCTTCGGTCTTGGAATTCAGTATTCAGTGATTTTTGGAATAGCTGTATATCGTAGGTAGTGATAAGCTCTTCTCATTCTTGGCACTTGTGAACAAGTAGGAAAGGAAGAGATCCTGATAAATCTGGAAGGAACCAATTTTGAGATATTCTTGGCTGAAGTGGATGGGTAAGTAACAACCTTATAAAATGTGTATACATTGTAGGTAGTGATAACCTCTTCTCATTCTTGCCACTTGCGAACAAGTAGGAAAGGAAGAGGTCCTGGTAAATCTGGAAGTAACCCTTTTTGAGATATTCTTGGATGAATGAAGACTGAAGAATACTGAGAAATATGTCCGGGCAGGTGAGAGCTGTTCGTCATCCCTCGCACTACACAAAAAGAATGGGTAGAAACACTGACACACTCCTGCTGAGTACGTACATGCATGCATTACCGACATTACCATCTCTTTCGTGGATGTCTTAAACAGCGCCACCCTTCCGGGTCATGATGCATGGAATATCAGTTACATGCGTAACTGATAATATCTTCAGAACGGCGGGGTTTAAATGCCAATGAGCATTTGAATACGTCATATTCCATTTCAATTTCAGAGGTGCTGTATCCAGCATTGCACCTTGCGAAGTATCTAATCTCTCAGGAAGCCGTTGTTGACATTTTTGTCATCACAAGAAAGGCTCTTTTCTTCACCTTTAGCTTATTGAAATAGTTATTTTTCTACTGGCCAATCCAGTGGCACTCCTTTGGTAAGTACTACTGAAGTCGAAGACTAACAAAAGCCGGTGGATCTGAGCCACGTACGTTGAGTCATTTTAAGTCGTCGTCAAAAAAAGGCTAATACGTGAAGATGCATCTCTCTACTTCTCTTCTGATTGTTTGTGCTCTGTGCCATCAAACTGTCGCGTATCCTACATCAAATGACACCACAGAAAGGCCATCTGTAAACAACATTACAGTTGCACAACTCGATAAAGTAACGACCGTAGGAGTACGAACTAGACCAACCACGGCAAGTTCGACTAGCCTGGAGATGAGCATTAATGGCCCTCCAACCGCTGAAAGTATTCCTAAAGAAGGTAAGGTGCATTTTATCATTTTATGATGTCGATACGACGTGTAAAACTGAAACTTTCTTCACAGAGTGCTAGTCAGCGAGATACGCCATTGTAAAATACGGTATTAAGACAACAGTGGAATTATAAATATGGCATTAAGTTGAAGCAACGTGAAGAAGAACAGAAACAGCGGACAAGCTTTTGATATTAAGCCGATTTTTACACCACCTTCTCTTTCCATCTTTAACTTCTTAGTTTTCATTTTTAACAATTAGAAGTATCAAGTGTTGCTTGAATACCCTAGTTCAGAGATGATTTTCACTTATAACACTAATGCTTCAATCACAAGATGCAAAAAGAAAACCCCAAAAAAGACAAAGGCTAAAACTAGGAGCAGATATGATGACGTAATGCTAAATCCGGCTCACAATTACAATAAAACCAGTTAAAGACCTAAGCTTATTATGTTTCTAAGAGCGTTTGCTATCTGTGTAATCGTTTACTTGGAAAGAAAAAAGATAAGTATAGAAGGAATCTGAAAAAGATACCATATTTAGGCGGGAAAGGCACTTGTCAAAAAAGATCTCGTATTTTGACCTGTTATGGTCGCTAACATTCTTCGTTACCAATAGGAATGATGCCGCTCTGGTAGGTTATGTAAACAGTTAAAGTATATTTGCGGCCTACGTAGTGTGTATATTAGTATGAGTTGGTCCTCGGTAGTTTATAAATATCCATGCTGGTGGCATGACAAGAGGTCCTAAGGACTGAAAAGGAAAATTCGGTTTGTCCTGTCTCGAGAGGTCCTTGCCAATGAATATTAGTTCTAGAAACGTTTTTGAGAAACACATTTATTCCTAAGATGAGCTTCAAGCAAGAGGCTCCAGTAGTTTTACCGGTTTTTTCGACTGCATAGGCCTCGTAGGAAGGGCGTAATAGTATTTTGGTTAATGTGATCGTAAATGGATTCCAGAAGTGAGTGGTGTCTCGTCTCGTTTATCTCCTGCCGTCTGAGCCATTTTTTGTTCCCTCGGGGTAAAAGCTGGACAGTGTAATTTAAATGATGTCAACATGCATATACAGCTTAGCCCTTGTTCAGTTCAGTTTTCTCTTGCCTTGTTCCTCCCTTCCGCCTTCCTTGTTCTCCTGTCTTCCATTAGTGACTTCCTTCCTTCCTTTCTGTTTTCACTCTTCTGTTTATTCCTTCTTTTCATGTACCATCATCATCGCCCCATCTCTTATTACATTTGCTGCAGCTGATGCTGGTCAGCCACTGAGGTCATGCCGATCATCTTGTACATAACTGCATAATGTCATTTGTTATCCTGAAATTGCACACCAGGAAAAGTCATCATTTTTTACTCGTAGCATTAGTCTATTGTTCTCCCATGTTGATAAGTGTTCTAATATGTGCTCGTGACAAATGCCCATTCACGGAAACCTAGAGAATGAAATTTCGCGCTTATCTTAACCCAAAATGACACGAACATTGCGTGTCCTATTTAAGTGTAATTTAAAAAATAATTGAGCAATATGACACTTGACTATGAACGAAACCAACTCTATTTGTCATCAATACTGTATATAGTCTTGATTATCGTGATGTGCAGAACATATCCGCGTAGTTCGTTATACTGTTAATGAGTGAGTCTGTGAGTACCGAGGCAGCAGTCGTGATGAACTGCATGTTCTACAATCCAGGGTTAATAGAAATGCTAATGATATTTATCAACAATGCTTCCAAGATAGATATTTAGATAGATAGATAAAAATAAGAAGTTCCATATAGCAGGCTAATAGCGTAAAATTACAAAAGGACACAAAATAGTGAAGTTAATCTCAAGTACCTAAAAAATTATACAGATTTTTTCAAATACATTTACAAGTATACGTTCAAAAGGAACCACGCTTAACTACTCTTGAGATCTATCAATCTGAACATACTTGTGCGTAATCTAAATGACTGATCTAAAAATAAAAACGACCCACTTGAATCATAAGTGACCTCATGCAAACTCAGTGTTTTCTTCATTGTCTTTCGCGACGAGTTCCCACCGATGGAATAAGCTAGATTCTTAGTTTACCTTGCCGGCAATTTTGAACTTTACCCCTTCGTAATGATTTTTTTTTCTTCCACTTTTTGCTTGAGTTTCAATCACGTTAATTTATATTGCCGTCGGCTATTCAAGAGAATGACACTTGGTCAGGAGCAGGCGTTGCTCAGTTAGTGAGCTAGAGGTCCAGGCGGTTCGATCCTCATTATTTCCACGTCTGTTTCGACTTTTTTCTAATTCACGTAGCTTCAGCTTTGAATGTTCTTAAAACAGAGCACTGATGGAGAAAGGGGGTAAAGGGCACACCGTCGGCTTCCATTAATAATAATAATTTTATTAACTTATATTGCGCAAATCTCAATCCTTGGCGAATTTTCATTAATCAATTCAAATTGATAGCAGTTGACTTCAACTGAAGGAACTACCGGCGTTAAATATAGGTACTTTACTCTTTTTTTACTTTACTTTTTGTCCGAATTGGAAAACCTTTCGCTAATGGGAAAAGGAGGCATAAACTTGTTGCTGTAGCCATTGGATGAAAAAATCGCGATCGCTGACAATCTTCTAGCACGAGTCCATCTATGATTGCGGCACTAATAATGATACTCCTCCCTAAGCGAGCGCTTAGGCTAGAATACGGTATAGATTTTGAGGGTACAAACGTGTCATCCACATGTCTGTAAAGATGTCATTTCCAAGCATTTCAGTTGCTTGGGAGAACAGAGATATCGCAACGGCATTATATCATTGTTTCAATGGATGTGGTCAATAAATCACGTTATCTACTCAAGTGTATTCAAGTAGCCACTCCAATCACAATAGACCCTTTTTTAGCGCACCCATCCAAGCCATAGCTGTCCAATCAGTGACACTTCTCAACCCCCAGCCCACGGAAAATTCGACCCCTTACCAGCCCTTTTCTATACCAAATTTCAGCATAAAGTTACCCCTTTTTAATACCTTTTTGCCTGAAAAGGTACCCCCTTTCATATACTTTTGAAGAAAATCTACCCCTTTTTATACCAAAACTCACAAATTTCCACCCCTTTTCTATACGTACGGCTTGAAAAAAGTACCCCTTTCGGGCGGACCATCCCCGTATAGTCAATTATAGAGAGTACCCCCCCCCCCCCCCCCCCCCCAGCGTGCTGCATAAAGCGAAGGTCCTCTTTTATCTTAGTTACCTCTTAATCAGGATTAGAGGCTGATACTAGAACACAATTCACGTTAGCTCGTAGGTCGATCGGCAACATCTGGAAGGATTTGAAGCATAATACTCCTATCATGCCAGCTAATAGTATATGGTATCTCAAGTACAAGCTAATATATCTAGGATTAGAAAAAACAAGCTCTTTTTTAAATAAGCCTCATTGTAATACGCCTTAGGTTTAGCTAACTAACCTGAGCTTGACCGTGACTTAGAAAGGATTTTAGTTCCATAATCATTTACGAAATGACTTCGAGGTCTCGTTGAATCCAAAGTGATTTTTTTTTTTTTTTTTTTTTTTTTGGTCGATGTTCTGAAAACGGATTTTGGACCCCCCTAAGGCAAAATCCTGCGCCCCTGTTAACGATGGTTTCTTTAGCGGGGGGGGGGGGGGGGGGGGGGGGGACTATGAATAACAAAGGTGACGGTTCCGTTTCCTAGCATTTTGGTTCAGTACTTCATGTAATACTATATATTATGTCCCGAGACGGTAGCAACAATAGTCTCTAGACACAACATGTTGTCTTACATGAAGTACTGATCGTTCAAAGGATGCCGACGCCCAATATTAGATAAACTGAGCAAGAACCGCTACCATTTTCGAGCTCGTACTGATAAATCTTGTATGTGGGGTCTCTGATCTGTGTAACCGGACCACCTAGTATCTGACATTGATTTAATATATGCCAAATCTTAAGCTCTTATCTAAGTTCAGTAATCGCGGTTAACCTTTGTACAACTTGCTTGTATGAATGCACTTATCTCCTAGGAATTTAATTCTCGGAATATGCGAGTACATTCTCGTCAAGACTTTGAACTGTAAAGGTATGGGCAAGACGTAATAGGGGAAACCGAGAATTGCGACAGAGTTTAACTATGTTTATAGTCAGTGGAGAGCATGCTGATATTTTATAATTTTTTTACCAATTTTTTTGTTGGTTTTCAGATCTTCCGCATCCTGGAGACTGCGATTTTGACAGCAGCTTTTGCAACTGGACAAACGCAGTGAACGATGAATTTGATTGGACGAGACTGAGTGGACGCACGGCCAGTAGTAACACTGGACCTTCTGGTGACATCACAGGGAGGGGTGAGATGTTTGAAATGCGTTGATTTTTTCTTCTTTGCTTCCAAATTATTTGCTAATAATTAGGGGTTAGAGACTGATGTGAGTGTTTTGTTGGAGAATAAATGCACGCGCTGACTGTACAATGAACGAGAAATTTTAATACTGCACGAGGCAAAGCCGAGTGCAGTATGAGAAATTTCGAGTTCATTATACAGTGAGCAAGTGCATTTATTCTCCAACAAAACACGAACTACAAGTCTCTAACCCTTTTAATATGCAAACTGAGTACGCTGAAGAGCAGACGGCGCGACATTTTTTACGTGTCATTTACGAATTTGAACGTATTGAATCAAAAAGTATTTTAATTTCCAAACAGCCATCACTATTTTGATAAATACAGAAAGGGTTCAAAAGTTAAGATAAGTAAATAATTCCTAACTTAAAAATACGAAAATAAGTGAATTATTCTTGCTCAAATCTTATTTTTAAGTTAACGCTTCAAACAAAAAAATCTCATTCATCAGTTGAAAGCTAGCTATCGACAAAGCTACAAAAAAATGTTTTCCGCTATGATTTCTTTTTCTAAGTTTTCCAGAATTTCTTCTTTATATCTCTTATGAAGCGATTCTGCATTGAAAAACAAAATAAAGGTATTATTTTTAAGTTAACGCTTCAAACAAAAAAATTCTCATTCATCAGTTGAAAGCCAGCTATCGACAAAGCTACAAAAAAATGTTTTGTTTTGAATTACAAATGTACAGTTGTATGGTTTTACCTTTGAAAAGGGAAATTCCCCACTTTGTTTGTCGCTTGGTAGCAATTGGAATGGCTCCATCTATAAATCCTTCAATTCACTTATCGTTTAGCTCTTCGAGTCTTTCATTTTCCAAATCCATTTTCTTATAATGCACTCGAAGCGTGCAATAAACTTTATAACATCACGACAAGCGCTTTGTCCTCAAATACATCGATATCACGTGATCGATTTTAGCCAATGAGCTGCTTGAATTTTGTTCAGCGTACGAAGTTTGCATATTAAGTATGGATAATATCACAAGGTTTCACCATTTACCATCTTGAGAGACATTTGTATGTGATCCTCGTCAAATCATCTTAAATCATCATCATCATCATCATCATCATCATCATCATCATCATCATCATCATCATCATCATCATCATCATCATCATCATCATCATCATCATCATCATCGTAGTCCTCGAGCACGCTGATCATCATCATAATCACCAAGTCCAGCCAGTGGGTCAAAAATACAGTAATTGTATATCAGTAAACTGACACAAATTCTACGACTTGAAACAATCGTTTGAAAACAATAGAGTGTAATTCGCATATCTGCTATTGGCGGAGAACGTTAACACACTCAATTTTCGATGGCATGTGAATTGGACAGGGTACTGTATTACATATCTGTTAACTGAAGTATTCGTAAACAGAACACATTTGAAAAAGCTTTGCTTTGTTTTTTTTAAGCAGAATGTGTTATTCTATAAATGTGTACAACAACACGGCTTCAGCAGATAATAATTTACGATATTATATATGGCCATCCGTTAATATACCTTTCCCGAATCCCCTTGGATGATCACGAAACAATGGTTTCAAGGCCATGCAATTGACTTCGATTCATTTTTTCGTGATTATCCAAGCTAATTCAGGAAAGGTCAATTGTTGAATATTTGCACAAGATAGGATGTTGTAATAATACTGAACTCGTCTATTTCAGGACATTATGCTTATATCGAAGCATCTTGGCCACGCCGTGAAGGTCACGTGGCCCGTCTCATCAGTCCCGTCACGGATGGCGTTCAGTGCATGCGTTTCTATTACAACATGTATGGTCGATTCATGGGAGACTTGCAGATCTTTATCAAGGAAAATAGCTCTATGATATTCATTTGGGGTCGTTATAAGAATCAAGGGCGTGGCTGGCACTCAACAAACATGACGGTCTACGGAAAAAGCTACAGGGTATTGGAACTAATGATTGAAGTACATGCAATATAGACCCCTTGCAGCACGTCGGAATGCAGCTCAATTTGGAAGAGAAAACAATACTCGTAGGTTCCAGTTCTCAGGAGATTGAAATTCTTTTGTTTTGTCCTCCAAATTGAGCTGCCTTGACGTCACGTGCAAGGGTTGTATTCTCCCTCTCCTCTCCTCTCCTCTCCTCTCCTCTCCTCTCCTCTCCTCTCCTCTCCTCTATTCCCTCTTTTCCCTCCTTCCTTCCCTTTTCTTCCACATGCCTTCTTGTTCTTCTCCCCTTCCCATCCCTCCTCAACAAACAAAGGCGCACGAGGTAAGCTTGGTTGTTTTTTTATTGTTATAGGTTGTGTTTTTCGCTCGTGTTGGGAAATCCTACACAGGAGATTTGGCCATTGATAACATCACTTTTGTCAATGGAACCTGCGATGGGAAACCTTTGTTTTATCAGGCAAAAGTGAAGGATTTTGCGGTTCAACAAGCAGAGGGAGAACCTGGTAACTAGGAGCTTATTATAGACCCCTTGCAGCACGTCGGAATGCAGCTCAGTTTGGAGGAAAAAACAATGGATTCTAATTCTCAGAAGATTGAAATTCATTTGTTTTGTCCTACAATTTGAGATGCTTTGATGTCACGTGAAAAGGATGTATAACATTCTCCACAACAGTATCTCATACAACAAACAAACAACGACACACAGCATCAAATGAACGATAACAACACAACTAGCACTGTCAACAACAACAAAACAACAGCAACAACATAATCAACACTGACAATGACAAAACAGCAACGCAGCACACCAACAACTACACAAGCTTATCTTTTTATCTCAGCGTCTGATATCGACCTTACTCCTTTCTATTTATTCTACCTGTCTAGGAACTTGTAACTTTGATGGAGGGTTTTGCGAATGGATTAACGTACCGATTGGGGATAATTTTGATTGGACACTACATCGAGGAAGAACAGGAACTGGTGACACGGGACCACTATACGACCATACAGGAAGTAATGGTGAGCCAATCAAAATTGGACAGATGGGACACTCTTAGCCAATCAAAAATGTGCATACTGACGTCATGGCGGCTATTCATACCCTTTTATTTTGTGCGTGATGTTTCTCAAAGCACATGTCCACCCCTTTGTTTTTTATAATGCCCTTATTCATGCCCTATTTAGATAGCATTAGTTAACATTAAGAGTGCGAAGACACTGGCCAGGTTTCGCGGATACCTGGCTTTGCCGTATGTACGTGTGAGTAGACCTTTTCAGTCCACTTGTCATTCTCTTGAGAATACGATTCTTTGTTTGAGTTGTATCTATGTTCATGTGTCTTCTCGTGTGCAGCCATTAAACAAAGAAATGATACTTTATAGGAAATGACACGTGGTCTGAGATAGGAAAACATTACGCACAAGCCGAAAAGGTTATATAGAGTTTGTTTAGTTTTCGGTTATTTTCCTTGTCACGAGGGCTGTTACCCGTCTTCCCTCACTCATCAAAAATCATCATGTCATAAAATCATTTTTTTTTAAATTAAAAATATCTTTCTCTTTCACCAGGATATTACCTGTACGTCGAGGCCTCAACACCCCAAATAAGCAGACACAAAGCCCGGATTCTTAGTCCTCGTTTATGCGGTACAATATGCATGCAGCTCTATTACCATATGTATGGTTCGGACTTAGGGGAGCTTAATATTTACCAGAGGCGTGGTCTTCGTACGGACGATAGGATCTGGGGAGTGAGAGGTGAACAGGGTGATGTGTGGCATGAAGCACTGATTGATATATCTGGAAACTGCTACCAGGTAGGTTTCTCTAAAGGTGTTTTTCGTGTTCTCCAAAGATTCGGCCATCTATGATCATCTCTGGAGCAAAATTCCCATCGAACGAGTGTGATATTTGAATTTTCATAATCTTATCCTATACTCATTAAATAGTAGAAATATGGAGGGACGGAGTACATCTCTTATCATTATTTTGTTTTTTTATACACTTCCAGATTTTGATAGAAGGTATCATAGGCAGTGGTTACCTTGGTGATGCTGCTATAGATGACGTCATATTTACCAAAGGCAGCTGCTGTGCCAAAAGACACAAGGATTTTGATGTCAAAAAAGAAGGTATCGGCAAGCAATTATTGATCCTCGTGCGTTCGCGGCAAAAAAACTGGCGCAGGGACCCGACATTTTACTCTGATTGACGGGGACCGTACTCGGTTGGCATAAAACAGTCATAAGGGAGGAAAAGACCCTATACTCTTATCTTTGGTATCTCCCTTGATTCAAGGCCTTTTCTCCGGTTTTCCGCCCTCGCAAAATCTATCAAGCTAAATCGCAATTCGATCTGTGAGTTAGCCGTGCCCTGACTTAGATGAACCCAAAGGTTGTTTCAGGGTTCAATCTGTGAGCTAGCCATGCCCTGACTTAGATCAAACCAGAGGTTGTTTCAGTGTTCAATCTGTGAGTTAGTCATGCCCTGACTTTGATAAACTCAGAGGTTTCCGGGTTTGATGTGCGAGTTAGCCGTGCCCTGACTTAGATCAGCCCAGAGGATGTTTCAGGGTTCTATCTGTGAGTTAGCCATGCCCTGACTTTGATCAACCTCTTCAAAGTCGTTTTCCGAGATCAGTATGACACTGTATTGTATGTATACTATCTACAGGTAATTGTTCGTTTGACGGTGGTTTTTGCAAATGGAAAAACCTCAAAGAAGAAGATTTTGATTGGATTCTGACAGATAAAGAGACACCCAGCACCAACACTGGGCCAGATGGGCCGTTCAATGGGATCGGTGAGTCTGGCAGTAGTGGAATAAGCTGGTGGAAGAAAATGAAAAATGAATATACCTTTCCCGAATTCGCTCGAGTGACCACAAAACAATGGTTCCAAGTCCAGGTTAAACTTGATAAATACAGTAAATGTATTACGTTTTACCTGGACTTGAAACTATTGTTTCATGGTACAGGGGAGGATCCTGGATTTTCTTCAGTGAGGGGTACTGCGTTGGAAGGGCATACACACGAGAAAAACACTGAACCAAAAATAAAACGATATCCATCTATGAAAGAAAGTTATTGCGTATTGGATATATTTAAAGCTGCGCTAGGGGCAGAAAGTCGACCCAGGGAGGGGTGCACCCCTTAGAGCCAAAGGAGGGGGGGGACATTTTGTATTAGTCGACTTAGGGAGGCCGTGTACACCCTTCCCCTGGATCCGCCCCTGTGGTCACTCAAGCGAATTTGGGGAACGTCTATTCTAAAAGGGTTCGTAAGCTGTGTCACTGTTATTGCGAAAAAAAATTTATTTTTTATTTTATTTTTATTTAAGTCAATATTTATCCAGGAATGTCCAGTTTAGCAAAGCTAGTTTAAATGGAGTCCTAATTAAACACTGAATCCTCCCCCCCCCCCCCCCCCAAGTTATAAGCCCTATAACTGCTTGAAATGTTTCTTGATCTTACTTTTAAATTTAGGGAGAAACCGAAATAGTTTATTTAACCATATATTAGAATATTTTTTTATACTCATCATGCCATTTTAATTTAAGGCCAGTACGCATTTGTTGAGTCCTCTGAGCCGCGTCTGAAAGGAGACCGTGCAGTCTTGGTAGGACCTGTTATTAGTGGGTTTGTGTGCCTGAGGTTCAAGTATCACATGTATGGCCAGCACACCGGAGCATTAGCAGTGTATCAACATGGTAGTGGGGTACTGAGACACCGACTATGGATGCGCCAAGGAAACATGGGGAACCTGTGGAGAGACGCTTATATCAATATTGACTGCAGAGAACCCCACTATCAGGTAAATGGTAAAAGCGAGAGAGGAGGAGGGGTAGCACTTTTAATGCCCGAGTTACCATGAAATCAAGGAATGAAGGGTAGAGGTAGCGCTAGTGCACTCTCCTCTTGGCACCTTTGGGGCCTCGGGTTCGATCCCTTGAATCGCCATCACATGTGAGTAGAGTTTGATTCGAGCAGTTTTCTCTGGTTTTCCTCCGTCTGTAAAACGTACCACGTTAAATTCCAATTATATGTGAATCTGTGAATTCGCTGGCTTAGTTCAGCCCAGAGGTTCTTACAGGGTATTGATGGATGAATGGTTTTAAGATCCCTAATGTAGATCTTTAAATATCAGTAATTGCACCGTGATGATATTAATGATCAATTTCATTATAGATCGAATTTGAGGCGGTTATTGGGGGCTGGCGGAGTGATATCGCCATTGACGACATAACCTTTAGTCATACCATGTGCAATAAGACGACAGATGCACCAATACTATCACCTTCTATTAGTCTACCACCAACACTCTATCCACTCTCTAATGGTAAGTACACCAGTAGATCCTTGCAGCGCAAGTGGACAAAACAATAGGTTTCCGATTCTCAGGAGATTGAAATTCTTTTTTTTTTTTTGTCCGTCAAAATGGGCTGCTTTGACGTCACGTGACAAGTGGTCTATGTCACGACCATCAATCTACCCACCCTCTAACAGTGATTTTTTTCAGGTGACTGCACGTTTCCAGGTTCGTTTTGTGAATGGAAAAATGAGCGGGATGATCAGTTTGATTGGTTGATTGGGCAAGGTGACACTCCCTCCCTGGTTACTGGGCCGAAAAGAGACGTGGATGGCAATGGTGAGTAAACATGTTTTGTTCCAAATAATTGTTCGTAAAGCAAAGCGTAATAACGATTGTCCAGGACTCTCTCTCTCAACAGTAAGGATTTGGGCGAGTAGCTATAGGATATTGGTTACCTTAAAGGCGCGATTACACGGAGCAATATTTTCTACAACTGTCTTTCAACGACGTTGCGACACAAGTTGCATGGAGCATTGCGGCGTGTAACCTACAGTGCAATTTGAAAAATGTTGCGAGGCAAGTTGCAGCAATCTTACGAAAAACAGAATTCGTTTCTACTTTTGGCAACGATTGCTTCTCCTTTGCACCGTGTAAACCCTCTTGCCACTTGTGTCGCAACTCCGATGCGGGACAAGTTTCACTTGCTCCGTGTAATCGCGCTTTTTAAAATACTTATCGTAATTGGATGAACCTTTTTTGATAGGTTACTATATTTACATCGAAGCCTCGATGTATCGCTACAAATATCGAGCAAGTCTTGTCAGCGGTTTTATGAGAGGGTCCAAGTGTATGCAGTTTCATTACCACATGCATGGACGTGGAATAGGGGTGTTGTTAATACAAATGGTTAACATCAAGACCAACTACAAGAGAACAATATGGTACCGTGCTGGCCAGCAGGGAGATAACTGGATCCGAGCATATCTGAACGTTAAGGGAACTGAATACAAGGTAACACGTTTTGAACATGCCACTTAAAGGCATTTTGGATTAGAATCGTGCTCCTTGCTCATGCTAAGGATTATGTATGTCTACGCTTTAATAACTTTTATTTTTCGTTCTTCTATCAAAGATGCAAGTCGCCCAACGGGCTTAACGGGGACAGCCCCTCCCTGAAATATATCTTTATCTATTAGGAGTTTACAAATGTTATTTTTTTTCGGAGTGAGAAAAACCAGAGAAAACACAATCGGTCTACTCGCGCATGTCATACCGCGTTCGGAAAACACAACTTGTGCTTCTTCGTAAAAGCTACCTGCATTCAAGATATTGGGTAACGTAGGTTGATGGAGATTAACCATTTCATTTCTCTTGTCCCTTTCGATAGATTGCACTTGTTGGAGAGATAGGTGGGGCCACAACAGGAGACATAGCAATGGACGATATCTCGTTCACTGATGGTCAATGCAAGCATTTACTGGAGACAGTACTGGACGATGTACTACCGGTACCACAAATCTACAAACCATATGTCCCTATAGAAGGTAAGGCTTCTGCCTCGTTACACTAGTGATGGTCATGTGAACCAGTACGGTCCAGTACGGTAAGAAAATCATGAATTTTCGGAGGTTGATCGCTTGCCCCATTCTGCCACTAGCAAGCCACTAGCATAGATCAAGATGGCCAGTTGCAGCAGTGTATTATAACCCCATCCGATTGGTTAATAGGCAATGTGCATCAAAGCTCACAAAGCACTCTGGGAAAGTGAATACTATGGAAGTGGAACAGGGAAATCAAAGGAAATATCAGAAAAAAATTATCAGATGAATTTTTAGAGGAACCAAAAAATCATGTCATGCTTTGTGCTAAAATGTCGAGCTCATGCACATTGGCTATTTAGAATTAGTTGTTTTTGTAGCTTGATAAGTTATTAAAGATGTGCAACACTGACATCTTTAATAATTAAGAAATGTTGACTGAAAATCGTCGAAGTGCAAAGAAAAATAACAAGCATTCGTAAACCCACTGACACCGAGTTGGGACATCGATCTCGATCCGATCCCTGCAGGTGGTGAGAGGCAAACTTGTCTCCTTGGTAAGCTACCCCTGCTTCCCTTATTTCATGCAAGGTTATATTTCGTTCTTTGACAGATCGTCCAGAAAGCTGCACATTCGACGACAACCACATGTGTCGGTGGAAAAATCAACTAGATGACAATTTTAACTGGATATTATGGGAGAAGGGGACGCCGTCACGATTAACGGGACCCTCCTCTGGTCATGGAGGAAAGGGTAAAACATTACTTGCATAACCCAATGATCTGGTCCCTTACACAGAGCCTCATTCCAGCATTTCCCATAGAGCTTTTCTGAATTCTACAATTAACACCATATGTTACCATGTTACCCAGCTGATGTGTGTCTCAGGTACCCTGGGACACCGTTGATACATTACTATCCCTCTTTTTTCTTCTTCTTTGGTTTTTCTCTGTTATTTTTCTGTTATTTCTTTCCATTTTCCACTCTATTTCTTCATCTCATTCTAAAAAATTTATATTTGTTTCATTATGATTTTTCATTCTGTCAGTCTTCTTTCTTTTCTCGCCACCTTTCTTTTCTTCGGTCTATTTTTACTTGCTATCTTGCTACTTTACTATTTTCATTTATTACTTGCACCTGTCCAATAAATACTACCCGTAATATACCTCTTTACCTTGGGCGTAATGTTTTCCCATGTCAGACCACGTGTCATCCTTAGAGAATAAGATTTTTTGTTTTGAGTTGTATCCATATTCATCTGTCTTCTCATGCACAACTGTTAAACGAAGATATGATACTCTAGGGAATGACACGTGGTCTGAATCTGAAATGGAAAAACATTGCACCCAAGTTAAAAAATGTCTATTGCTATATTTAAGGTATGTACATCTACACAGAGGCAACAGCTCCTCGTCAGCCGAGAGACAAGGCCCAAATCTCCCTCACCAGATCAAGTGGCACATCTTGTATGCATTTTTACTACCACATGTACGGTGAAGACACAGGCGAACTCAACTTGTACCATTATAACACATGGACGAGAAGAAGGAGGTTATTATGGAATAGAAGTGGACCTCAGGGGAAAGAATGGCTAGAGAGCCGCAAGATAAAACTTAAGGCGGGAAAATATCAGGTATATGAGGCATTATATATTCATCGTGATGACGTCATTAGAATGGCTCGGTGGGCAAAAACAAGCTACGTTTTTCATTTCTTCAAACTCATATCTCTTCAAAACGAACGGTGACCCCCATTTCTTATTCTATATATTTCAATAAATCCTAAAGATTTCATTCCCTCCGTTTTTTCAAAAAAAAAATTTATCGCAACGAAAAGCGACATTTCCGGTTTTATCTCGACCCGCGAGAATGACAAAAAAGACAGTGGAGGACATAGGAGTTTATGCGCGGAAAGAACTGTGTTTCTATTTTCAATGTATGTTTATGATTCAGTAATGGACCTCTGTGGTTACAACTCTAATACTTTGTATTTGATTCCAGCTTCGTTTTGAGGCCACACTTGGCTCAGGGTTCAAGAGTGATATTGCGCTAGATGACATCATGTTCACTGATGGCCCCTGTTTCCCTAAACCCTCTACGCTTCGCACGACCCTGGGCCCTACGACCCCATCAGTAGATGATTCTCTGCAGGGTGATTGTCCAAGCTGTCACAAGCAACCAAACTAACGATCAACAAATTTGGACAGGTATTTAGTTCTCTTGTATTCATTACAATGATCATATCAGATTGACTGGAAAGATTAGTGGCGTAGCGAGGTGGCGAGGATCGAGCCTCTTTTTCTTTGATGTATGATGCCAATGCCACTGGCTTAGGGAGAGGACGGCCACTTCTAGGTGCCCCCAGATCTGGGGTCCTCGCTATGCCACTGCAGGGAAAGATACTTAGGTTACAATAATAAAATACAACACTTCTCTCCAGTAGAAGCGGAATCAAGAATCACGTCTTCGAAATGGAAAGGATTATAAGGAACCATGAATAAGTATTGAAAAAAATGTATCACTGATGAATCACCTAATGATTCCGCTTCTACGGAGTCTGACATTCTCTGTAATACTCATGTGTTCCAGTGAAGGTACAAAGAATTCCAGAGTTTCTATTGATGGAATCGTGGGCATTCTTTCCAGGTTACATTGCTATTGATATTTGTAAATATTTTGATGCTGAACCTTGAGCAAATGAGTCCGTAATCAAGGAGCACAGCGGTATTTTTACGAATATGAAAAAGGTCTATGGTTCAGAGAGTGAGAGACCGCTGGACCATCTGGTCTAGTTTGTACGTTATACAGAATTTGGGTTTACTTGACATGATGGCTCAAAACTTTACTTTGGTTTCTTTACTGACTGAACTGACTGGAATACTCTACATTATTTTATGACTAGTAATCATTAAAAATAAAAATAAAAAGCATATTTCAACTTTTTTAATTTAATAAAAATGAATAAAAATGTAATTTTCTATATATAGTAACAATAACAATAATAATGATAATGATAATAATAAGTATTAATAATTAGCAGTTATTCGCCGAAGGCGAAGTGATTATCGATGAATATTTACCGAGCGGCGAGTCTTCGAGCTGCGAGGTAAATATTCATCGATAATCACTTCGCCTGAGGTGAATAATTGTTTTAGTATAAATACAAAGGTGATTATTTCAAAAAAGAAAGAAGGAAACAACATTGAAAGTGAAAATATTTTATTTTTTAAAAGCGCGACGGTCACGCTGACAGCCATTTTGTCCGAAAAGGTGATTATCGGCTGATAATCCGAGATAGAAAACCAATCAGAGCGCGCGATTTTGCATAATCACCTTTGTATTTATACTAATAAATGATAATAGTGATATGGATGTTGTCGAGATGACAACGAAACGTAGACTTCTATCTTTAGTCCAATAATAATAATAATGATAATAATATTAATAATGATAATAATAATAATAATAATAATAATAATAATAATAATAATAGACCAATAGTAATAATAATAGCACGTCTCCTCTTTAAATAAAGTTAATTGTATTGATAATAAATAACAATATTAATAATGAATAACATGTACAATAATAGTAATGATAGTATTAATAATAATAATAATAAAATGATAATAATAATAATGAACAGAATTTATTTATATTCTTGGCCTAAATAAAAATCCGATTGTTAATTCCTTATAAGGTGTTATAAAAGTTATAAAGGTTACATAAGTTTTAAAATAAATTAATTATTTCACAATCAAAGTTTTAACGTCTTTCTTCGCACAATTCTTACGTTCGCCGTCGTATGACACTCGTACGAATACGAAGTTCTTGTTATTTAAAAGTACAAATGCACGATATGAAGTCAAAAATTGCAACAAAAAACAAAAATTAGATCTTAGTATGGTTTGAGGAGCAGCAGTTTTAAGAGCGATTCAGTTCAGTTTGCAAGCCTCTTATTCAACAGTAAAAAACACTTCACAGAAAAACCGCCATCTCGAGATATGATGTGGTCATGGTGAATATGTTGATAGACCCCTCTCAATTTGAGTTCAAAGCAGCTCAATTTTGAGTGCAAAACAGGAAAATTTCAATCTCCTGAGAATTGGAATCTATTGTTTTGTCCTCTCAATTGAGCTGCACTCTGACGCACAGCAAGGGGTCTTATAAAAATGCCATATTCATACCAATGACTCGATTCCCTGTGAGTGTGCCAAGAAACAGCTACATAGGAGTATCGATTCCATATGGTTTATCCAGATGCTCCTATTAATATCCATGTTATTGGTGATTAACAATTGAATGGGAGTCAACGACGGGACAACGGAGGTCAGAAGGTTCGAATTTAGCGACGTTATTTGAGGCATTTAGAATTGAACCGATCCCGGCCGAACTCAGGATATTGGTTTGGCGTCACCTGCGTATCGTGGGAAAAACGCAAACTTTTGAATATGTTAGGAAATTAAACCAAGTCTTGGCAGACTTACTATGTCAAGATTGTTTGGCATTGTTTCTTTCCGTTGCGGCCCTCGTTTGGGGCATTTGAACACCGGATAGATCCGAAAATTCTAGATAATGTGGTGGTACTGACAACCAAACCAATTTGCCAGGCCAATTTGTCAAATTGCCCCAGATAGAACATAGATGAAAAATGAACACACCCATGCAGTTGAAATATTGAATCCTGAAGTCCAGGAATTTGGGACTAAAAAAACTCCGGGTTTTCTTTCAATATACCTTATTCGTCTTGGTGTAATATTTTCCCATTTCAGACCACGTGTCGTTCCCTAGAGCATCATTTCTTTGTTTAACAGTTGCGCATGACAAGACAGTCACATGAATATGGATATAACTCAAACAAAGAATATTATTCTCAAGGGAATGACACGTGGCCTAAAATGACTTTTAAAACATTGCACGAAGACGAATAAGGTATATAATAAGGGCGTTACTGTGCAGCCATTATTGGTACTACTAGAAAGAAAAGAAACCTTTGATTTCAAGAAATGAATAGGGCTAGACCCCTTGCAGCACGTCGGAATGCAGCTCAATTTTGAGGACAAAACAATAGGTTCCCAATTCTCAGGAGATTGAAGTTCGTTTGTTTTGTCCTCCAAATTGAACTGCTTTGACGCCATGTGCCTAAAAGGAGTCCACATCTGAAAGCCATCGAAGAACGTTACGTAATAAGAGCATTAGGCAAACAGGTCTCGCTCGGAATTGAATTTCCATCATGCAAAGAAAGGGCAAGTTTTAATAAAATACTCTGTGGTTGATCAGCTGCAGGAAAATGCTTGTCCTTCCCTCAGCAGCCCGGCTATAGACCCCTTGCAGCAATTCACAGAGTCGATCAATTCAGAGGACAAAACAATGAGTTTGAATTAGCAGGAGGTTAAAATTGAATTAGAAATATCCTGCTAGGGGTTTATACAATCATTTACATGTATTTGTAAAATGATGATCAAAAGCAACATCGTCTACATGCCTACTGGCCATGGGTAGTTTGCAATTGATTAAAGCTGCAAGAAAGAGGAGGAAATGAGCAGGAGAAGAAGGAAGAAGAGGAGAAGGAGGAAA
Source organism: Anthopleura sola (assembly GCA_023349425.1). Taxonomy (NCBI): domain Eukaryota; kingdom Metazoa; phylum Cnidaria; class Anthozoa; order Actiniaria; family Actiniidae; genus Anthopleura; species Anthopleura sola. Next base: position 3,240,857 of record JALHLI010000014.1, read on the forward strand.
AGAGGTGTTGGAGGAGGAGGAGGAGGCAGAGGAGGAGAAAGAAAATGAGGAAAAAGCAGGAGCAGAGGCAGAAGGAATCCAAATCGATTCATCAAACCACAACATCATATTCAAACGAAGCCATAAGAAAAAAGATACTTCGACAGGTATATTGTCCGGAGTCAAACAACTAGTGACCAAGATCAGCTTGACGATAGATTTTCAGGTTCAAATTGCTAGCTGGAAATGTCATGTAATACTGGCGACAAATGTAAGGAATGACATGTTATTACAGCATTGAACTCTAGTGTTGATGAATCCAACTGTGGATGCGTAACCTTAAATATGCTCAATTCATAGGCGGCAAATGGTTTTCTTTTATAGGACATAATTTCTTGAATTGAGAATTTGTAACCATTTCCAACATGTGAGCCAACGAAGAAATCCCCACCCTACATTCTCCTATCCTCCGTCCGTCGTCCTAATCAGCGTCCTAAACCTAATGTGCGACTTTTAAAACTGAATGCCTTAATGGGTGCGTTGCTGGTTCCTGCCCTCAAACTAATCCGACACGAGAAAGCATTTTCTGGAAACCTCTCATCAAATGTGTCGCTTTAAGATAAGAGCCAGGATATTGGCTATCTTTATGGATATTGAATTATACTGAGACGTTAGTCTAGGACATGAAGTTAATAGTTTTGCCCTTAAGCAGAATTCGATGGTATGCATCGTGGCTCAACCTTGAATGATCTAAATTAAAGAGGTTGGACTACGTCTTTGACTCCTTTATAGTTTTCTGCTTTATATATATTCAATTTATTTAATGGTTTGGTCGACAAACACAATAGCGAACCAATTAACCAATGCAGCAGTTTTCACACGGGAATTAAAATATTGTCCAACAAACTAAACAACACGATATCTCACAATATCACGAATATTTTCCCACTTTTTTCACTTGTGAATAATGAATTATTCTATCAAGAAGAAATATATGCATGGATGACTAATATTGAATGGAAGATTTTACTAAATTTTTTAATCAAAGGAATACGATTGAATTGAAGCCGACTCCCCAAAAAAAATCACTGAAATTTTTTACTGGAAGGATCGAATAGGATGGTGTGGATTCCAACTTCCCCCAGTGTAAGTGAAATTAAAGTGGCTGCGCCTTCATTTGACATCTATCGACAGAGATACCATACGGCGGTAAACACCAGGTTCTGAACCTTCTAGAACCTTGAACTGAGACAGATGGTAAAAAAAGAATTACTCGCATGTCAGATGGTATGGTATGACATATGTGCCGTTTATGGTTTGATACAGTTGTTAATTGTTTCAACCACTTCATTGCGATGAAAAGCTCCTGTTAGACTGCTCAGCAGATACTTAGCATATTCGTCTTCAATGGTCATGACAAAATACACACGAAGGATTCCTGACATTAGGCATTTTTACGACTACAGAATAGGACCTGGTGGTCCATTTTTAATGAGATTTTTCAAGTTCTAGGAATTCATGGTTCCAGCTCAGACAATTAGCGAATCAATCATCCAGGTGAAAAAACGCACTGCGCATGCTCAGAAGTTCGGCAGAAAATTCATAGACGAGTCGTGTTTACGAAGAAAACCATTGGAGATTTACATGTCTCATATATTATGCGAATTTCTCTCATATTATTTGACCAGGGTCAGTTTCTATACATTTACTTTATTGTTGACCCAAATGCCTCGACTTGAAACAATTGTTTGAATTAGATTCGAGCTTAAGGTGACTTACAAAATGTCCTTAGAATGATGCTTTACACAGAATTTAACGCTGATTCCAAAAATGAAAAGAAAAATAGGCTGTCCCTAGCTCGTTTTCGAGATAATGAATTTTGAATATGACCATCTTGAAACGTTTTCGAAAGAAAAATGGCAGAAATCAAGCTTTGCACATAAAAATTCATAACTCAAAAATTAAAGAAGCTCTTGAAGCAAATTTCTTATGACATCTACTTTAAGCATTATTTACTAACTAAAAATGTTTGAAGAAAGTTTTAAAATTAAGCTATAAATTCAGCTTCTTAGCTCAATTAACCGAAAATCGTACTCAAACTACAACAACAAAAACACATAAAACGCTTTTTTTTATAAGTTCTAATAATTACGTTTTTTTTTTCAAACTTTCTCAAAATATTGATTTTTACCTTATGTTTTAGAAAATTCAAAGAAAAATATAGAGTCCCGTGCAAAATTCAGGGTTTTTGCCCTGTTGAACTTCAAAACATGTATGGTTCCTCAATAAAATTTTGAAGGTTATTATGCGGTTTTGAGCGATTTTTGTGCGCGCGCATATCGTGGGCTCAAATTGAACGTTCAAAAGTAGTCAGTCATCTTAAGTGTGAAAGAGCCCTTAGCTTCCTATAGTTTACAAGAAATCCTTTAAGTGGCTCAGAAATAAAGTACGCCAGTAGCACCCGGAAGTAGAACTATTAAAAAAAGATAATTTATGCTTCCAGGTTAACATAACAAAATGTTTTGAATAATTATGATATTTATTGATATAATAATAATTTATAATAATATAAATATATGATATATAATGTATAATATACAATATTAGTATAAATACAAAGGTGATTATACAAAATCGCGCGCTCTGATTGGTTTTCTATCTCGGATTATCAGCCCTATTTGGGGGAGTTTGAATAATTCATAATCCTGGGTAAATTTTGAAAATAATCCTAAAAAAAATTAGTGATAATAATCCTTAATCTTAAATTCAACCCAGATAATCCATGATCTTTAAATTGAGTGGCCAAAAAATCTGTATCCCTTCTCTAAAAACCCCTAATAACCCACAACCCTACTGAAAAACAGGGCCTTAAAAGCAGCGGTGCTGACTCGAAGTATTGAGTTTGATCCCTTAAGTAGCGTCTGACAGGAGCTCTTGAGGCGACGGTGCATCAGGGTTGGATTTTCCGGAGTAAGTGTGTTTAATATTGGCCTTTACGCGCATTTCTTTCATTTTACTTTTGAGCTATTAAAACGGATTATCCAGCTCACGGTGGGTTGCAAGTAATATGAGTAATCCCATGTCTTGTAGAACATATTCGTTTGAGCTCAAATAACTAGAGCGGGGGAAAAAGAAAGAAAGAATTTAAATTCAGCAACGAAAAAAGTTTTTGATTTATAAAGATGCATGCGCGTTTTTCAAGTAAAATTGGCGGGAAATTACCATAGTTCCGGTGAAGGCCGCGTACGCGTCTACTTATCAAAAAAGAGCGGGAAAAGTGAGCCATTTGTTTTTGACTTTTCTTTGAAAATTAGACATCTCGGAAATAAAATTTTCCCAAAGACAATAGAATATTTGATTCGTGGTCGATATTTGCGGTTGATATTTACAGCATGAGTTGGTAATCTTCGACCCACAAACCACATTTCCAAGCAGTTGCTGCGATAGAAATGTTAAGAAATTCAAAGGTCCCATGGATCTACGACTGCTCGAGCTATTATTATTACCCCTTACGATAAGATCTGATAAATTTAGAGAATTTTTCCCGAGAAAAGCCACTTTAAGAATCATTTCCAGCAGTTAAATGCAAATTCCGCCGAAGTATCCTATGGATCTTAACGAGCACAGATTGGCATGTCTAAAGAATTTGCTACAATTATCTATGTGATGAACGCATCTAGTGAGTGAAATTCTGTTGGGGGTGCAAGTTTTGGTAATGATTTCCTGCATGAATAGACTAGAAGAATGATTAGTAGTAAAACACATTCTCGAGGAGAGTGTTCAGAGAAAAATATTTGTCAGATGCATTCCTACGAAGATTATCAAGCGTCACACGAAGTCTCAGTTTTACAATAATTTTCTTTCCTCGAAATTTTTAGAGAAAAATTGAAGAAAATGTATTTGAGGATCTTCTTTGCTTTTGTTGCAAACGTGAACCACAAGGCATTGAATATATCCTTAGATAAGGCTGTCTTATGCATATGTCACAAGGCAAATACGAAGCTCATAGAAAAACATTTGAACGCAATAGCATTGAAGTGGGCCCCAGGTGAAATTGTTGATGTATTTTTAAGACATTTCGATAAATTTTTGGTCAAATGACAAAGGGCTTTCGAAAAGTCATTAGTGAGGAATGAGAGTCGACCGCAAACACTAGAGAAGCTTGTATAAAACTGAATAATTAAAACGGCTATTTGTCAAAGTTTAACATCTAATCCGGCATTATTAGCGGGTTACTGACAAAATACAATCCTGATTCCAGTAGTCAAACCATTTCCTTAAATGGATATAAAATAAGCAATGAATGTATGTCTTAGTTTGGAAGCTCTACCACAGGAATCCCGCGCCAAAGTTTTCCTGCCATCTCTAATCCTGAATAATGTTAAGTAATACAACGAATTTTTAAGATTTTTCAAAGAAAAAAGAAAATATTTCTTTCTCACAATAAGCCAGGACTTAATCACGTAAATATGTTCATTGCCATATTGCTATTTGTCATCATACGCCCCTTATTATCGTCGTAATTGGGGGAACCTGTGATGGCATCTTCTACCTTTCCGCATCTGTTTATGATTTTTCTTTTATCTTATATTTGATGTAAGGTTAAAGCTAAATATATAAATAAAGTGATTTTCAGCCCACAAAGTAAAACGAAAGAAAACAATGGAATAAGTTACCATTTTTTAATGCGAAAAATATAATTACAAACATTAAAATTATAAACCTTCGTTCTGTGATAGGTGTAACATATATATACATAAAACGTGCACAATAATGGGTCACTTTTTGATGGAGATTATTTTGACCATGCAATTTTCCAAAATATACAATATTTTTGGTACCTTTTTGTGACATGCACATTCACGTACCGATTTCAACCAGAATTTTTTTGGAGAAAAAAATTATTTTCACTGATGGTGGTGACTAACGTTAGGGACTCTACTAGCTACCTCTGTCTCTATTTTGACCATGCAATTTTCAAAAATACGATATTTTTGGTACCTTTTTGTGACATGCACGTTCACGTACCAATTTCAACCAAAATATTTTAGAGAAAAAAATATTTTCACTGATGGTGGTGATTAACTAGCTACTTCTGTCTCTAATTAAACTTTAACCCGATATAAATGTTCCCAACCAATTTGAAATTTAATAATAACAACACATTTTACATGGCTTTGACATAGAACAAGAAAAATGGATAAAGATGTGATGTTACCCTACACGTCTAGCTGCTTTGAATATTCATTGTTTTGGATGATCATTTGATATGGGATTCCTGAGTCATTCGTCATCTTCACAATGCTAATTAAACATGGTTTTATGTTGTATTACTAGTTCTAATGTCCTTCAAGCTGTTTTGATAATGCTAAATATTTATTTTTGGTAAGCGCCGTGTTGCTTTGTGGGAGTTACGTAACGCTTGAAAACCTTTTTATATGTAATTACTAAAATTCTAAAGGTCCTGCTTGCTGCAGAAGCTTGATCAAACTTTTTTATGAATAACAAGATAATTTTGGATGAGTAAATGAATAGATGAATGGATGAATAAGTAAATGGGTGGATGGAAAATGGAAGGATGCATGTATGGATGCCTACATGCATAAATGGATGCATGGAAATACGTTTTACCAAGGAAACTTTCGTCAAAGAACCTAGACATTTCTAGATCTCCAAAAGTAATATCCCAATTCTCAGTCGGCATCCTTGTCTGTCGCTAGCCATGTACAATGTTTATCCATTGTCAGTCACATCATCTGAAACTTTACCTAAATCATCACAAAAAATCAATCACTTGAAGATTATCGTCATCCAGCAAGGTTAACATGATTATATGACAACTTTAAGAGCTAGAATCTATGCTTTAATCGATCACGCACATCACTATAATATGTCAGCAACTACGACGGATATATTAAAGTGCACATAACCTTTTTTCCAATGCCTTCAATACCGATTCTACATGAAGTAAATAGTCGAATGGTAAAATATTTCTTGATTTGAGTGATGCGTCTTTAAGATATGTAGGTTTATACTTCCAATATGTTAATGACTGTGATTTCTACTAAGGTATTTTAGTGTATTTGTTGTAACTAGTAGTACTAAACGCTGCGGGCCATTTTAAGAAAACAAATTTAAAATACCTTTTATGTAAACCACGAGTGAAATAAGGATGCTTTTTAGATACTGGTTGAGTGAACCAGATTAATTTTGTATATTTAATGAAACCTTGGTCACAGTCATTAACATATTGGAGGTATAAACCTTCATAACTTAAAGACACATCACTCAAATCAAGAAATATTTACCATTCGACTATTAACTTCATGTAGAATCAGTATTGAAGGCTTTGGAAAAAAGGTTATGTGCACTTCAACTTTATACGATGCCCATACGATGATGCTTCTTAAGAATCTCAGCATACAGTGAGCACAAATCTTATCTTAAGCTTATTATTCTTTAATATAAACAAACAATCCTCAACAAGTTAATTTGTTGATTTATCAGAGATATGTCATGCAATACAACTTAGCTGATAAGATAAATGAGCCTAGTTGTTGAGAGATTTTTGATGAAAGTTTTGGTCTTTTGTTTCGGTGCACGGAAGGAGGGTATTTCCGTACCTTGCCGCACTTCAGGCCGGATGTTCCAAAAAGGAAAACTATGAACTTCAGAAAGTTCCCTCGATGAAGTTTCTACATCAACAAATGACTTAGTATCAGGAAGCACTTAATTGTTAGAAAAATAGTTTTGAAATTCGTCCTAAAATTCGTACGACGGGCAATTGTAAGCTAACTGAAACATGCTTGAGAACTCACCAATGACCTATTTCTTTTCGAACATGCTGAAGAGACTCTGATGTCTGAAGAACAAATATTATTTTTTTCTTGGAAGGCTTTCTTCACTCAACAAGTATCAACTTTGAGCAATGAAAAATACATTTGTACTCACGATTTCTCAGTGGCAATCACGCCATTCCCGAACACCACTTGAACATCTTTGATGCACACATGGGTTCTCGAAAGTTCTTTTCAATCAAATGAAAATCTAAAAAATGTTTGTTACTTCGATAAATTCTTGTTCCAAATACCAAATAAGAACACGTAGAGCACTGCTAGCATGCATAAATGAATAACAGAGTCGGTTTTTTTCTTTTCTCTTGGAGCTGTAAAATTCTACCATTTACAGAAACGTAGAAACTGCGAGCGTTGGGCAAAAATGTTTGAAGTCGCTTTTGCTTTTGTTTTCAATATTGTTTTTATACACAAAATGAAAACTCACATTGCTTTTTAAATTTTTTTTTTTGGAGAATGTTGAAGAGTCTATAATGAAATTTATAACAACAAGTTTCGACGTTTCGACGCGGCGTCATTTTCAAGAGTGTACTATATGCTTAGTAATCAATGTTGAAGAGGTTAAACTTAATTTAGCCAGCAATCAAAAGTTAAGAATTTAAAAAAAACTGCAGGACTTTTGACTCTCTCAAGTCTACGAGGTGTTCTGTTTGACTTTTAACTGTCCCAAGTCTACGAAGTGTTCTTTTTGACTTTTAACTGTCTCAAATCTACGAGGTGTTCTGTATTTTTTCTGTCAATATGTTTTCCCGGACTAACCCGTATCGTAGCGAACCAGTTTCTCGACTTTTTCAAATATCTTTTATTTTACTCCGCCATGCATTGATAATTCATTCTCAATAAAACCGAGAAATATTTGGCTAAAACAATAAGTTCTGTTTATTCAACAGCTTTAATTTTAACTTGGCAAAGGATTTGCGTGAAAACCACCCACCAACAAAGGGTATTTATTGAAAAATGGTTTCAAATTTGTAGGTATCGATTCCCCAAGAGTGCGAGAAATGCTCTTCTTGACCTTATGCCAAAAAAGGAATTTAACATCTGTCAAACCCTGAATAACCAAACCGCATTGCAAATTAAAGTAAAAGTAAAGTACTAACAGATTCTCGAGAAATTTGCTTTAGAACTTTTATAAAGCGGATTCACACGGGACCTTAAATTTTTCGCGCGCTTTTTGGGGCGTCTTTTCCTGTACATCGACAGTCGATTATAGGAGTTTCCTTTAGATAATCTTTGAGATTGGATGTACATGTGCCCTCTTTAAAGAAGCACTGACATATTAATACCTTATGGCCGGGATAGCTTCATTTTGAACCGAAATATTCAGTTTCAGGTGAAATGAACTTTCGAGACTTCACTATCGCCACATGCAACAGTAAACGGAGCTGACCGTCTTTGGAATTCTCAGTGTGCAACGATTGTCAAAATCTTTGATGTGCTTTTAACATTGCTTTCCGCTAATGAGATACCACTGGGAAAACACGGCTTCAGCAGGATATTGCATGATTTAAATTTTTTCAAAGAACTTAAAAACCAAGTCAGTTTTCAGCTTGAGGGCATTTCGTTCTGTAGGCGATAGGTCGAGCACACGATACATAGTGACATCAATACATTCGTAGACCAGGCATCGGTTTTTTTTTCGCAGTTTTTCATTCTCGCATCAGCAATGGAGCTCAGTTATCCACTCCTAGGCTTCTTGGTTCTCTGTCTCTGTGGACCAGTATTTTCTGCACCAGCTGGAAATGGAAACGATATTAACCCTCTGGCAGGAACCTTTGGAATCAATGGTAAGTCTTTGAAAATATTTTCCATGAACTTTTCTAGGCTTTGGACTAAACAAAAATAACCCCAAACTATTAAATACAAGCTGGTAACGTAGCTGAAATACTAAGAGTTATATTAAGAAAACAAATAGCTTAATTATTTGAGAGGCTTACAAAAGATACCCAAGTGTTTCAAGAGGGATTGGAATTGCATTTCCAAGAAGAGATTTCTAAGTTCCTAAAAATAGAGTTTGAGTTAAGACTTTTTTTTACAGAGTTTTGACAAGCAATGTCAACAGAAAGTACTTCTTCCAAAAGGGCGTTCGAACCGTCTTTTTTTTCTACAGTTATATTGAATTCCTTTAGCTAGCCGCCATGCCGTTTAGTGGTTGCGTCAAAGGACGGCTTACAGCGAATAAAACACTGCGGTTAATTAATGTAGTACTCTTTTCCTGTTTGTTTGAAGTCTTTTTGAGTAACACTGTAATGTTTGGGATAAAACCTTGTCAGTCAAAGCTGCTGACTCCATCAGCAAGACAAAGACAAGTGAGAGTGGAGCACCCAAATGCGCAGATCAGGCGCTTCGCCCCTAAATCATAGAATACAGCAATTTGGTATAAAAACCACCTCGAAATCAAGAAAACATTCTTGACTCAAGTGGCTAAAAACAGATCTTTCAAAAGCCTTGGGAAACAAAATAAATATTTCTTTACTCATGATCAAACATCTCCAAAAAATCCCTAAAAACGACTTTTTCAACAAGATCGGCAAAATATAACGCAAAAATACATGTCTTTTTAAAATTTCTAAAAAAGTTACGTATAGCTTTACTGATTACAAAGGAAGAAAAAAAAACACTTCGCAGCAAGACATTTTTTTACGAAATTCAACCCCTTTGCATATTTCAACTACGTTTTTAAAAATGCCTAGAGAAGGGAACTAAAGGTCGTGAAAATTTCGTTTTAATTTGTTGTAACAACTGTGCCGGATTTAGCCAGAAGAATACAATTAAAATTGCATTGTTTTTTTGTTTTTTTAATCTCTGTTTATCCTAGACTTCAAGTGCGAATTCGTTGAATTAGGTCATCGATTGGGGATGTGAATTTTATGCCTAAATAAGGATTATAGACATTACAAGAAAGGTAGTGCTGGAGGTCATTCAAGCCTTGAACATTACTATGAATCCTTGCTGTCTAATGACACAGCTGTTCGGGATGATTTTTAATTGCTTGTTCTAAAGAGAAAATGACGATTTTATCTTCCCTTCTTTGTACTTGTAATAATACTGGTAACAGAACTTTAGCCAGGCGATGTGAAGGAAGAGGTAAAAAGGAAAAGAAAAAAGAAGAGAAGGGAAGGAAGGAAGGAAGGAATGAAGGAAGAACGATGGAAGAAAAGAAGGAAAAAGGAAGAGCGGAGAGAGAGAGAGAGAGAGAGAGAAAGAATGAAAGAAAAATAGAAGCTGATAGAAGTAAAAAATAGAGTAATAATATAGAAAGGAAAAAGAACAAGAAAAGAATAGAAAGAAAGAAGGGAAAAAAGACAAAAGGAAAGGAAAGTTGGGAGAAGAAAAAAGAGTTGCTCGCTCGCCATCGACGACAGAATTTTCTGCAAGAAGGATATAAAAGCCACACAGAAGAAAGCAATCACCAGGGGAAAAAAAATTTTTTCTAGACATGCATTTTTTGTTTTGATTTTCTTTTCTTTATATTTGAAAGAAGCGGTGTGTGGTTACCTTCTATATCTTGCCCCCTCGCCTCACCTTACATAAATATGTGCTCATATTGTTCAGATCAACAAGTAGCTTTACTACCTATACCTATAAATAGCACAGATCAAGCCGTGCATCTAGACATGATTAGTATAGGTTGGATGTAACATGGTCTCACTATGTTGATGAATTGGTCGTGAGTCAATCAAGCGATTATCGGAAAACTTGCTGTTCTGATGTGCCCTCCTAGTGCTGCACTACGCGGTGTCCATACAGGGGGTGCTCAAACTAATTTGTTTTTCGGGTCTTTCTTTTAACAAAGGCCAAAAAAAATAGAACAGTAGGAGTAAAGCTGTTATTTTGAATTGCAAAACCAAAGTCTTGATTTCAGTCAGATTTTTTTTTTTTTTTTTTTTTGCGATTTTTATAAGTCTTGAACCTTCGGGTTAATCCACCAATTGTCTGAAGCGTCAATGTTGGCAAAAATATTAAACACACTGACGGTTCTGTACCTTGAGTCTTGTGCGCATGCGCTAATCTTTATTCGCGTAAACATGATAAATGTACAGATTAAAGCAGATGTTGTACGACTGTGCACTTGAAAAACTCACGAAACAGTATGGTCGTGCTGTGAAACTGACGGTACACGATTAAGCACTGGATGAACAATAAGTATTTTTGTATCGAAGTGGGAAACATACCGCGTTAACTGACTTGCAGCACATTAAAAAAATACAATATACTGGAACATTGACATGGCTTTCCTTAAGAATGTGTTGTAACATGTGAAAAAAATAAGTCACTGACTTGCACTTAAAAAGTACAACATGCCGCAACACTGAAATGGCTTCGAATTCCCCTAACAATGTGTTGCGTCAGTGCTAACGCGGTACTGAATGACCCTGAATACATCACGCAAACGGTACGATATGCTGTAACACTGAAATGGCTTCCCCTAACAATGTGTTGCGTCAGTGCTAAACGCAAGTACTATCTTACATCACGAAATCGAGCTTAATCGGTACAATATGCTGTAACACGTAAATGACTCACTCCTGTAACAACGTGTTGTGTCACTGCTATTCGCACGGTACTGACTTACCTCACGTAACGGTACAATATATATATTTAAGTGTAACACTGAAATGGCTTCCCGTAGCAATGTGTTCATATGAAAACCACATTCTACGATTACCGTAAGATACTAATACAGATAGAGTATGACTGTTTTATCGTTTACAACCTTTACGAAAACCACTCCCATTCCGTGCTATGAGTCGTGACTTTTAACAACCATACGAAATCTATTCTATTAAGCAGGCCTGCTTGATATCACATTTCCTAATAAATTACAATTCTCGTTATTGGTTTGTAGCAAGCGTGCAAACCAGCCTCGAGCCATAGGAATATTAAAACTAGGTTGAGAAATAAACAGCACGACCAGAGCTGATTTTGACCTGTAGTTTATAATTCCTCTACATTATCTATCAACACTGAAAATCCTTGGCAGAATGGCATCTGTCTGGAGTCTAGGTTTAGTCTGGCACGGTAGTAAGAAGATTAAGTACAGTTATTTTCGATGGCGAAAGGATTAGCATGTACTTGACTGCTTAATTAGAGTTTCTTTCGGCCCTTTTCTTGTATCCTTTATTTTTTTCTGATCATGTTACTATCTTATCATTCTGATTCTTTGTTTGAATCTCCTCTTTCTTCCTTTTCTTCTTATTTTTCTTTTACGTTTTCTTTTTCTTCTTCTTGTTCTTCATCATCATCTTCCTCTCTCGTTCTCTTCTTCGTCACTGTCACTGTCACTGTCACTGTCACTGTCACTGTCACTGTCACTGTCACTGTCACTGTCACTGTCACTGTCACTGTCACTGTCACTGTCACTGTCACTGTCACTGTCACTGTCACTGTCACTGTCACTGTCACTGTCACTGTCACTGTCACTGTCACTGTCACTGTCACTGTCACTGTCACTGTCACTGTCACTGTCACTGTCACTGTCACTGTCACTGTCACTGTCACTGTCACTGTCACTGTCACTGTCACTGTCACTGTCACTGTCACTGTCACTGTCACTGTCACTGTCACTGTCACTGTCACTGTCACTGTCACTGTCACTGTCACTGTCACTGTCACTGTCACTGTCACTGTCACTGTCACTGTCACTGTCACTGTCACTGTCACTGTCACTGTCACTGTCACTGTCACTGTCACTGTCACTGTTGGCTTACTCTTTTCTTAAGACGTTTGTGACATACTGTTTTATTGAATAATCTCGTGTTTTCATTCTGCAGGAAATTGCACTTTTGACCAAAATTTTTGTAACTGGGTGAATGCGCGATCAGGAGACGCCTTTGACTGGTCGTTACAGAAAGGAGAAACACCAAGCTCCAACACTGGACCTCTGACAGATATCTCCGGCAATGGTAATCACAATTTGAACAAGATTCTAATAAATACAATATAAATGTCGATGAATTTTAAGCCAGTTAGCTTCCCTGCTGGCAGAGTCTCCTGTTCTTTTTTTCTTTCTTTTTTTTTTTTTTTTTTTTTCCGCCGTGGATCGACTTTTGCGGGGAAATGCTATCCAGAGGAAGGAAAAAAACAAACAAAAAAAGAAACATGATGACGATGATGATGATGATGATGATAATGACGATGATGATGATGATGATGATGATGATGATAATGACGATGATGATGATGATGATGATGATGGTGGTGATGATAATGACGAGGATGATGATGATGACGAGGATGACGATGTTGATGATGATAATGATGATGATAACGATAATGAAGATGATGGCCGGTTGACAATAATAATAGCAATAATAATAATGAAAGTGATCATGATTATAACAATGAAAATTGATCGAGATCAACTATTTATGATGATGATACTTATGGATAATGATAATAATCCCCATAGGTCAATATATCTACATTGAATCCTCTCATCCACGAAAGAAGGGTCAAACAGCCAGCTTGATATCAGGTCCATACATCGGCGTCCTGTGCATGCAATTTTATTACCACATGAAGGGAAGTCATATCGGTGATCTTCAGATCTACATGTCTGAGAGAGGACCGGTTGGACAGACATTCATCTGGGGAAAGTATGGACTACAAGGACCGAATTGGAAGAAAGATAATGTCACAGTCTATGGGTTTGCATTTGATGTAAGTCATCTAGGTTTGGAGTAGCCTCCTTTGTAGACGTTTTTAGGGTCGTCACGTCGTCACGCAACGAGAGAAGTATTGCGTGACGACCCTAAGAGCGGCTGCGTAGGAAGCTAGATTTGGTATTAATACTAGTGTTTTCCAGAACATACACTATAATCAGTAGTCATCTTATCAAGCATTACTGCATGGTACATAAAGAATTGATACTAAAGTAATATGATCTAAAATGGGAAAACATCAAGCGAAATGCAGACGAAAAGAAAGAATGGATGAAAGAAAGAAATGAATGAATGAATGAATGAATGAATGAAATGAATGAATGAATGAATGAATGAATGAATGAATGAATGAATGAATGAATGAATGAATGAATGAATGAATGAATGAATGAATGAATGGATGAATGATTCAATGAATGAATGAATGAATGAATGGATGGATGATTGAATGAATAAATGACTGACTGACTGACTGACTGACTGAATGAATGAATGAATGAATGACAGACAGACAGACAGACAGACAGACAGACAGACAGACAGACAGACAGACAGACAGACAGACAGACAAAATAAAAGAAAGAAAGAAAGAAAGAAAAATTCTAAGAGGAGATACTTAGCTGCTCTTTATTCATAAGGTCCGATAATAATCCCCTTTCAGATCCTAATCGTGGCGCGTGTTGGAGGTGGATATGAGGGTGATATCGCAATGGATGAAATTACCTTCAGCCCTGGCACATGCTACCCTGATGAAGATCGTGAAGAGCTGCTCAAAAGACGATTAGGCGCACAAGAGGAGAAAGATAACTCTACCACTAAAGGTAATCACGCTATAAATTAATTCAGCTGTCGCATTATTTAGACCATGATTATCTTATTTATCAGTTTTGGAAGCAATACATACTAGTTACAATTCAAATTTAATCTGTGAGTTGGCCAGAGTTTGCCTCAGGGTCAAAGTATTGATTCAAATTTGAAGTATACAATGAATTTGAGTGACATACCTTGAAATATCCCACAAGGTACTTGTATCTTTAGAATACACATAACCCTTTAGCTGAGTGAGTTTTGTGTATGATTATGATCGTCGCGGAGTATTAAGCAATTTAAGTAATTGCAACTATAGAAGCCCGAAAAAAATGTTTTTTTTTGAGTGAGTTTATAGTGACGGGTGGGACACATTCCATGGTGTACCTACCCCCTGTTTATTTGTGATCAACACCCCCTTTTTCGCGCCTCTTTTCGCTTACTTCTCTTTCGAAAAATACTGTGCTTGAACTTGTTGACTGAATATAGACCGTAAGGAGAACCGACTTGGGTTTTATCTTCAAAATACAGGAAGTTGTGATTTTGACACTGGTTTGTGTGGCTGGTCAGACGACAATATGGATGACAACTTTGACTGGGCGTCTTTAGCTGCGCCAACTGGAACAAAAGGGACTGGACCACAGAAAGATCATGGCGGGAAAGATGGTAATTTAAAGATTTGTTTGACATTATAGCAATGAAGAAAGAAAGAAAAGAAAGAAGAAAGAAGGAAGGAAGGAAGGAAAGACGGAAGAAAGGAAGGCGTTGTGAATGAAAGGCTAAGGGCCGTACAAATGAAGTGAAAAAAATTATCAAAAGAATGCATGATGAATGGATGAACGGATGGATGGATGGATGGATGGATGGATGGATGGATGAACGGATGGATGGATGGATGGATGGATGGATGGATGGATAGATGGATGGATGGATGGATGGATGGATGGATGGATGAACGGATGGATGGATGGATGGATGGATGGATGGATGGGTGGGTGGATGGATGGATGGGTGGATGGGTGGATGGATGGATGGATGGATGGATGAATAGTTGGATGGATGGATGGGTGGGTGGGTGGGTGGATGGATGGATGGATGGATGGATGGATGGATGGATGATGGGATGAACGGATGAACGATTACCTAAAGATTTACCTTCCCCTCGTTAGGTGGACGCTATCTCTACATCGAGGCCTCGTCACCAAGACGAGGAGGAGACAAAGCTCGACTCTTGAGCCCACAGTTGTGTGGTCAAGTGTGTCTGCGGTTTTACTACCACATGTTTGGAAACGGGATAGGGACTCTTAACATCCTAAGGAAAGAGGGTCTCAGCAGTAGAGGGGACAGACTTTGGTACGCTAAAGGCAATAAGGGAACCGACTGGCATAGAGCTATTGTAGAAATGAACTCAGATCAAGACTGTTATCAGGTAATGTGTCATGAAATTACAAAATATATTGCAAATTAGTTCGCCCTGTGGTTGAAGCTCAAGTTATTTCCTTCAAACACCACAAAAAAAAAAATAATAATAATATCTATTAGAAAAAACCTACTAATGGTCTATCACCAATCGAGCCCTGTGATTGGCTGAGCTACAAGGGGTCTATTAGTGATAAACCTCTAGTAGCGAAAAGCGCCGGTTTTGAAAACCAAAAAAAATATATTTAAAGCAAAATTCAAAACTTTTTGCATCCTTTTATTGGACCGATTAGTAGGTTTTTACTAAAACAATTAGACCTCTCGCCCTCATGGCCTACGAGTCAATAGCCTTCGGCCTTCGGCCTCATGGGCTATTGACTCGTAGACCATTCGGACTCGAGGACTAATTGTTAAATATCTGAGCTCCCTTTTTGATTCGTGCATAATATAAATCCTACTCGTGTTGACAAATAGTTGTAGAAGTAGTTATTAATACAAATCTCTATACACAAACCCAGGGGGAAAATTGAGAAGTAAATTCAAACTATTTTCACCTTCATTTCAGGTCATAATCGAGGGAATCATTGGATCGACCTACACTTCAGACATTGCAATTGATGACGTGTATGTACAGAAGGGAAGTTGCTGCAATATGAAAAGTGAACGTAACAGGCTCGATACCACAGGTAAAATTACTCTACACCATGACGCAAATGATCTCTAAACCAACACACCTCACCACACCACACAATATACCCTACATAATACCAAACCAAGACAAGCCACAATAATCTATCATACAATACCGCAGCACGCTACACAAACCTACACTACACCGCAACACAGAACACAGCTCTATCACACAATATACCCTACATCATACCAAACCAAGACAAGCCACAATAATCTATCATACAATACCACAGCACGCTACACAAACCTACACTACACCGCAACACAGAACACAGCTCTGCATACCACATCACACCGTATCACACCACACCGTATCACACCACAGCACAGCACACCTCAACGCATCACACCACACCACACCACACCACACCCTATCACACCACAGCACTGCACACCAGAACACATCACACCGCACCACACCACACTGTATCACACCACACCACACAGCACAGCACTGCACACCTCAACGCATCACACCGCACCACACCAAACCGTATCACACCACACCATACAGCACAGCAATACATACCACACCTCCCACACTGTGTTCCACCATTCCGCATTAAATCAAACCAAAGCACAGGGCACAACAAATCTCACCACCGCGAATCACCACGCATCACCACACTCCAAACATCCAGTACCTCACACACGCATATCACAGCATATCACACTACAACTTACCATGTTAAATCGAAGGAAAAGCACGCAAGGCATAAAGCTATGGTCTTCATACGCACATTCCAGGCTTTTTATGTGTGATCTAAGATTGAATATTTCTATTCAACAGGAAACTGTAATTTTGAGGACTCATTTTGTGGATGGACGAACTTGAAAATTGATGATTTTGAGTGGAGTCTTGGAAAAGGAAAAACACCAAGTGACCACACTGGACCATCAAGAGGGTTCGGTAAAACCGGTAAGGAACAATTCTTTCTCACATAGAACGTATATCCAATGATGAATCATGCAAGTAGCTAGTTTTAATATTGCCCAGGGTTAGTATTGATTTTATGAAGAATATTCACGTAAATAAGAATTCTCAGGAGATTGAAATTCTATTATTTTGTCCTCCAAATTGAGCTGCTTTGACGTCACGTGCAAGGGGTCTATTGTCAGTGTTTAGTACTTATTGAATACGTGATAGCTCATTTTGACCCTGATATCCAAATATTTCCCCATATCATTTCAGACGGATATGCCTTCATCGAAGCGTCTGAGCCAAGATTTGTCGGTGACACAGCAATCATGGCCAGCGGTTATCTACTTGGCTCCATGTGCATGCGCTTTAGATACCACATGTATGGCGAAGACATTGGATCACTGAGCGTTTTCAGGAATGGCGATGGTGTTATGCAGCAGTTGCTATGGCAACAAGATGGTAACCAAGGCAACACGTGGCATGAAGCTGAACTTTATATTGACTGTAATGTTACGAGATACTTGGTAAGTATTAAATTGAAATGTGATTCAGATATTTTTCAACCATATTTCGCGCATTCATCTCTCTCCGGATCCGATCCATTCCTACTAGTTTATGATGCAGGGTTGATAAGGTACTCTTTCTATGGTTTTAGGTAGAGATTGAAGCCTCTGTAGGTGGCTGGAGGGGAGATATTGCTGTGGATAACATCAAGTTCACGACCGGTGCCTGTCCTCCTAAACCAGTTATCATCCAGAATATTAACCACACAACAGCTGCTCCAGTGATTAGCCAACTACCAGAGTTTAATGGTATGATTTTTTTTAACCTTATTAGAGTATCTTAGGGCCCTTGAATGATTAAAGAGATTGATCCTGGAAGATTTATTAGGAGAACCAGCCACGTGAAGAAATGGGATAAAAAAGAAAGACGTAAATATTATAATATTTTTCTTAGTACAGTGATACCTCTTTTAAGCGGACAACCTTCATTAAACGAACGGTTAGTCGCTTGGCCCCAAAATTTTCTTCCTGTAAAACAAACCTCTGGCGTATACTCCGCGGATGCCAGTCAAGATCTCGAAGGGAGGTGCCACTGTATGTTAATTTAACAGTTTAATTGTAAGAACAAGAAAGGTTTGGTGTCATAAAGCAACGAACTTGAACAGACACGCATTTCTTTCTCTTGCTAATAACCTCACGTGCTTTTTTCACAGGTTTTTGTAATTTTGCGCAAGGGTTTTGTTCGTGGGAGAATGATGTCGATGATTACTGTGACTTTGATAGGAAACGTGGACCAACTGCCACTCAAAACACTGGACCTGCAACAGACTTCTCTGGAGATGGTAAGCATGCATGCTATTTAGTTATACAAACCTGTAAAGAAGCTCTGGCAGTGATCGCCTTTATAATAATTCTGACCTCTACTCATTGGATGTTTTAATAAGCACCACCTCATGATGGCAGCCATGACAGGAGGCACAACAATAGAGTCTTTTTCCCCTGGGAAACTGAATTCTTTCTCATGTAAATCATATTAGACCAGATTCAATTGTTCTTGCCTCCTGTCATGGCTGCCATCACGTGATGGTGCAAAGCGCCGGGCACGAGGATTTGAAGGGGGTTTGAAAATGGTGCAATGTACCTTCAGGGGGGTCTTGTGACGTATCCTGCACGTAAATAGTTATAATGAACTATTTATCATTCTTATTTTTCTAGGTTACTATATTTACCTTGAAGCCTCTAACAGACGCCCCGGTGAATTCGCCAGGCTGGTCAGCGGTTCACTCAAGGACTCTATGTGTTTAAAGTTCTATTACAACATGTATGGAGAAGGAGTTGGAGATCTTAGAGTGGAACTGAGAGAAAGTGATAACTTTATTTGGAATACCACGTGGTCTTTGTCTGGTGACCAAGGCAGCGATTGGCAACTGGCTTCCTTGACGATTTCGGGATATGATTATGTGGTAAGCATACGTTGGGTGTCCTGTGGTAGATTGTCGATGGGAAGTTTTTACGTTTACTGGGCTACATGGGTGTGCAATTCATTGGTAGCCTGTGAAAGATTGTAAATGTGGGTTTATTGCGTTTACTGGGCTGCCTGTGGTGTGTAGATCTATATTGTTCATTGGGCACCCTGTGGTAACGATTTAATCATACATCAACAGGTTGGTATTACTGCAGTCCGAGGGCGCAATTTCATTGGAGATATTGCAATTGATAGCATCGCGTTAACGCCAGGATCCTGTTTTGATGAAACGTTTGAAGTTGGTGCTGCTGAATCCGTTAAGCTTGGTAAGTATTGCAATCACAGCCATGTGTGGAACAAATTATGAATACTGAGCTATAAAAATTGAGCCAGTTAAAGTGAGTGAGGAATCAAGGGTGGCGTAGCGGGACTAGTACACTCTCCCCTCACCTCTAGGTTCTCGGGTACGATTGCTGGACTTTGCAATTGCATCACATGTGATTAGAGTTTGTTCGGTCTCTTCCTTGATTCCCGTTTTCCTCCCTCCACAAACCCAACAAGCTAGCCGTGCCCTGACTTTGATCAGCCCAGAGGTTGTGTCTGGGTTCGATCTGTGAGTTAGCCGTGCCCTGACTTTGATCAGACCAGAGGTTGTCTCAGGATTCTATCTGTGAGTTAGCCATGCCCTGACTTTGATCAGCCAAGAGGTTGTCTCAGGATTCTATCTATGAGTTAGCCGTGCACTGACTTTGATCAGATATTAAGCCCTCATTAATTTCTTTGTAGTTGATTGTGACTTTGACAAGGGAAGCAAGTGTGAATGGAAGGACGAAAATGCAGATGACTTTGACTGGGCCGTACGTAAAGGAAGAACACCAACTTCCAACACAGGACCAAACACAGATCATACTGGCAACAATGGTGAGTTTTGAAACAATCCCCCTTGTGGTCAGGATTTCCTTCATTGTTCTTGTCCCGCATTTTTATTACTTGCTACTATTTTAAAAATGCGATGTCATGTCCCAAAATTCAGCATCGGACGCCTTTAAAAGAATGGGAACCAGAAGGATGTGTTGGTGAAATGCTTCAGGAATGGAGGAAATGTTTTGTCAATTGTTTGAAGACCAAAAGTGAAATACTAAATGTGCACAGTTATGACAATATAATATCTATTCTCGTAACCCCAAAACATTATTCCAAAACTATAAAAGTGAATAAGAGCCTCTTAAGCACCGTGCAAAATAATTTGGAACTGTACCAAACGTTTTTCCACATGGTGTTTCTTATTGACTTGTTGCATTCCTCACACCCACATATGTACACAGTCCCAACTAGTTAACCGCGAGTTGTCATCCGTTTTCCAAAACTATAATTTATGTATCGTATTTCTTCCTGCGTACAGGATATTATCTCTACATCGAGACCTCTTCTCCCCGTCTACTTGGTGACAAGGCTCGTATATCTATGGAAGTCAACCAAGAAGTGTGCATGGAGTTCTTTTATCATATGTTTGGCACAGATATTGGGGAGCTAAATATCTATCGTAAAGAGTCCAAGAGCGATTTCGGGGTAATAAGAAGAATCTGGCATATGGCAGGAGATCAGAAAAACCAATGGAAGGATGCTACTATCAACATAAAACACAACAATAGAAGCAGATACTGGGTGAGCATGCATATGAATGTAATTATGCATTAAAATGGTTTGGGGCATCCTCAGATGTGATGAGAGGGAAGAAGACAGCACCTATGCGATAATATACAATATCTACGCAGCTTTTTATTCATTTAAGTGATGGACTTTATTTGAAAGTATAATTTTTTTGTATGAAACATTTTATGCGTGCTGTTTTATATGGATACGGGGGGGGCCTTGTTTGAATATTCTGATATGGTTAGAGCGTAGTTGTCGTTGCTACACCTTGTCGCACAAACACATTTGCAACTAGTTATAACTATTGTCGGCATACCATTTTCCGCTAGATTTTTTAGGGACGTATCCAGGTCATAGGCTGCTCCCCCCCTTCCCAATGGCACTTTATTTGTAACGTACAAGCCTGCATTTATTGGAAAGTGACCCCCCTCATTATCATTGGAAATCATGGACCACAGTCACTACCTGTTGCGTAGGCTTGCCCAATGAGATCAGGTATCCGATATGAAACATTTTGCAAACTATTTTTTTTTCTTTTTAAGATCGTCATCGAGGGTGTCCGAGGAAAAAGTTACCAAGGTGATATTGCAATAGATGACATCACATTTACACCAGGTCCTTGTGGTGGGCAAAAAAAGCAAAAGCGACGGCGACGTCAGCGCTAGACAGAAAAACTACACTGATGTAAGAACATGGTCTGCACCTGACTCATAACCCAGTAGCTTAAACTCGCTTTAGACCTTGATAACACGTGTATCAATCCCATATCAACCACCACTAAAGATACCACGCAATCCCAATCAACAATAATCGGACCACAATACAGGACAGCGATGTTGTTCAACTTCCACCGATATGGATCAATCAAGATGTATTCAATACACCTACAACATACAGATTATACTAAAGATATCAATATCAATATTTGCGTGTATCAATTTTATTGTATCATATATCAAATTTAAAATAGCATATAGCAACAAATGAATATTAGACTAGTCCGTAGATTAGAAAAAGCTATTAACAGCAATGATTTCTAAGAATTGTCGCAATTTTTCTAAGAGCATTGGGTGATCAATTCGGTAAGGGTATTGTAAAGTATTATTCCAATTGAAAATAAACGAACAGTAATCGAAATTGATGATCATTAGAACATCAAATTTTAATATTTCCACTAAATCTAGTACAACTAGGTTTGCGCATGCACATTTCTCACTTGGTCCAGTACTACAAGGGCTGCGCATGCACATTTCTCACTTGGTCCAGTACTACAAGGGCTGCGCATGCACATTTCTTACTTGGTCCAGTACTACAAGGGTTGCGCATGCACATTTCTCACTTGGTCCAGTACCACAAGGGTTGCGCATGCACATTTCTCACCTGGTCCAGTACTACAAGGGCTGCGCATCCACATTTCTCACTTGGTCCAGTACTACAAGGGCTGCGCATGCACATTTCTTACTTGGTCCAGTACTACAAGGGTTGTGCATGCACATTTCTCACTTGGTCCAGTACCACAAGGGTTGCGCATGCACATTTCTCACTTGGTCCAGTACTACAAGGGCTGCGCATGCACATTTCTTACTTGGTCCAGTACTACAAGGGTTGCGCATGCACATTTCTCACTTGGTCCAGTACTACAAGGGTTGTGCATGCACATTTCTCACTTGGTTCAGTACTACAAGGGTTGCGCATGCTTATTTCTCACTTGGTCCAGTACTACAAGGGTTGCGCATGCACATTTCTCACTTGGTCCAGTACTACAAGGGTTGCACATGCACATTTCGTACTTGGTTCAGTACTACAAGGGTTGTGCATGCACATTTCTCACTTGGTCCAGTACCACAAGGGTTGCCCATGCACAATTCCCATTTGGTCCAGTACTACAAAGGTTGCACATGCATATTTCTCACTTGGTCCAGTACTACAAGGGTTGCGCATGCTCATTTCTCACTTGGTCCAGTACCAAAAGGGTTGCACATGCACATTTCTCACTTGGACCAGTACCACGAGGGTTGCGCATGCACATTTCTCACTTGGTCCAGTACCACAAGGGTTGCGCATGCACATTTCCCACTTGGTTCAGTACTACAAGGGTTGCGCATGCACATTTCTCACTTGGTCCAGTACTACAAGGGTTGCGCATGCACACTTCTCACTTGGCTTGTGCCAATTTTTCACTTGGACAAAAGACCCAAACCCAAGGTGGATAAGGTATGCTTTGGTGGAAGATCTTTATTGATTTAAAAAAAATTACAAAAAACCCAGTCATAGTTTCATTGCTTTATTAAACTTTTCAATAATTATTCTTCATTTCCATCTACAAATTTTTTTAACATCCTTTATAATAGAAATTTTATTTACATTTCAAACATCACTATATACTTTAAGTTTTATATTACTTCTATTCCAGTAAGTTTCTCTGTAAGACCTTTTTTTTTTCTTTTGAACATTTTTATATAAAAACTCATTTCCCTTATTCCTGAGGAAAAGCCTTGATTCATTGTTTATAAAACTTTATATTACTCTAACAATTCATGTTTACTTTATACACACAAAAACCTTGTTTTTAATTATTAGGAACTTTATAAAGTAAATATATCTTGGGTGTGATTAGGTCTGTAGAGGAAGCGGAGGGCCACTGTGTAAGTCACTGTCTGTTTCCCAGGTTGGTTCATGGACCATGGGCCGAGGAGGAGCAAAGATATTTGGAAATCTGAAAGTAACAAAAAAGGGGAAAAGATTATGGTTAATGCTAGAGTACCTTGCTGTTACCTGTAAAGCCTCGTTCTCACTAGCAATGCAAGCAGATGCAACTCCGAGCTAATGCATGTTCTCACTATGAAAAGAAGTGATGCAAGTGCAAGAAGTAACGTTCTTCTTGTGTTGGCTTGCCCTTGTACTAATGTTTGCATCACTACTAAAAATTAGGCTTAAGTCTTTGTCAGAAAAACTGCACAGGACAAACAACTGAACCCAATATTATACGGTTTACAAGCTGGAAATGAAGCTAACCTTGACATTGATATGTCGGATGCTTGACCTCGTTGCCTGAGTAACGTTGAATTAGGAGCACGTGCTTGTACCATAGCTATTGTTTTAGTATTTCTGTTAAATGTTGTAGCTTGACTTGGCTCGACATGTCCAGCCAGTCGTATCAGCGGACTGACACCTGCCTCCACTAAGTAACCACTTCCAGGTTGATTAGAATGAAAAGAACCTTGAAGAGTATGCAGGGTGGGAATGGTTGACAGAGAGTTTGATGATGGTGCTTCTAGTTGGTAGTGTCTCTTTTGCAGTCTTCTGGCATCTTTGTTGGCTTTCCAGTTCATCAGGAAACTTCTTGCTGTGTCATTGATTTCTTTACCGTCTAACATAACTGTAGATTGAGGATAAATAATAGCTTGTTAACTTCAGAGGTACATTACAATGTACATTTAAATACTCTCAGAGGCAAAACAAAAGATATGGATTAGTGTTAAGTTTGCCAGTTCACCCTTAATACTTATTTTCATCTCGAGTATCACAAGTAAGGGTACAGTAGTGGCTAGCATGTAAAACATGCTTTTCGCCAATGATGTGTACTCTATTTCTGGCACTGATGTGTGCAAGAGGAGTTGTTCTCTCCCTTGTCATGAACACTAAATACTTTTGTGTCCCCCGTTTCGTGTCTCCGAAAATCAACATATGACGGGTGTGCTAATTAAGGATGTCACATCTTGGTTTTGCAGACTCAGCATTCATAATGTTCGGAGTAAAATCATTTGGCACATAAATAAGAAGATTCTAGAATATTCCTATTAGCTGTTCTCACTCACTGAGAGGTTTGAGGAAAAAACTGGGTTGAGTTAATATTGCAACATATTGTGGGACTGTTTTTCCAAGATGACATCTATTTTGTCCCCTAAAACAATCCCACGATGCACTGTAATGTTAACTCAACCCAGTTTTTTCCTCAACCTTGGAACAACTTAATTTTTGAAACATGGCCTTACCTAGAGATCGTGACATGACAATCAATCTATCTCTGTATTTCTTCTTGTTGCAGAAGGGATTTCCAGTTGTTTCTAGTCTCCATAACGATGTCCAGGAAGCCAATACTCTAGACAGTTCCTTCATGTCTGTGAGACAGTTGTTTTCCACAAAAAACTGTGTCATATTCGTCAAGCATTTTAGTTCCTCAATAGCGTCAATGTTGTTTTCAGAAATGTTGAGGACACACAAGCATTTCTAGGAAATATATTGATAATAAATTAATTGTTTAATTTGTTTGCAATTGTTTTGCTACTGACTGATTGAGACAATAGTCGTGACAATCGGGCAATACACTGCTGTTAATCAGAGTACGTAAAGAGGTAGAACAATTTTTTTGGTCTCATTTCTTTCATTGACAGCACTGTATTGTCTGATTTCCCTTTCGCAGCCATTGTATCAATCAGTATATAGCAAAGTATATAGCACTAGCAATGAAAACAGTGGTAGTTGTTTTCACAATTAAGCTTTAAAACGGGCAACCATTTCATAACCTGCTACTACAAGATTAAACATGAATCGCCATTTTACAGAAGGGGGGTCATTATAACAGATCATTTGATGTTACTTACAGCTAAACTCTGCAGCGATCGAGGTTCAAAAAGCAGTTTTTCACCAGGAGGAAGCTTCTGTTTCTCAACATGAAGTTCTCTTAAGTTTTCCAGTTTTTCAAGTCCTTCCACCACTGTTATGCTATTACTACCAAGATATCTAAAAAACCAGAATGTTTAACCATATGATTTGCTTTACAAGAGTGTACCTAACTATGTCTCTTAAGTATAAACACATTCTTGGAGTTTAAAATAATGTATTAACACTTTCTCTCATATTTGGGTATAATGCTTTCCCGTTTCAAACTATGTGTCATTCCCTAGAGTATCATTTCTTTGGTTAACAGTTGAGCATGAGAAGACACATGAATATGGATACAACTCAAATAAAGAATCTCATTTTTAAAGGGAATGACACATGGTCTGAAATGGGACAACATTAGATAACAAGATTCTACAAGCTCAACTTCATCCAGCACTTACAATTTTGATAACTTTTTGCAGTGGTCAAGCCCTTCAATTCTTGAAAGTTTGTTATTTTGTAGATAAAGATGAGTTAGATTAACAGCAAAGCTAAGATTCCTTATTCTTGATATGCTGTTGTCATACAGGTAAAGAACAGAAAGGTTCTTGCAGGAAGATAAGTTATCCTATAAGAAATACGAAAAGAAGTTTATTATTACAATTTTTCTAATTAATTAAGCCAAATACCAAGCTGTAATTCCAGAATTCTTTGTCTTTGGCTTGTGTCAATCACATTTTCATCAGTATTAGTTAGTATTTCTTGATTGACGAAAGCCAAGAACCCAGAAAATAAGACAAGATTTCACCGACTGGAAAGCATTTTTCTAGTCAATACCAATGCTAATATTCTTACTGAAGTCATTACCAACGCACCCAATTAGCATCTCAACTTGAAACACAGGAATTCAACAAACTCAACTTTGTTCAAAATCGTTAAAAACAAGTCCATTGTTTACTGTATGGATCTTATCTTGGACCAAAAAAAGATCTTATGAATCTTTTTTCCCGAGTATAGATTCATGATCAAGACAAATTATTTGAAATGGAATTCTAAAAACTCTAAGTAAGCTTACAATATTATGATCATAGTTGATCTAAACGCTTTCTAGAATGATCAGAACCCTTACCATAACAATTTTACCACAGATATTTATCTAAAAGCAGATTATACACCAGATTCATGTAAGAAGTCTAGAGCAAGATCAAGTAACCAAGTAAACGTCCAAATATCCTAACAAACAGATCCCAAATATAAGCCTAATACTCACGATCTCATCAATGCCTTTCTCCGCGAAGTACAAGTGAGTTAACCTTCGTAAAAAATGATTCAAAGTCTCTCCTCTTTTCTTCTTGGTGTGGCTGGGACATTTTGCTAGCAACTCCAACGTTATTTTGACCATTTTTAGGAGAAAATATAGTATAGATCACAAAACGTAAAGACTTCAGCTGTTTGACTATGTAATCAAGATGGCTGGTGTTTTATACTAGAAGATCACGTGACACCAACAAATGCTTGAAACTATAGCAACGGTATAAATTCGTTACCAATCTTCTTGAGAAATATTACAATTTTTCAAAAGAAGAAAATGAAAAATAGAAAAAAATTGAATATTGGTAATAAATTAATAATATTAGCTCAAAAATATCGTATTTTAGCATATGCCAACGCAGGAATATTATGTGATTGTTGGAATAAAAAGCTAATAAACTGTGAGAGAAATTGTATACATTTTTAGAGAATTTTGTTTTTTAAAGTCTTTTCTTTTTTTTTTTTTGGTCCTAAAGAATACGCTGTTTCTGAAATATGTATAATTTTTGAGAGCAAAAATTATTTTAATTTCATTTTTTCGCCAGCGTTTTTGGAATTTTTGTTACATTGCCATGACCGCGGGGACCTGCGTTCTAAGTCAAGCAAAACAAGATGGCGGCTGGTACAGGAAGGAGGTCCCATCGAAATCCCAAAATAGTAAGTCATTGTACTCAATATCCAAGATCAAAAGTTATCCTATTTACAGAATCACTAATATTACTGGTCAGTTGACCTAACTGCAACTCCTGCTTGTTTGAGTTCAGTATTTGTATGGAGTTTGATTCAATTCGATTCGAGTCACGACGAAGCTGTGTTTTTAATTTGTAGCTCAAGGAAATTAGTTGGCGATTGTTTTCAGTTTTAAATAGTAGATGTATTTAGAACTAGAATACAAAACAAAAAAAGGCTTGAAAATAGCTTTCGAAGTATGAACTGTCCTTGTGAAGTCGTAACAAAATAACAATTTTGAACGAATTCTCAAACTTCTAGATCTTGCTAATAATCTTTTTTTTATTCAAACTGTTCTTTTCTGAATTACGATTAAATAATTATTTTAAGACTTTCTTAAAATGCTAGCTATTTTGGTTACTATTAGAAACAGTTGACAGTACAGTTCCAGTCGAAGTTCACAAATTATCGAACGTTTAACTTATCAGCTTAAGCTTGCTTGCTTGAAATAAGCTTTACTTGAGTGAATGAATACATTTGCAAATCGAAATTTCGAGGAATTAAAAACGTAGAATTTCATTCTTGTTTATTATTTTCTTCCAGGTCTTGATCCCGTGAGATGGTATAGATTTCCCGAGGAAGGAAGTGCGTATTATTGTGTTCATATCTGGCTTGGATTTAGATGTGTATTTTCTGGACCAAGTGGGGTTTTTATCGAAGGAGATAGCAAGAATTTACTCGAGTAGTTTATCATTCTAACGATCTCCAGCGGAGTCCTGACCATTGATGCATTTACGTCAAACATGTCCGGTGATCTACAAGCAACACTCGAAATTTCTGTAGAATTGTCGACTTTTCACAATGTAGACCTGTTTCAAAGAGGGTAAGTTATTCTCGCCAGTTTATCATATCATATAGAGTTCCCTAACGAAGTGTATCCACCTTTTCTGAGCTTATAATTGTGACAGGTTTATTATCCTTGACCGTGCTGATCACGAAAATTCAGACACTATTTTAAGCATGAGAAATTTCTTTCTATATCGAGAGCTTAAAGTTATCTCACCATCTAATTGAATCGTACCGCTTCTATTTCATTAAAATTATATTCTTCTGTCTCTCATAATCCCTAACATAAACAACCCTAGTTTGAATTACATGTGTTTTCGTTTTTCTTTTCTTTTTTAATTTTGTTATTTTTGGAATTAAAATGAAGATGAATTATGCAATGATAATTTTTAAAATTACATGTATGTTAAATTATTAAGCTTTTTTGTTGTATTTTTTATTTCAAGGTATTATCAAATACGATGTACTCTAAAGCCTCCTGAGAAAACAGTTAGCTGTGTTGATGTTGAGTACAGAATAACCAATGGAAGTATGTGCAGGTGTTTCTGTTAACTTGAAACTAATTGCCAGCCATTCTCAACTCAAAACACTCAAAGTTTTGGAGTAATTATCAAGTGTATGGAAGGTGTTTAGTTTGAACCCCTCCCGCCACCAAACCTAACAAGCTAAATTCCAATTTGATCTGTGATAACACGAAAGGGTTTGGCTTGCTTTTGGTTTCTTTTGATATCCAGAAAGTGAAACAACAGCTTTGAACTTAACCAATATAGGTATTAAGCAAGGACTATGTTGTAAACGGAAAACATGTGCTTTCAAAACTGCCTACTTTTGCTTTAAGTTTTAGTTTAAATGTCACAAAATTTAACGTTCATACCTTCCTTAATGGAGGTGGAGGGAATGATTTTTAATTCAACCCACAATAGCACCATTATTGATACTCATGAAATTAGTAAAGTTCAACAAGAAAACAAGTTTTTAAGAAATACTCTCATACTAGCTGAAAGAATTATTCAAATTTGAACCTTGCAACCTCAACTGCATGCTAATTCTTTGTGTTTGACCAGTGAACCAGTGTACATAATTGGAAAGTGGTCAATATTTTTTTTTTGTTGATAACAATTTAGTATATTGATAGTCATTACACTAAATTACATACTGGGTAACCATTATGTGTAACTGTCCATTTTTCATAGTTTAATTTGTTTCAGAGCAGGCTTGCTCTGACAGCTGAATGCCAATTATACATCAGTGACCATCAGTTGTCCTTGATAAAAAGTGGCCAAAAATATGTTCTTGTATTGTTTCTAATTTCAATTTAAAACCATTAGAAAGGAAAAGCATGTGCAAGTAGGCAAGAAGTATCCTCAATTCGGGGGGAAAATGGTCCTTGTTACTGTTACTTTATTAGGTTTTTGAAAAATGTTGAATATGGTGGATTCAACACTTTCGATACACCAGTTCACTAGTCACAGACAATAATAATAACGATACAGTTGTTTAGACAGGGTAGTCTGGTCAGTACAAAGCGCTGGTATCAATAAGGGCCCTGTGTATAACAAAAAAAAAATACCAAAAAACAAATAAATCCAAAATAAAAATGAATAAAATATTAAAACAAATTCCTAGAAAATATTTTTAAAAATTCCTAGAAAACATTTTAAAAAAAAGCATTCAGTTGAGGCTGCAAGGTTCAAATTTGAATAATTCTTTGAAACTACTTTGAAGCCTCACTGATGTATGGAAAATGGTGAATTGTCTATTGTTACTGATTAAAACATGCAGATTTCACTAGACACAATGTGCTGACGAGGCCCAATACAGGCCGAAACAGCTGTCCATGGTTTCTAGTTGAAGTCGCTCAATGACATATTAAGGCTCACAACTTATCCATTAAGCATATTATTATCTCTGAGCCTATCCCACATGGCCTAGTGCCTTACTTCTCAGATTTGTGAATGGTGATCATTATTTTGATGAAGTTATATTCAGGTGATTGATTGAAATGTAGCCAACCAGAATGCAGGAAAGTCATTGTATATTTGGTGGTATCCTACCATTCCTTCCCATCAGGCATTGTTTTTTTTTTTTATTAATTTTCTGTGGTGGAGGATAAAATAGTTATACAGCACTTTCTCCATTGCACAAATATCTCACTTGTCACTTGTATTTTCTTGGTTAACACACTTTTATGAAGGCTTGTTTGAACAAGTATGTACTAGAAAACATAAGTGCCTCATGGGATATACCTTGATATGCCACTCAGAACTGTTGTAGATATAATTAGTATATAATTAATGTATTATTATGTTATACATACTGTATTTTACTCTAGATCTTATTATTTAGAATAATCCTTGAGTATCTTGGATATTAAATTTTTTATCTCATCCTGACATTTTTTTGGGATGTTTTATTTTCAGACTATAGTCAATCAGATGCTTGTCTTTTCTCTGCACTGGTCACCCCAACAGGCCTGTCAGCTGTCTCCAAGACTTTTCAAATTCTGTACAGAAATGAGGATATACAAATCAATGATGCTTTTATTTTCACTCTCAATATGCTTGTCGACAGCAACAAGGTAAGTCAAGCAAACATTTCATTTTCTCATTACTTTGTTGTGATCTGATGCCAGCAGTTAAGGTGCTTGATTGACAGCTGTCAGTATAATGACTTCAGGACATATCTAGGGGGTCCTAGGGTGTCCATGTCCCTGTAAGAAAAGGAGTGATAAATAATATAACAATCTGGCTCTAGCGATAAAAAATAATGAGATTTGTTATGATAATGTCCAGTTGTGATATTATAATGTCCACACAGAAGCATCTCCTGAACAGTGAAAATTAATGAAATGCGTTCGTATTCACGCCAAACACATTTCATTTCACTAGTATTATCCTCAATTGTGCGTAAATATTTATGGTGTTCAGCTTACCCATGAGATTAATATCGCCCTGGACCCCCACAGTTGCCACATATACAACATTGCCTGGCTGTATAACCAGCGTGGTTGGTCCTTGTAGTGTATATAGTGGTTAACACGTTGGACTAGTATACCGAAACCGTGGGTTCGAGTCCTGCCAAGGGCATATGATATTTTTCTCTTAATTCTTTATCTCCTGAACAGTCCAACTAGCAATAACGAGATGGGTGCCTGTGAAAAATTCCCTCTTTAATCTTTTTTTTTCTTTTATTGGGTCAGCATTTTGGAGGGGACAAACAAAATGGTGGCTTTTAGGATATGTGCTCTCCTCTTTCAAAAATCCTGGATATGACACTGGAATTACACAAAACCTTTTTGTTATATGTGCATTGCTTATCTTTGTAAACTTTGTATTTTTTCCAAGCATATTGGATTTATGTTAAGCCAGCTGATATGCTATTCACTGATAAACTACATGTAGTAACATATGATTGATGGTTGCTTTGTTAGGTGACAGAACATATTGATCAAGCTGACATACAGTTGATGGTCGAGCTTTTTTTCTCAGATTCTGAAGTTGGGTTAGTTTTTACATCTTATTCAATACTGCTTTATTAGAAATATATCTTAGAAGATACAATCAGAATTAGTCGAAAGCACGGCAAAAAAGTACTTTACCCCTGTGCATTGATCAAGACAAAAGCTTAGAAGGTTACCACTGTTTTCATTGGTACATGCTGATAAAGCCAACAGGTTTGATAGGAAAATCAGGCAATACACTATACTGCCATCAATCAAATAAATTTTTCACTACCTTTACATACTCTGATTGATGGTAGTTTGTTGCTCTCTTGTCTCAATCAGCAGTTAGAAATGAAAACAGTTGTGACGGGTAATAGACTAAGTACTGTCAATAAAATAAATGTGCCTTAACATACATAAGCTAACAATTCGTTTGAATCTTGTGTCTATTAATATATTTGTCTTGTTACTTCCTATTTTTTGTGTAATTTCAAAATTTTCTCACTCTATTTCTGACGCTATATTATTTAATTTAACTTGCTGTGGAGGGTGATTACCTAGAAAGCCTGAGCTACTTTAATTGCCCTACACTTTCACTCAATAACTGTTTACAAAGATTGTAACTATTATCTGTTTACTTAATTATATTATCTCTTGTAACATATTGTATATGTAGCGTAAATAAACTGAAATCTGAAATCTGATGGTAGCATTTGGCCATACAAGTGCTGATGTTAGCCAGACATTCTCTGTTGACCAGCTGTTATTTTGAACCATGGAATACCTACTCTATGCTTGCAATAATTATTACTTTGTATTAATTTTATCTGATTATATTTTCATTTGATTGTTTTATAGACTCGATTCACCAGAGTCACTTCAAAGTGTCACGTCTCAAGCACTCAAGTTGCACCTGTCCTGCATCAAAGGACTTCACCACCATGTTCCAGTCCTGTTTGATTATTTTCATTTTGGTGTGATTGATACAACAATTCATGCAGTTTTAACCAAGCTCAGCCTACCAGATCCAAGGTACATGGGTTTCATGGGTTAGGTAGCTAGGGTGTGCGGGTGGCACTGGGTGCACTGGTTGCATAGGGTGCACAGGAGGCATAGGGTGCACATTTGATTCAGGTTACATGGGTGGTATAGGGTAGTGTAGGGTGCACAGGTGGTGAAGTGTGCATGGCCATGGGTGGTAGCAGGGAGGGGTTGACTAAAAACATAGTGTTTGAATGCGGGACAACCCAAAAAGTATTTTTTTCAAAATGTAAAATCCTCATAGCCCCCTACCCCATGAACTATGAAATCAATGCTCTCTTATTGGGCTATGTTTGACCCATAGCCCATTTACAGGCTCAACACTAACATACATCTACTAGTCTCAGACTACTGAAGGTTTGCTGTGGACTAGTGGGAAAAATACCTTGGGACTAGTGATTATCTACACTGACTAACCCAAGGACTAGTACCTAGAAAAAGTTAATATCAAGCCCTGATTTAGGCTACAGGTCTAATGATTAAATTTATTGATTGAGTACTTTGTTTTCTTGGTTAACACTTTGTTAAAATTAATGCATTATCTGTGTTTATTTTCCTTCTGTAGCATTTTAAAACCAGTGAAATCCTCATGGTTTTCTAAGACTCCCTCCAACTCCAGACTGTCCACACCATTGTTTTATTCCAAACTGTTTGGCAACAAACCTCCTAACAATGTTCTTGTAAGTACTCACTATAGTGAATAGGAGATAAGATAATGAATTATTATTATCTGTAGACTCAACCATCGCATGACAGCAGTCATGCATGTTAGGTGGCAGGAACAATTCAATCATCTTACATGAGAAAGACTCATCTGTTAAGCTTTGGCTGTTATATCACATAGTGGGACAACCACAGTAGATCTAGCTCCAACTAGGTGAAAGCCCAAGACAGTCCCCTTCACAGTTCCCTGCACCATCTTGAAATTAAAGGTAGCCGTGCCTTTGCATTGAAGCAAGACAAACAGTGAGCTTGCAATGATAGAGACGTTTTTTTAACACCTTGGACAATTATTCACGTCTCTATCATTGCAAGGTCAATGTTCATCTCACTTTGATGCAAAGGCATGGCTATCTTTCAAGATGGTGCAGGGAACTGCGAAGGGGATTATTGGAATTTAGAAGTTGATGTGTATGTGCCACCTTAAATTAATCTTGGCTGTGTTTTCTGGTCTAGAACTCCAGGACTCCATCAGAAGAAAGACAGATTAATTTTGCATATGATACTCACAGGTTGGTTGGTCAGACAGACACCTTTCCAAGGCTTAAAATAACAGCCGGTCATCAGACAATGCCCAGCCAGACTTGAAACTTGTCCAGTCAAATATATGGCTTGCTGGTCATTTTGACCAGAAAGTTGAGCCAGAACTTAGCATGACTGAGCTAAAAGGCCATTGATCGTGACCAGCTGCTGACTGGCTGTTATTTCAAGCCCTGCCTTCCAAATTCAGGAAAAAATAAAATTTCAACCCCACCCCACACTTTGAAATTGAACCTTCACTGGAATGCATGGGTATACATGGGTATTCAGGAAATTGAAGCTAACTTTAGCAAGAAATAACTATTTCTGTTTTGTTGTTGTAGATCCCTTTGCAGCACATTGCTATCAGCTCAAGTCAACTTAGTGGCACACTTTCAATGTCTTTCTGAATTTTTACCAGCCAGTCAACAAATAGAAATAGGTTTGTTTACAAATATACATGATCCTTTTCTAGCTTATTTTTGTTTCATCATTAGAGTATGAAGTAAGAGAGCACATATCCATGCTCTATGATAATTAGTTGAAAATTTTTTTAGCTCCACTAGCAGCCTGAAATATTTTATCATGGGATTCCTGATTCAGTTCAGGCTGTGCGTGCAGCAGCTGCGTGTGGAACTAAGATTACATTTTCGAAAATTTCTCATGGGGATAGACCTATGTATGGGAGATGTGCTTTCTTACTTCATACTCTTTTGGTTTCATTCATTCCTTCCATCCGTCCGTCCATCCATTCATTGTTTGGTTAAATTTATCAACTTAAAAGAAAACAGATAACCAAAATGTATAAATATTTGTTGATACTTTAGGCAAAATATTACTGCGATTCTCAATATTCTGCGAACTCGGTAGTTGCGAGTTTCCCGTTGGAATTTGGTTTTTCACTGCCGCCAATCAAAAATATAAAAGGTACCGACTGATTAGTTTTGATTGACGGCAGCGAAAAACCAATTTCACAACAAGCCGTTGAAATGTCTGAGTTCACAGAATATTGAGAATCGCAGTAAAGATATGTTTTTGATATTTTTTTTCAGGGTTACTGGATTTTGGTGAACGAGTAGAAAATTTGACTAAAGGAATTGAGGTACAGCACAATTCTTATCATTTCTCAATCTAAACAAAATAAGTTATTCTTCTCTTGAGGTCATAGAATAACAAACAGTACAGCAAGACTCTCATACAATTTTTTACAGATATGACTTATTTAAAAAATGTTGTTGTTATTGTTATTATTGTTGTTATGCCTTTTAAGTTTTTAATATCTCAATAATTACACAGTCTTAATGAGAAACTTGACTACCTGTTCTATATAATATACAGTTCCCATGAGTGGATTCAGGATTTTGCTAAGGACATTCAAAATTTTGGTTAGGGGGGTTGGCTGTTTTCTAATTAGGGGGGATTGTGGTCCTCATTTAGGGGGCTCGATTGTAGTCAGATAAACCATCCCCCCCATCCCCCCTCTAGATCTACCCTGGTTCCTTTTGCTATAAAACAATGAATGAATCCAGTCTTGTAATTATTATATTTTCATTTTTTCCCAGTCTATACAAGATGCTAATGAAGTGTTTGCCAAGATTTGCTGTGACCTTGACAACATCAGCTCAGAGGTAAGAATGTCTGGGAACTTAATGGTGCTTGCGATAGACAACAAAATATATATGATCTTAAAGTACATATTTTCTCTCATTATACATTTTTATTTTTTAAGTATCATTTACCTTTTGCTTTACAATACAATACGATACAATAAACTGTATTTAAAGAGGGTGGCACAAAATATGCATGACATTTAAGTATATATTTTCTCTCTAAAAAAACATTTTTATATTTTACTGTAAGTAATCAACCCTTTTACTTTTTTTGCATTTTTTGTTTTGTTTTGTGCTTTTCTCTTTTCTTTGTTATTTTTTATTTTATTTTTTGGATTCGTTGAACAAAACAAATATGACATTAAAGTATATTTCTAAAGTTCTCTCTAAAGCAATAAACGTTTTATGTTTTAAGTAACGAAATATTTTGCTTTTTATTTTGCATTTGTATTTTTTCCTTGTTATTTTTAATTACTGATGTATTTTTGGATTAATTTTGTTTATTGTATTTTTTCTTGTATTTGTTTGTTGTTTTCATACTCTTTAGTACACAAATCTATCTAACTTATTATTACTTGTGTGTGTCACTTTTAACCTTTTTTTAACAAATTAAGACTTAAAGATCGTTTATAAGATCTAAAGAATGCGTCATGATAGTTACTTTTGATCAATGCATTTATTCTGAAGACATTTTAATTACTTTGTCTGTTTGTGGTTGAAACACAAACTATTTTTTAAGACGTTTTTTCGGATAAAACTAAGATAAGATTATCCTGGTGCCCCCCACCAAGAAACACATTCGTACAATGTGTTAAATTACTTGAAACATCCGTTTTCAGTAGCGCTTTAATTCTAGATGTACTAGTTTTAATTTTAAGATGCAAAAGGACTTCGATTTTTCAATTACCACCTTGCAGACGTAGATGTCTTTAAATTTGAAATTTTATTAAACCCTGAAACAACCTCTAGACTCATCAAACAGAGATTCAAGATATTCGAATTCCTGTCTTCCAGCTGTGCGGCATTAAATTTTCAAACCAATCACAGTCCATTGTGTTTTTCTTATGGCCGGCCCTGTGTCCAAGCACTTTTTTCTAACTGAAAATTATTGACAATTGCATCCACTAATTTCAAAGGGCAGCAGGCTTTGATCAACAATGCTTTGTGCGATTAGTTCTTTACTTAGCTGGTTAGATCACCTCCATCACTGAACCAACCTTAGTACCTCCTGGAGGTTTTGCTGTTCTATCGCTAATATACCCGATAGCAAACAGACTTAAAACATTCTATTCCTGCTTGCTTACTAAGTAAGGATGAATAGCATAAATAAAATGGATGAGAGGGAAGGGGGTGTAAAATGTCGCACTTTTCAAGCTATAACTATATTTCCTTTTTTCCATTACAGATGGCATTAGTTTGGTCTCAGTACTTGGAATCGTTCACTCTAAACAAACGCATCTTACCATATCTACAAGAAGAGCATCACAGACAAAGGGTATTACATTAAATCCAGGAGTAAAGTGCTAGGGCAGTCCTTTGTCCTACCAGATTGCTAGCAAAGCTAAATATAGCTCGCGCGCTGATTGGCTGGTGTGTGTGACGTCATTTTTGTAAGGAGTTGAAGGATTTCTTCGACGGCTTTATTCGATAAGTTCTGGCTTAAAATTTTAGTTTTTATGGACAATTTTACTAAAAAAGAAAGCTTGTCGAAAATATATGGATTCAACAACAAGACTACATTATCATGGACGTAGCCAGGATTTTGCCTTAGGGGGGAGGGGAGGGGGGCCAAAACCCGTTTTCAGAACATCAACCAAAAAGACGGACAACCAATAAATCGGACAACCAAAAAAAATGGAGGAGGGGGCGGGCCCCCTTGGCCCTCCTCTGGCTACGCCCCTGATTATACAAGGCCAAGTTCAACTCGAATGTCATCATTTTTACTTGCGGCCAAAGTCAATGATTCATGTGATAAGAAATCGTAACTTTTTAGCTGCATGGGTTTGCAAGCTTGCTGTACTGGGGGAAAAAATCATATTTTATCGCATTTTCCAGCCAGCCATCACTGGACAGGTGGAGGGGTGTGGTGTCATCTGTCATCGGATGTACCCTGAATGATACCAAAATCAATAGTTTTGAATATTGTGGCATGACTGGTTTGTCGTCTCTTGTAGATCGGACATTTTACAGAAGCCTTCTTCCTTCAAGAGTTTCCTTGGGAAGAGCTCCAAGATCACCAAGAACAAAGGTAAGGTGGACGATATTGTTCGTTTGCTAGTTCGTTCGTTCGTTTCGCCTGCTTCTTTATATCTTCCATCCATCATATCATCAATCATTCCATCCGTCTTCTCATCATTCCATCAAACCATCCATCCATCCATCCATCCATCCATCCATCCATCCATCCATCCATCCATCCATCCATCCATCCATCCATCCATCCATCCATCCATCCATCCATCCATCCATCCATCCATCCATCCATCCATCCATCCATCCATCCATCCATCCATCCATCCATCCATCCATCCATCCATCCATCCATCCATCCATCCATCCATCCATCCATCCATCCATCCATCCATCCATCCATCCATCCATCCATCCATCCATCCATCCATCCATCCATCCATCCATCCATGTGTTGTGCTTGTTATATTCTTATTGTTAAGGTTGTTGCTCACTTATTCTATTATTGATGTCGTTTTGATAGTGGTGTGTGGTAGTTCTGGTTGTGATTGTAGTACTTGTTATTTTGATCAATCCAAGGTAGCAATCACAAACCACTAGTGACTACTTCGCGCGCTTCTTTCCATAATCTGCTTTGCGCAAATCACACCAATAGCTGGGTTTCACTTGACGTCATTTCCTGTCTCGTGCGGAATGTTCCTCAGCTGAATCACAAGTTTTCAAAACCATTCTTTCTGGCTGACATCACATAATGGTCGGTACTTGACCACCATTTGGAGCAGATAATGAGATTCAAAGACTTTTATCAGCTGATTGAAACCCAGCAATAACCGTGTTTGATTATTTCTTTAGTTTTCAGTTACACCAGAGTATGGGACAAGCGATAAAGAGTTCACGTTATTACCAGTCCATCCCGCCTGTTGTTGTCGAGTGCGCTGCACTAGACGGAGACCACGCCTCCATGCCAATCATCTTTGAAGACAAGTACAGCCACAAGGAACCAGATCAACAAGGTAATGATTTATGCCTAGACACTCTTCTGTCTCTCTGTCTGTCTTTTCAGCTGCCTTTTTGCCTGTCAGTCTTTCGTCTGTATGTCTATGGGTCGGTGTCTGTCTGTCTGTCTTTCTTCCCTTGTATATTTGTATGTCTATGGGTCGGTGTCTGTCTGTCTGTCTGACTTCCCTTGTATATCTGTATGTCTATGGGTCGGTGTCTGTCTGTCTGTATGTCTTCCCTTGTATGTTTGTATGTCTATGGGTCGGTTACTGTCTGCCTGTCTGTCTGTCTGTCTGTCTGTCTGTCTGTAGGTCCTCTCGGTTGTGTCTCCCTGGTTCTTCGAAAGATTAATCCATTGTCATTTGATTCGATTACAGAAGCCTCCAATAAAGCAGAGTTGGAAGAGATCGACTTGTCATTTGATCCTGAGAATGGCGACTTTGGTGATGACGAGATGGTGATCATCAATGCAGGTTAGTTCCCTCAACTATTACTCAAATATTTCTTAAATATTGATTTGTCCTACAGGCTCTTTGAAATACAAATTGAAGGCCACTATTGATATATATGACAGACTGTATACTTTCGTATTTCAGAAGACTTCAATGATGTTAGGCCTTCTAGTGACTTACCTAACTCGGCACTTGCCTTAGGGGCAGTCCTGTGTAATGGCAAGGATAGTAAAGGTCGTCCAGTCAGAGAGACCATGATACTGGATGATGACGAGGATGACAATTATGATGGTGATGATGATGACACTACTCGTCTGTGCAAGGCTATTGAACAACTAAACAAAAGAAAAGAAACGAATCCTAAGGATCTCCAGTTCGCAGCTGATAATCTTGTCACATCTTTTAAGGAAGACTTTGCCAATCCCAAGGACTCTTCTTCTGCGGATTCACAAACCAATTGTGATAAAAACACAAATGTAAACGAGAACGAACAAACTCAGAGTACTAAATCTGAGGATGAGAAGGCGATAAACTATGAGGCAAAAGATGGCACAGAAATATGCGACGAAAACGACGGGGGGAAGACCGAATTGGGAGATAAAGAATCGTCAGCACTGAATGACATGAATCAAGGAATTTCTAGTTCGAATGAAAATAATAAATTTCCTCAAAAGGAAAGCGAGTCAGAAGCTGTTGAAGTTAATAATTTAGAAAATAAAAATGACTGTTTAAAACAGGATAATGAAGCAGAAGAAATTGAGAATGAAAATTTAGAAAATATGTCGAGTAGTTCAAAACCTGAACTTGGCAAGGAAGATAGTGATTTGAGAAACGAAGGCGATACTTGTCAAGGAAGTTCTGAGGAAACATCCAGTGTCCAGGAAGAACAAGTAATGGAATCAGTAGAAGAGAAGAGTAAAGAGGACAGGAGTAAAGAAAGCACAATTGCCGAAGAAGCAAGTCAAATGAAAGTAGAGGAAGATTCAAGTAAAGATGAAATTGTAGAGGGAAGCCAAGACGACGAAATCGAGACTGTAGAACAGAAAAATGAAGACACAAATAAAGATACTAGTGACAAGCCTGGGACAGACGAAGAAAGTGCAGATAATGTTGAAACAAGCGCTGATGATGCAAACGAAGGTGATGTAGATCTTGTTAAGGCTAGTGAAGAAAAACCTTGTATGTCTGAGGATTCGGAGAAAGGGGATTCGTCTGGTTTGAAAGAGGCCTCTATAAGTGAAAGTAATGTTGCGAGTAATGTTGAAACAAGCACTGCTGATGTAAGCGAAGGTGATGGGGTACCTTCTGATACGGTTGCTGGTGATGAGAATGCTGGCTTAGTGAGCAAAGATGGTGCACCTTTGGAAGAAACTTCAACGACAGATAATGACAAAGTTACTAAAGAAAATAATGTTGAAGAAGGAAAAGAATGTCAAGCAAGCGAGGAAGGAGGCGCGTTAGAAAACAAAGTAACAGATACATCTACTGCTGAAAAGACAAGTGAAGAAGAAGCCACGAGTCAAGAAGACGCAGTTGTTACAAACGACGGCGAAGCTAAGGTCAAAGAAGAGGATACTAAAAAAGATATTTGTGTTGCTGATACCAGCAATACAGTGGCCGATGAAGAGGATACTTTGAAAACCAATGATGTAGAACTAAATACAGTAGAGAAAACAAGCAATACTTCTACAACTAAAACTGATGAGGTCGAAGAAGACAATGACAAGGAGATAGTAGAGACCGCTCATAATCTAAGCACAAGTACAGTCACATTTGCAAGTGCACTTGAAAGCCTGACCGATGTATCCTCTACCAAACATCCAAGTATTTCTTCACAAAACTCACAAGTCACCGACTCACCGAGTGACAGTAGTGCATACGAGACGCCCACCTCATCTGAAACAGCCATCAGTGCTTCTGATAGCCAAGCGGAAACGTCTGGTTCATCGGTGCCTTCTAAAACAGGGAAACAACCGTCTAAGGATAAAACAGTTGGTAAGAAAGCCAAGAAGAAAACCCAACCCAAAAGTTTGTCTGGTGCTTCTTTTGCGTCTTGTTTACCTGTCGGCGGCTGTGCTGGAAGTACTTCGCCATCTTTTACCAGGTGTAACTCAGTATATGGTGGAAGCATGAGATCAAGGTAAATAAATATATACTTTGCATGCATGAAACACCTTGATAAGACCAATTAACGACTAAATCAGATTATCCAGGGGCGTAGCGTATACGGGTATGATCCGCCCGGACTCTCAACCCCTTACCCTTTTATATACCAAATTACAGCGAAAAAATACCCCTTTTTTATACCTTTTTGCTTGAAAAAGTACCCCTTTCATATAGCTTTGAAGAAAATCTACCCCTTTTTGTACCAAAACTCACAAATTTCCACCCCTTTGCTATACGTGCGGCCTGAAAAAAGTACCCCTTTCGGGCGGAGCATCCCATATAGTCCATTATAGGGAGAACCCCCCCCCCCCCCCCCCCCCCCGGGCCTGTTGGTATCTTTTAGGGCGCTTGATAGCAAAGAGATTAGTTTATCGCAAGTGACAGATATAAAAAGAACGTGATTTTTAATTCGAGTAGTCACATAATAATTTCACGTGACTTACCGAAGTTCTGAAAACGGGTTTCCCCCCCTTCCCTTCCCAGGCAAAATCCTGGCTACACTCCTGTAGATTAGAAGCGACGATAAGACATTGAGAGAGTGTGCTGTAACGTAGAAGATTATCATTAAATGTGTTTTATTATCTAATCCCACAAATCTATTTCTATCAGATTCGAGTTGGCCAAAAAGTTCGTCAAGCGTCAATTGAAATTTTCATGTCAAATCTACAGGTTAGTTGCAATGACAGTAGTGGAGTTATAAAGCCTAGTTTTGTCTGGCCTAAAGGCAAAGAAGACTGCGGCATCCCTTGTTTATGATGCATACTTCAATATCTTGCTTATATTCTAGATTAAACTTACCGGCTTCAGCATCAGGCTGACTTTATTTTATTTTATTTTATTTTATTTTCATCAGTGATATAGGTGTGCATAGTGTACGTGAGCCGTATTTTACTAAAGAACGACCAGATAGCATCGACTCTCATCTTATTATCTGTGTACATGGCTTGGATGGTATGTATCCGTGCTGGTGTCCATGAATATTGCTACATTCCCGGCAGGGGCGAACCCAGGTTACTTTTTCTATCCATTTCGGACACCCCCCCCCCCCCCCGCTTTTTTTTTTTTTTTTTTTGCAAATTCCTGGATCCGCCCATAATGCTCCGTCATATCATAGGCGGCGGAGCAGTTTAGTATTTTCTATTTCTTCAGTAGATGACACGCGCGCGTGCTGTGTGCAATTGTGAAGCACACGGGGATTACAAGACGCGCTAAGATTTGCTAATACCATACTAATTTTTACAGGTAATAGTGGTGATCTTCGTCTTGTTCGTTGTTATCTTGAGATGGCTTTACCATCTACTCGTATGGACTTCCTCATGTCCGAGGTCAACCAGGTATGTAATGCTGTGCGAGTCCGAACAAGTTGTTACTCATATATTGAATTTTTATGGGAAGAGAAAAATAAAACGCTTGAATCAATGCAGAAACTCTAAATTCTTAATTCTCCATGTATCACGAATGCTAAAGACGCTGCTAAATCCCAATTTAATCTCCTCCGTCTTAAACTCATTAGAAGGTTTTGCCATATTTTTTAAAACAGGGACCGCGGAGCATAGTTTTGTGTCGGGGAGAGGGGTAATCTGGGCGGTCCAGGGGACCCCTGAAAATTTGGAAATTGAGGCTCTTGGAAATGCAATTTCCAGTGCCGTGGTTTTGAGGGGCAAAATACAACATATTTATTGCATCGAAGTCATTTCAAAGCTCTGGCAACCACTAATATCAAAAAATCATTTTTGGCTAAAAACATGGGGGCCCCTCTCCCGCCGCTCCGCGCTGCCTGAAAACACTCATCAGTTGGTAACCCTGTGTACTAGAGGTTCCCCCGCGTTAGATTGTCCAAGTGGCGCTGATGGCAAATAGAAGCGCAAGATCAAAAAAGAGCCTCTGTCAGTTCCTCTTGTGAATGCTCATCTGTTTTTTTGCAGGCAGATACGTTCGTCTCTTTTGATGAGTTAACTGACAGACTCGTTCAAGAAATACGTCATTTTATCGATGCTTACTCGATATTCCCCTCAAAGATAAGGTGAGAAATATTATACAAGCAACATTCTGTTAAAACCGTAAATCTATCGAAGTCTTTGCTCGGTTCATTTGGTTTTCATACCAAATATCTTGCCAATAGATCAAATTCGTCTTAGTGCAATATTTACCCATTTCAGACCACATGTCATTCCCTACGATTCTTTGTTTGAGTTGTTCCATATTCATGTGTCTTCCCATGCGCATTAAACCAAGAAATGATGCTCTAGAGAATGACACGTGGTCTGATATGAGAAAACATTACGCCCAAGCTGAAAGGATCTATTGATTCTTAACATCTTTTCATTTGTTAGCTTTGTTGGCCACTCATTGGGTAACATCATCATTCGTTCAGCGTTGACTCATCCTGATATGAGACCCTTCTTGGACAAGCTGCACACGCTTCTTTCCCTTAGTGGCCCCCATGTTGGCATGTTGTACCCTACTAGTCCTCTAGTCAGCACAGGTAAGAAAACCACGTGATTATAAACATGAATCTAATTGGTCCTTTCCTTTAGTGGATATTATATTGGTAGATGGACATTTTCGTAATTGAGATGCTTTGTTTCGTAATAGGATTATGGCTGATGCAGAAATGGAAGAAATCTGATGCACTGACGCAGCTTTCACTGCATGACCACGAAGATCTTCGTCAAACATGTA
Organism: Anthopleura sola; assembly: GCA_023349425.1. Classification (NCBI taxonomy): domain Eukaryota; kingdom Metazoa; phylum Cnidaria; class Anthozoa; order Actiniaria; family Actiniidae; genus Anthopleura; species Anthopleura sola. Next base: position 3,285,069 of record JALHLI010000014.1, read on the forward strand.
TCTACCGTCTCAGCCAATCAAAAGGTTTGAAAATCATTTCTGTATTAATTAATTAGTATCCTAAAAGTGGAGTTCCTTTCAAGTTCCCTCACACCAGAAAACTTGGACGTTCAAAGTTTTTGGCGGGCATTCTTGGGGTACACGTGATGTCATATCGCCATGTTGGTTGCCGTTAACAAAAAATGCAGTCTTGGTTTCTTTTTTTCTATGTTTCAAACAACGAACTCAAGGTCAACCAATCAGAATTGAGGATTCGACATTTTCCTTTAGATTTCACATGTCCATGCTCGGAAAATGCTAACCAAAAATAGTTGACCCATAATTCCTTTGGGGGACGCGCTCAACTCAGATGGCATGGTGGTCATGTCGTTTTTTTCCTTGTATTTTCTGGTAGAAGATGCACTCAACCTTAGAATTATTTTTCCCTTTTTTCAGGGTTGGAATACTTTAAGAACATTCTACTAGTCAGTTCAGTTCAAGATCACTACGTTCCTTATCACTCAGCAAGAATAGAAATGTGTAAGGCTGCATCGAAGGACACCTCAGAATATGGTAGGTTATATTTATATTTCATTATTTGTTCATCCATCCATTCTCTCGTCCCTTCGTCCTTTTATCCATTCATCCGTTCATCGATCTATCAATCCGTCTGTCCTTTTGTCCGTTTATTCATCCAATCCACCTCATTAATCTATCCCATCCATCCATCCACCTTATCCATCTATCCATCCACCCCATCCGTCCATCCATCTATCCATCCACCTCATCAATCTATCAACCACATCAATCTATCCCATACAAATCATCAATTTATATCATCCAATCCTATCCTTCCATCAATCCATCTCATTCATTCCTCCCATCCAATCCCATCCACTCATTCATCTATCCCATTCAATCTATCAATTACCTTAATTTAATCCAATCCTTCCATCTCATCCATTCTATCCATCCATCTATTCCTTCCCATCCTTATAAATATACCCACAGAAATCATTCCTCAGAATTCTTCCAGAAAATCTTAAGGCCAATTAAAGTTTGGGTAAAATTGAGCGTCACTACTACGTTTTTACGCTGTGATTTCTTCCACAGGAACAATTTATCGTGAGATGATAAAAAATCTGTTATCGCCGCTGAAAAACAAGAAGAACACAAATCTCATCCGTTACAGCTGCTACCACGCCCTGACAAGCTCAGCCAACTCGTTCATCGGTCGGGCGGCTCATATAGCGATGCTCGACTCGGAGCTTTTTATCGAGAAACTTTTATTAGTATCAGCTTTAGATTATTTTAAATAATAACTAGTACTAGTATTCAATTGAAACTTCAAAATAATTTGTATCCAGAAAAATTCCTAAATTGAGGTTGGCGAGGAGAGCCTGGTTTTGAATCGTAAAATATATATGTCGTGACGTATTTCCGGTTCCAGATTTGCTCCAGAGAACTACATCTTGTAAAAAGAGCTTTGTAATCTTCCGCTTAGCTTCTTCAACCTAATCTACTAAGAATAAATTGTAAAATTTCTGAGTAAAAAGGTAAGAATTCCGTAAACAATTGTGGGTTTTTTTAAATTCAGTTCCAGGCTCTACTCGTGTACCTCACTTTGGAGTAACATTTTTAGAAATATTCTTCAAAAAATACCTTCGTTTCTCGATGCGAACCAAGAGAAACGCTGACTCTGGCCACGAGTTTGAACGATCGCTGTAACCTAGGAAACCAGCATTCGTCAATTTGTACTCCGTGAATGAATATTAGCCTTGGACGTACTCGTAGGGCTGATTTTTATAGGTTAGGTTTATAAGTTTTCAAAATTGAATATTTCATAAAGATTGCAGATATTCAAACGCAACTTTGATGCAAGAAGCGGGTCATAGCATACAAACAGCAGGCACTTGATGTATTCCAAAACAATTGTTTTTGTACAAATATTAAGTATAAGCAGGACATAATATGTACCTTACATGAAGTACATGTCGGTGTGATTGGATAGTAAACATGGCGTATTCCCTGATCTATTTATTTGCTAAGAACACTAGAACCGGCAAAGATAGTCTTTTCTAAATGACTCTGATGTTTGTTTTCTAAAGCCAGCTTTCGCTCTAAATTAAAATTTAAAAATAAGGTTAACCAAGTTTGTATAGCAGTAATCAATGTCAAAAGGAGTAGCCAATGTGCATGAGCTCGAATTTCTAGCACAAAGCATGATGGGAAAATGAGTCCTTACGCTTTTTTTGGCTCCTCTAAAGATTCATCTGACAATTTTTCCCTCGACATTTTCTATGGAAATGTAATTATTTCAACAGACGAAAATAACAGAGTAGTTTTTTTTCTGATATTTCCTTTGATTTCCCTGTTACATTTTTGCAGGACTCAGTTTCCCATAGTGTTCTGTGAGCTTTGATGCAAATTGCCTATTACATCCATTTTTGAGTGGGAATGTTACATAACATAGCGATGGCTCCTTGCAGCTGAGGGCCTTGATAAAGTAAAACAGTGAAAGGAAACCTTGATGTAATCAAGGAATTTCGACCAATTTTACCCCATCCTTCCACCCTCAGGTTTACCTTGCCTCCACCCTCTCATCCCAATTTTTAAAACTCAAGCTCTAGGAAAACTTAAGAACGTACATTTTTATAAAATCATAATAAACTCATGCGCAATAGCTATAGATTGTCGTTTGTATGACTTCTTTATTCTAAACTATTCTGATGCTGTGAGACTTGAAATGCCGGAGGAGATATCGATATCGTGCTAGTCTGCGTGAAGCCCGACTTACTCTGGTTAAGACGCGTTGGACTTGACCACAGTTAATATGTTCGGATACATGCAAGCTAATATCGTGCTAGTATTGAGTATTTTCGGGAATTCATGCATGAAAAAGCTTTTTCCGTCTCCGCTAAAGAACTAGTTTTGGCGGGGTGCTGTTGGTGATGTCCTCGCAACAAATCGCGTTTTGCATACAGCCAGGGGCGTACGTAGTGAAAGTCTAGGAATTTGTAAAGCGGGCCTGTGGCTTCCGCCAAAACGACAGTAAGGAGCTTTAGATATGACTACGAGTAGGACTACAACTACGAGATTATTCCTTTTAAACGACAACGAGTTTGTGTTGGACGATTTTTAGCGGAAAAATCTCGTGAGTCGTACTCCAACTCGCTCGTGGCCAAACTAGTAACTCCCGACCAACACTACTAATATGCGTGCACACGGCACTTTTGGGGACCGATATCTTTTAGATGGACCAAACCAGCTTTGTATTTCCACATCCCTAAAGATTTTATATCGATATGATAAGACAAAGTAAAGTATTCCCAAAAGATTTGAATTGGATACAACATTGCGTACGCCGTTTCCGTGTGTTACCGTTATAAAAAGAACGCCCCCAAAATATAATCAGCTGTCCTCGTGATGTATGATTTGAGAGTCGAGTCTCAAAGGCCATTATCGTGTATTTTACGCATTTTGTCCGTTTCGTGCAACTCAATAATCATTTTCGGCCCCAACCACACTAAATAACGCACATATTCATGCAGTGACGTAAAGGTGGCGTGCAAACTACGTAAAACGGTACGGCACACTACTCGCCTCAGCCTACCCCAAAATCCAATTACCACAGGAACCCCAATGTACACTTTGTCAGGATTAGATCACGTTGCATGTTTGGTAAAACTGAAAACGTGATCATATTAGTAATGAATATGATTCTTGAACCGAAGAAGCATAAGGCAAGAATAAATATTTCTCTGGAATAGTCCAATATTACTAAGAATGGTCGCCCGCGTGGCGCATCGTTGGACTCGGTAATTTGGCCCTGAGGGTGTGGGGGACGGTAAGGAGAACTCAAATAACCACGTGAGATGATTGAACCAATGGTGAGAGACGAAAAGAGCGGTCGAACTGAGTCGTGTGTCGCATGTGCTGCCAAATAGGAAAGAAATTCATGGAATTGATGCTGAATTTTACTCTTCATATTGATTAGAATCGTCCACGTTTAATCACTGGGGGGAAGAATTCATAATGGGGGACCAGCCTGGAGCTGGAGGATCACGTTCGTATAAGATTCGTGGTCATTCACGTCAAAGAAGATCAACGAAACCGTATTCACGACCGTCTGATGGCAAGAAGGTTAGTTGGAGAAAAACTCGTGTGGATCTCGTTTTGTGCCTGGATTATTTTCATATTACGTCCAGATCCTTACATTTATGGTCTTATTATTACCGATTTATCATTATTTTAGAAATTAAAGGGGTTTGTTAGAGCTGAGGTAGAGTAATCTCGTTTTTTTTCCTTGTTCTTGTAGGGTGTTCTAGAGACGGTGAAAGATTTTTTCTCTCCTTCGTGGCTCGTGGATTTTTGGAAAGGGAAAATCACCCCTGAAGAAGAAGTTGAACAAGACGAAGATGTTGAAGAGCCTGAAAATCCTACAGATACAATAGAGACAGAACAAGGTTCATCTAGAGGAACTTCGGAGTTAGTGAACACTAGACAAGCCGGGCAAACTTCATCAGATACTCGAGAGAGAATTGACAAAGTCTATGGAAATGGTGGTTTAGGATCTGTGGCTTCTGCACAAATAACCAGTCAATCGTCGCGTAAAAGTGGACTTAAAGCTTTCCTGGCCTTAACGTCGAGACATAAGTCAGATAAAGAGTCTGTGGTTACGAGAACAACGGAGAGTTCTTCAATGAGTACTGAATCTTGGAGACCAGTAGATCACGAAAGATCCAAAGCTCCAGCAACCAGAGGGTCTGCTAGTGATCACATCGACCTTACAGAGGTGACTATGACTTTCAAACTCATTTGTTCACTGTCTTACTAATTTGTTTAACAAGTTTCTAAAGTAATCCTAATGCTGAAGTTTATTTGTCGAGGTGTCAACTTTTAAAACTTGCACGTTATGTATAAGCTTGTAAATGTGAATGTAAGCTTATTTGTACAAAACTTCTTGGTCAAGATTTTGATCAACAAAATGTTTTTTGTCTTTTAACCTTAAAAAAGTCATAGTTCGTATAAAAAAAACCTATTTAAAACACACTCTGTATTCAAAAAAAATATCCTTTTGGTAGATTCAAAGGCTATTTTTAGTAGTTTAGGTTATATGTGTTATAACATGAGGACTTATAAATACTATACTTGAGAGTTATAGACTAGTCAGTTGATATCTCAAGTCACGTAAAAATTACGACTTTGACTGACATCCCTTCAAGTGCATATCTGCACACAAGAATTATTACATTAGGATCTAAGTATACACTGATCTAGATTTGTAATGTTTTATTTAACATGTGTATATGCACTTGTATCATTTATTTATTCTGCCGATCATCTGTCCATATATCTTGAATGCATCACTTGAGGGAGGTTATGGGGGGCATTGGTACCACTTCCCCAAAGTATAAATTTTTGGAGTTGCAACAACATTACTTGTCGTGATGGGTACTCCAGTTTGGTGCCTTCCCTCCACCTCTCCTTACGAGCCAAAACTCTTTCTGAAAACATGATATGAATGGGAAGCTCGGAATGTTTTTAACTATTCTGAATGAGCATTGGCACTGGAACAATCACAATGCGCGCCATTTAATCACATTCTAAAACTGTACATTTCCAGTTCATATAAGTTTGGTCATAAACACGACAAGTATCAACTTGATTATCACCCCTGAATCGGGATGAAATACCCTGCAAACTTTTATTTAGTTGTCAGAACTATGGCATTCATTCATACTGAAAATAGTGCAGAGTATTCTGGACTTGGGTAGTCACTGCTTCTTATTATGAAAAAATAAGTAGGGAAATTGGTGTACTTATTATACCTTCATTAAATTCAGGTCCTTTGCCATGAGTAACACTATCATTTGAATTATTAGTTTAAATTATGTGTTTTCACTTCACTATGTTGATATGAATTTTCATGTTATTTACACCTTGTAGTAAACTTATACTAGTTTGGTTTTTTTCTCTTCTCTTGTAATTGAGTTTTGAAAAAAAATTCATCTTTCATTGCATAAGTTCAGGTTCACAATACCTTTATACTTTCCCTTCATTTCTTTATTAGAATTCTAACTGTTTTTAAATTAATTCTTGTTAGATACTGGCTTAGATAAGTAGTAAACTTGTAGTAAAAAAATGTCCATCTCAGTTACTAACCAGATTGAAATAACATTCCTACGATAAAAGGCTATTAAATATATTGCTTCAGAAAATCGTATTGTTTTCAAAAAAACGTTATTTGATACTTGTGGTCAGGGAAAATTCTATTTTCACCCCAAGATTTCATTGAAGTAATGCCAAATAGTAATATATTAGTGAAACAAAATGATATCAGTTACAGATACTATTGTCTACTATCTTAAATGTTTGTTACTCAAAGATTACTCAATATATTTTATCAAAAGGGCAACTTTCGTTTTTTAAGCTTCAATAGTTCATTATACTTTAAAGAATTAGAACTTAGAACTTTAGAGAATTATTCAATTCCTTTTATATCCAGGATAAAATATTTTGATGGAAAAATAAATTTGAGAAATCATATATTTTTGGAAATGGTTTGGAATTTAACATAAGTATGGTTGATTATTGACACACTTCTAAGCTCTTGATATAGTTGATAAAGATAGGTAAACCATGGCTTATAACAATGGTTCATGACTCATGTTAAATTGTCCTTGATATTTAACAATTATTTACCCAAGTCAAGGTGATTATCAGTGAATATTTACCAAGGCATGAGTCCTTGAGAAGAGAGGTAAATATTTACTGAAAATCACTGAGACTGAGTATCATTACACAGGTGATTATTTGAAAACATAGATTTATTTCTAAAATGTAGATATTTTTCGTATTTAGAAAGAGAGGCTTGTATTAGCAAACAAAGTGTGTGCAATCCTATATTCACCTGTGTGTGATTATAGAAAAATACCCCAAAGTTCTTGACTAATCAGCGTGCAAGTGGTATCGAGTCATAGTTAAGAATTTTACGTAATTATATTACTTTAAATATAACTTCTCTGATGGTTGTTTTTTGCTGTTACTTAAGATTCCTTTATTTTATCTCGGGGTTAGAATTTCAACATTTTAGTGACAAGATTAATTTATCTTGTGAATTGAGCAGCTAAAAGATAAATGGATTAAATGCAAACGCATTTGTTTTTCTTGGCATTTCATGATTATTTTCTAAAAAGAGAACCAGCTAGAAAATGCGAGTTCAATTTCTTTTCACTCGATATTTGTAATTTGCAACTCGCATTTAGCCAATTATCTTGTGGGAATTTCAAACCCTGTTTTCTTCTAATATTTACAATTATTTTCATTGCTTTATACTGCCAAATAGTTCAGTAATATTATTCTGTATTTATTTCAGGGAGAATCATCATCATCGTCACAGATATTACCTACTATAAGAGCATCAACCTCAACAGATTCACCTTCTATCTCATTTCTAAATCCTGGTCCAACTCGTAAAGCACTGTCTTCATTAATCAGTACCAGTACACCTATGCAGCCTGAACCATCCCCTGCCACTCCTATGAGCCAGTCATCTACTTCATCAGAAAGAATACTACCTTCTACTGGGTCTAGACCACAACCTACTTCAGTCTTTAGGAGCAGACCAGAGTTTTCTGTAGCAGCTTTTGGGTCTCCTCTCCCAGTAAGTATTGTCTGCATGCATCCATTTCCGTGACAATAAAATATAGGGCTACCATCTTGGTTTAAGTGTATGAATGTTGTGTGCACTCATAAAGTATGCAGGGATAATTGCAGAACATGAGAGAAATGTTAGGACAAGCATAATGCATAGCAGCGTGCTTCGCAATACTTCTCAAGTGTTCTGACAATTCCCAAGTGCTTTATAAATTCACACAGCACTGCAAGCAAGTTTTTTATTTCTTTTATAAAATATGAATTAGAGAAGCTGTTATTTTGGACACAAATGAAGAAATAGAAAGTGCACACAGGTGCTGTGTGATATTGTACAAATAAATCAGTTTATCATAATTGTACTGACCCACTTTCCTCTTTTACCTTTAAACTATAATATCAAAGGAAACTTTTTACTCTCAATATTCTGAAAACTTGCCAGCTGGAATTTGGTTTTTCACTGCCGCTAGTCAAAAGTATAAAAGGTACTGACCGATTAGTTTTGACTGCTGGTCACAAAAAAAAAAAATTCATAGGAAGACGTTAAAATGTCCAAGTTCACAGAATGTTGAGGAATGAAGTAACCAGATACTAACAACAAATATTAACCATGGTTTGACTATTTCAGCCCCAGCAAAGAACCCAAAACAAGAGATTCTCATCACCTTTCTATTCTGGTAAGACTGCTTTTGGTGGTGCATCATCACAATTTACAAAGTCTGCCAAACGAATGAGGGTCAGCTCCCCTGGGAGTCAAGAGGTAAGGAAAAAGATCTTGATTAAAAAAAATTCTTACAGCTAATTTGTGTGACATGTGACTAGTATACTCAGGAATTCAAATGTAGCCTTCAAGACTTCATATTTACATTTCAAATCTCCGATCAAATCTCCTTCAAAGTACATTGGAAGTATGGGGTCTTAGCAATGTTAACATTTCCACAACAATCTAAGTACAATGGATAGAAATAAGAGTTGAAACAAGCACCTATATGTAATTAGGTGCACCAATGAAAATGTAGTTGTAGTAAAATGTAGTACATTGATATTGGTGCTATATTAGTTAATAATTATTATTGATATTATCATTATAATTCTAACCCATATTTTGTCTGTTGTTGTAGATAACTAGACCTGTCAAGAAACAAATTAAACCAACTCCTATCGCAGGTACAGTATATATTATATACATTATTATTGTAATGAAATTGGCTGAATGACTGATTGATGATTTTCTTTCTTTCTTTCTTTGATTTTTTATTTATTTATTTATCTATGTATTTATTTATATTATTTATTTATTTCACAGGGTCAGGAGTGGGAGGAGTAGCAAGCCAAACAGCAAAAAGAATACTGGAAACTCTAGAAAAGATGTCTTCCCCGCTTGTTGTAAGTTTAAATTAATTAATGGGAAGCATGGGTGACATAGTGATGAAAGCACTTGTCTCTCACCAAGGCAACCCAGGTTTGATTCCTAGACTGGATGTTGTATGTGAGTAGAGTTGCTTGTCTCTGCAATGTTGTGCAAAACATTGCACAACTCTGGTGCCTGCATTACTTACAAAAATTTTATGTTTTTTTTAAATTCAATAGTAACCAATTTTGTTTTCTACCTTGTCTAGGATGCTAAAAAAATTCCACCTTCTCCTCTATCTTCGTCGCCACTATCCTTCACGGTGAGTCAAAATAACCATTTCATTTTTAGGTTATCTATTATTGTTATTTATCATTGCTATAGAAAGTATGTATAGGATAACTTGTTTCTAATTGCTTAATTCTCGTTATACCCCTTACAGCAAAGTACAAGAAGAAAACAGCCACACCAACCAAATAGAGCCATTGGATCTCCTAGGAAACTACAGGTTTGACATGAACATTCATAATAACAAAGTGGTTTATCTTAACCACTTCTTTATCAATACATGTTGACCAAGACAAACTAAGTCATGACCGGTTTATCAGTAATATACCACTGCCCTATTTCCTTATACCTTTTTCCTTATACACACTCTAATGATATATTTGATTCATGATTGTCTATTGCCGATTGACCTGTTATGCCTTCCATCTCTATCAGAATGTAGCAATAAAAACAGTGGTAATTCTATAGATGCTTCACATCATCAATGGATGGCAGCCATGACAGGAGGCACGATAATAGTTTTTTTCCTGCCTCCTGTCATGGCTGTTATCTTGTGATGGTGTAAAGCTTCTATTGCTGTGGCTGTTAATGGTAACTTTATGAGTAAACATTTTTTCCTGCAGTTTATTAGAATTTAACTCAATTTAGTAGTGATATATTTGATTTTGTTCTTGTTTAGGCCCAATTTGGTGCTCCTCCAGTCCAATCACTGTCTGTACCACAAAGAGCATCGATATCTAGAATTCCCCAGAAAACTCAGTCTACCAGAACATCAACCAACACATCACAAGCTCAAGAAACAACATCTACTGGGTAGGTGGATGATTTTCAGCATCTAAAACTGGGGAATCAAGGGTGGTATAGCAGGGTTCAATGATTAGTACCTGGTCAACTTCCCTACAGACATATATAATTGACTGGGTCTGTATTGAGTTGATTGTAATCCCTATTCCTGGACTCTGCACTGCAATAGAGTTTGATGGGTCTCGCTTAGTTTAGACCAGCTGAGTTGACCTTTGCAACAAACTCAAGGTCAACTAATCAGAATTGAGGATTTGATATTGTATTTTGATTAGCATTTCCTGTGTCCCTGCTCAGAAAATGCTAAACAAAAGTTGACCCATAATTCCTTTTTGAGATCAAAACCCAGCATGCCAAAATCCAATCCAGTCTGCGAGTTAGCTGTATTTTAGTGTGTGTAGAGGTAATTTTGTAATTGCTTTATTATGTTAGGAGATTTTTGTTCATTCATTTTTTATATTGTTTTGCAGACAACTTTCAAGTAGAGAAATATCAAAGGTATAGCCCTCTCCGTCTTAGAAATTAGTAACTATCATACATATAGTAGATATAGTTATACTGTTGAGAAAGAGGCTGAGCCATGAATTTTTGATAGTATCGAAATAGTCAAACTTCATTAGTGTCAACCCTCTATTTAAGCAGTGATTTCCTTTACCTGCTGAAGCCAGTTTGCCTCCTCATCCAGAAATCTTGGGAGTCATTTTTGAAAACCTGGGGTCATAGGGGTATTTAAAATCAATTTTCTGGACTCTAAGCTTGAGTCAAAATGACTCCCTCTAATAATTTTTTTGGAGTGGGAGATTATTTCTTTGGCATAAAATTTGTAATCCCTGGTGTGTTTTGTCTTGCCTCCCCTGCCAAAAATAATGTGTTTAGTCTAACAATAATTTGGGTTTTTCCCAGGCTACTCCAACATTCATACCTACCCCGCTACCCATGTCCTTATCACCCAAGGAATCTTCTAAAGGTGGCGGAAAGATGAAAACTGCTAAAAGTAACACTCATTATAAATCCCAGACTATCGCTGAAGAGGAAGAAGAGGTAATAGCATGAAACTGGGCTATTGAAAAAAATGTATAGCACTTGCTAGAAGGACAGTTGGTATAATGTTAATAAGGAGAGAAAAAATGCTGTCTGTCCAGAAGATTTGTTGATTTCAAATTTTTGGTCGCTTACTGGCAGTAGTCCTTATCAAAGAAATAACATTTTAACATATTTACTAAAATAGATATCACAAAGCCTCGTGGGATCGAAATGCAGACAAACTGTAAAGAAAGCTTTGGTTATAAGGAAAAGAAGATCAATATCAGTCGAAAAAAACATAGTTTTTCCATGAATTAGAAACAACAAGACAACAAAACATTGTTGCAGTATATTAACATGTGTTTGGGCTTGGCTTGTCTGCATTTTAATCCCATAATGCCATCGTGACGTCATCCATGGAAAGCGCTAATACAAATTTGAGTGTGGCATAAGATGATGAAGAAATAGAAAATGCAAACATGTATGCAGGGATTGGCAGAACAAACAGAAGTGTTAGGAGAACATGACACCTAGGGAAGTACTTCTTAACACTTCTCAAGTGTTCTGTAACTACACACTGCACACAGCACCACAAGCAAGTTTTTTTTTATTTCTTTCATAAAAATTAATGTAAATTGGAATCCATGTTATTTTGGATAGAAATAGTAAAATATGCACTTGCTGTGTGCTCTCATAAAGCACACGCCCCAACCAATCAGAACGCAAGATTTACAACAGTTTTATAATATATCATAATGCATGGTACTATATTATTCCCTATTAAATTATTACTGTTTTGTCTTTCTTTTATAGGCAGTGAATCCATTACCAGAGATTGTATCTGCTTTCCCACTAAACATTCCTTGTAGTGCAACATTACCAACATTTTCATTTTCACCATCTTCATCTTCTACTAAAATATCAACAAGCACTTCATCGACTAGCAAAATGGGCTTTGTAAGTATATACTGTTAAATTATTTTTTGAGTTATTTGTGAAACACAATTAATTTTATAGAAAAATGTTGGCTTATGTCAATGCAAAAAAATATGTAGACCTCAGGATATTTCCCAACAATGTTTTTCCCTAACATCTTAAAAATTGACTTTTTTAAAATACAGTCATTTGCTCCTCCAAAATCCAAGCAATCAGACATAACTTCAAACAACTTCAAGTTCTCAATACCAGAACCAAAGGCTTCATCTTCTATAGCATCCACATCAAATCAAACACCAGAGAAAAAGGTAATTATAAAATATAGACATAACACGTGCTACCGTGTTTATGGGCTTTAATAACACGGCGGCCATGTTTATTCCCATGAGAACAAAAACCTTTGCTTGTAACGTTCTAAAATGTCTCAAAATGAGGGCAAGGGGACCAAAGGGATTCAAAATGTATATTGTTTCAACGAATATGAACACTGTGTGATAAAAGTGAATGTCAGAGGAAAGAGATAAAATCGTTAAAAATATCTGATAAAAGCAACCATGGATTTTTCCCTTTGCTTTTGGGATCTACTTTTTTGGGGCAAAAAATCCCTCAAAATTAAAATTTATAGTTAAGTGTGTCCTCAAGTACCACTTTAAATGTTTTAATTAATTTTTAATTGTATAGTTTGAGTAAAAGGATTCCTAGTTGTTGTTGTCCTATAATAGTGCAGGCATGCATCTGATATGTGTGGATTATTATTGTTTCATTTCAGTCATTATATTCATTCAGTCGACCAGCTCCTGTAAACAAAAGGTAATTTTTTTTTATTTCACCTCATTTTCTACATCATACAAGATAGGATTACCAGTAACTTGTTTGAGTGTCACCCCATTTTGTGTGAAGTAGTTGGCTCAAGTCTCCACAATACCAACATGCAGGGGTTTCAAAGCTAAGAAATTGCTGCCTTTGTAATGATATCTGCAAATAATGGGACTTTCATTTGATTATAATGATCCCAACCCAAAGTTATCAGTTTTTATCAGCCACATTTTAAAATCTAGAGTCTTAATGTTAATAAATTGTTGCTCTGACAGAAAACATGGAGGGTTTTTAACATGTTTCATATTGACTGTGTATCTCAAATGAATATGTAAGAAGATAATTATGTTATTTCCCATACTACCCAAGCTTTAGACTTGAACTATGTTTTAATAGTAGATTGAAAAATGTTTTGACTTTGTCTCATTTTCTTGTAGTGACTCAAGCATGATGAGTGATGACGGTAAAAACACTACTACAAAATCCTTGTTGGATAAATACAAGCCTGTCGAAGGCTCATGGGACTGTGCAACATGTATGATCAACAACAAAGCTACGGCAACATCCTGTGTTGCATGTTCTTCATCGAAACCTACTAAAACAGTAGCATCACCAAGCAATGACTTGTTTAAGAAGTTTGCCCCACCTGTTGGATCTTGGGACTGTGAAACATGCTTAATACCAAATAAGCCAAGTGATGATAAATGTGTAGCATGTCAAACACAAAAACCATCTTCGTCAAAGTCTGCAAGCAATCCTGTAGTTTCACAATCAGATGATTTAATGAAAAAATTTGCTCCAGCAGATGGTTGTTGGGACTGTAGCACATGTATGATAAGTAATAAAGGGAGTGATAGCAAATGTGCTGCATGTCAAACACCAAAACCATCTTCATCGAAAGTACCTGTAGTTCAATCAGATGATTTAAGGAAAAAATTTGCTCCTGCAGAAGATTCTTGGGAATGTAGTGCATGTATGCTAAACAATAAGAGTAGTGAAAGTAAATGCGTAGCATGCCAAACACCAAATCCTACCTCATCACAGAAGTCTACTTCAGATGACTTAATGAAGAAATTTGCACCTGCAAGCGATACTTGGGAGTGTAGTACATGTATGATTAGCAACAAAGGCAGTGACAACAAATGTGCTGCATGTCAAACACCAAAACCAGGAGCAGAGTCTAGTTCATCGTCATCTTCGTCTAAGTTTACCTTTGGTGCAGGAACTTCGATTGCAAGTAAATTTGCCCCTGTGTCTGGATCCTGGACATGTGATGCGTGTATGATAGTAAACAAATCAGATGCTATGAAATGCATAGCATGTGAAACTCCAAAACCTGGTGCTTCATTAACAGGAGGCTTTAATTTAGCCACAGGAAATGCTGCTACAAAAAGCTCATTTACTTTTGGAGGGGCCAGCACGGGGTCCAACACAAAGACTACTCTTCAGTTTGGAACAACATCTTCCAAATCAAATTCTTCTAGTCCTTTTACATTTGGCTCCAATGCTGTCTCCACAACAACTCAACAAATTACCTTTGGAGGGCGATCAGAGTCAAAGAAATCTGAGTCAAGTAACAGCATTTCTTCTTTCGTTTTTGGCAAAAGTGTAGATGCTGATTCAAAGACATCAGATTCACCAAGCACTGCACCTAATTTTACATTTGGTGCGGGTGCAGCCAGTACTACTGCAAGCAAACCAACCATTCAGTTTGGTGTCACTGCTGAATCCAAGGCTTCAGATTCACCCAAGAAAGAACCACCTGTCATAGAATCAGGAATAAATACCACATCTGTGAACAGCCAGCAAAAAATACAGTTTGGAGCTCCAGCAAAGACAGATGACCAGAAAGCATCGCCATTCATTTTTGGAGGAAGTAAGCCTGCAGTACAGTTTGGAAGTGGTTCATTAGGACAGTCTAGTTCTCCTAAGACCAGTGAAACACCAACTAAAAGTAAGTTAGTACTCTTAACTTGATGATAGTGAACAAATAAAGCTGATTAGATTAGAATTTAATACTGCAAAAGTCATCACTGGGGGGGGGGGGGGTCATTTGACTGAAAAACCCATACCAACAGTTGCTCTAGAATTCACTTCTTAGAATTTTAGTTTACAAATAATAAACGATTATTGGATGAGGCTGAGCATGATATCGTAAATTATCACGACCAAGGCTGTGTTATTGCATAAACTTTACATTATAAATGTACCGACAGATCATACATTTATTATGTAAAGTTCACAGGATATCAGGGATTGGCTGAGTGCTCTCGGCCAATTTGAAGTGAGATAGTGAGTAAAATGTATAATAATGGTGGCTCATATTCTGCTATGATGACCAGCCACATTGTACTGATCATACCTGCACAGGGGGATGCCAAGATATTTTCCCTTTATGATATCAATATTCGTCAGTTCAGTTCGTCAGAAAACCCTGGCTGGGTCTGATTGATCAACATTTGACTGGTAAAGAAGAACAGCCTGTTTGTCCTGACAAATGATAATTAATAAGAAAACTAAAGAAACGAAATTCTGCTGATGTTTCGTGGTTCAACCGACAATGCCTGGTGTATAAGTATAAATGTGATCTGTGCGATGCAGAGTACATCGGATACACGAAGCGTCATCTTCACTTGAGGATCGATGAACACTCGCATGACTCATCCTCGATCGCCAAACATCTTAAGGACACGCATGGTCAAATGACTAACACGGACATTCATAATAGCTTTACTGTTATGAAAAAATGCCAAAGTGAAAGAGACTGTAGAATTTATGAGATGTTATTCATCCGTAAATTTAAGCCTAATTTAAACATCCAATCAGACTCCATCAAGGCTAAACTCTTTACTTAGCTGTTTTCGTTTCTTTTGTTTTGAATCTCTTTATTAGTCTACATACTTTCGCATTTACATTTCGCTTTGATAATGTGGTCATGTTGACCACGAAACGTCAGCAGAATTTCGTTTCTTTAGTTTTCTTATTAAAATGATAATTAGCCAGAGATTGTCCCTTGACTGGCCACTTTGTTTAGCCCTGCACTCGATTTTCAAAAGTTCTGTTCCATAGCTCGTGCTTAAATTACATTTGTGTTGCAGGAAAACATTCCAGCATCGCAGAGGCTGCAGCAGCAGGGTTATTGAAAATCCCGTCATCTTCACCAGCACCTGTAGTTGATCTGACTGGAGAAGATTCAAACACAGATCAAGGTAAATTCTCATAGCAAGATATGATAGTTGCTCTCATAAGTACTCAGAGCACTTCCTGTATTGAATTGTTCTACCTTATTTATTTGAAGCAGGGCTCTTAGTTTTAGTTTGGTCATACCCCATATCTGGCTCAACGTTACTGGTCAAAATGACTGGCAAGGCAAAGATTTCTTGGGAAAAGTTCAAAGCCTTGCTGGACATGGACTGTTGACCAGCTGTTATCTCAAACCCTGTTCCACACATCAAATATACATTTTGATAGCCAAACCTTTGTCTTGCTGATAATTCTTATTGTTTTTTTTTCTACAGGCAAAGGCAGTGCTCCACCTAACGTTAACCTTTTTCAGTCTGGAACACAATCCAACCAGATGTTTTCAAGTAAGTTTCATAATTATAATGATTGTTTCAAAAACCATAGTCTGTTATAACCGGGTGGTAGTATTGAGTGAGTGGCCATAGAGCAGGTTCTACTGTATATTAATTATCTTGGTTTCTCCAGCATCAACAGCCACAATGAAGTCTGAAACAGCAGGAGCATCCACTTTGCCATCCCTTCCATTTGCCTTTGGGGCCCCACCAGCTTCAAAAGCAGCAGACGAACCACCAAAAGCAGTGCCACCCTTCGCATTCATGGCAGCAGCTTCAAATACAGCAGTCTCTACAGCTGCTGCCCCAACAGCTACTGCATCACCCTTCAACTTTGCTTCTTCTCTGGGGTCCAATAACAAAGCCTTGAGTAACCCCACATCATCTTCTCTAGTTACACCTCAGTATGGTTCTTTTGTTGTTCCTCCTGTTAGCACGACAGTAGCAGGATTTCCATCTGTTCTTAATGCTGCTACAACTAGTACTAGTGCTGGAACATCTGCATTTGCTTTTCAAGCAACAACCAACACTAATGGCAAGTTTGGAACACCAGTTGCTAGTGCCTCTCCTGGGTTTGCATTTGGAACGCCATCAACTAATGCCGCTAGTGGCTCGTCCAGTAGTTCAGGAGGGTTTGCTTTTGGGGGTGCTGGTGGCTCCAGTGCTGTCCCCACTGCAACAAATGCAACTTCTTCTCCTTTTGTTTTTGGAGGCCAAAATACTAGTACACCAAAACCTGCCTTTAACTTCACAACACCAAACCAGGTAAGAAACGTGTGTTCTATCAAATTATATATTCATGTTTTTTTCCAAAGAAACAAAGTTGAACAAGGTTTTCGCACAAAAAAACCATTTGTTAACAAATGCTACAAATTTTATTCTTTAAACGAGTAAAGTGACACCGTTTTAAAAAAAAATGCTTTATTGATTTCAAGCCCCATCTGAACTTCTTTAGAAATTATTAGAATATAAGTCGTATTTTCTTTCCACTTGCCACACTTTCCTTTCCATGTCCTCATCTGTGTTCTCTACTGGCCTTATCGTAGGCCAAAAACAATAGAAATAGTTCCTTTGGGAAATTAAGTCGTCATGAAAAATATTGCATTTTTCCTATCCCACAAGATGACTGTCGTGAAACCTCTTCTATTGTCCTAAAGATAGTTAATTTTGAATAAGGATTTCGTTTCCACAACGTTTATGATAATTTTATTTTATTGCCAAGCTTTTGGCCATATTGGCCATCTTCAGGGCTACATGTAATAACTTACAACTGTGTGAGCCAACTGTTTGCACATGAGATTTGAAATAAAACGGAAAACTAGTCTGCAAGAGAATACAAGAATACACTTGAATTGTTAATTTGGCACCATCCATTCTACTATTATGAGTTGTTAAATTGAACTTTGGTTTCTTGTAGCCTTTTGCCTTCGTTGGCAGTGCTGCTGCTACCCAAAATACTCAAGTTAGCACCACCAGCCAACAAGTATCTGAAGAGAGTATGGATGCTGATGGCAACAATAATAGCAGTCAGCAAACAGGTAAAAGATTAAACCCCATTATTGCTGTTGGTCAGAAGGTTTTGTTGCTTGTTGCATGCTGCATGTTGATTATGGGTGTACAACTAAACACGAATAAACGAGGCCTTTAAGATGGTTTCGTGGACTACAAACAACACGGAATATCTCAGAACTAACCTCCGTGTTCTTGACGAGAATAAGAAGCAGAAACACACGTTATTCCAGCTATTCTTGGATCTTGGAATGACCTAGTTCCTATCGCCTATGGCAATCTATTATTTTCAAATGTGTATATACATGTATATACATTTTTTAAACTTCTAAGTGATGTCTATTTTATGGGCAGTAATTTCTTCATATTTGACAAGACGTTTTCAATATTGTCTTTTCAGTTCCTGCATTTGGTTCTCAAGCTGCTGCACCAACCGTCACACCCTTTAACTTCAACACTGCACCAACAACCAATACTGGTTTTAGTTTTGGTGCCGCACAGCCTCCGTCTACATTTAAGTTTGGAGCCAGTCAAGCACCGTCACTTGGTGGTGGTACCCCAGGTGGTCCAGCAGTTCCTGCCTTTGGTGCCCCTGTTCAAACACTACCAGGTATAAGACCACACTTTTTCTGGTCATTTGTCATTGTTTTGACAAACATATAAAATTACCAAAAGCATGTTAACATTTTGTAGTTCCGGTAATCCAATAATATCAGTCCACATATCTCGTACCGACAAATAGAATGCTTGGATACTTTTACACAGAGCAGATTTCGTATGAATCGGTGAAAAGTTAAGGCACATGCCACGGTTACGGCGCAGTACGGTTACAGGATCGAATGTTGAATGTTTTCATACATCAGGCACAGCACTGACATGGTCACTGTCATGGTGCCGTAAGTTTTCCATAGTCATACGAAAGCTGTTCTTTTAGTGGGAAACCATACGGCAAATTCCTAGCCGTACTGTAGCCATACCTTATCTTACCGTAGCCGTAACTCGTACCAAAATTGCTCTACGGCATGTCGTACTGTGTGCGTACTGTAGGTGATTTTAAAAGTGTTCGAACTCCTGAATTGTGAAGTCTTATGACTTGGACTAAGGTATCTCGACAGCATTTTTGAATATATTTCTTTATTTGATGGTTTAGCAGCCAGCGGTGGATTCAACTTCGGATCACCTGCTACCAACAATATCAGCTCTGCTCAGACAAGTGGTTTCATGGCTGGATCTGGTAGCGGTGCTTTCAATGCTGGTACAGGCGGCGTACAGACGAAAAGAATAATCAAAAAAGGAGTAAGAAGGATGAAAAGATGAAAAAGACAAACGACAAGAGAAGCTCCACGGCTGGAAACATAAACAGTACAGACAAATCGACACATGGTTGCACTAAGTTGATTCATGCCAATCAAATTGTGATTAACCAATCAGTAGTTTGCTTCTATTGACAAAACCAAGGAACCAGACCAATCAACGTGCGACAAAAAATATACTTAACCAACAACTACACCTTTTGGAATAACCAATCAAAACGCGAATTGCGAACCAATCAATGTGCCAAGACAAGTGTATGGCCAAACATCAAGGATGTTCTTGGAACCATAAGGGAAATGCAAGTCAGCACAATCCGCAGTTTTCCAAATACAAAGTATAAGATTTATTAGCTTGAAAAAAACCTCTTTTGATAAAGAAAGCTCTCTTATCTCCCATAGAACACGATTTCGTTTTTATTCGAGGATAAATGAAGCCCAACCAGTTGGCAGGACATGATGCAACCCGGTACAAAGATTATTTATGCCATGACCCTATGTAAGATAACCCGCAAATTAACAAGGATATGGGAGGGGTGGGTGGTTAGATAACTTTAAAATTACTCTAGCTTGTTACATTCAAATCACATTAACTCGAAAGTCTGCCAAAAAAAATCTGGGTTGAGCATTCAGAAATGGGTTATGGACGTTGGACACGCCCCCCATCAATCAAAGAACAACAATGACAAAATATGGACACATTGCTATGTAAAATACTTTGAACGAGTGATAATTTATAACGTGGACAGACAGACAGACGACTTTCATTGTATAATTGTTTTCGTATTTTATTGGCATTCTTATGATATTATTAAATATATAATCTTAGTTAGGAATCTTCGAGAAATTAATTGGCAGGAATGAAAGAGTCCTTTTAAGGGGACTTGTTTTTACTTTAGTTAGTATTAACAATTCACATTCATGCATATGTAAATATTATCAAACAAATTGGCGTATATTTTGTAAAAAAAAATTCGGCGAATTTCTATGGACTTCTGCCATAACTGTTTCTCTAGGATTCTTTAAAGATATCTATTAACAAGCATCGAAAATCGTTAGCAATTTCTTTTTGAAAGAGTCATTTAATCGTCAAGTTTTTTTCCTTACAAAAGGCGCCTTGCCGAACAAGTAAACCACAGTGGAAATGCGTTAGCTATTTTGAAATTTAGAGATTGTTTGAACAGCCTGGTTTTTTTAAATAGCATTTTAGTTATGAAGTTCAAACGAAGATGGTCCAAATTATGGAACAAAAACGGCACCTCCTTGATTCCATTTGCAAGGTCGCTATCATCTCGTTTTTGAGAATGACAGTGTCATAGTTAGTACCAAAATTGTAATTTAAATATTTCCATAATATAAGAAGAAACGTGTTTTAGGTACAGTCTGACTGTAATAACTATGAAAGCTAATCTATTCTTGAATTCCAAAATAGCTAACACGTTACAGGGTCTTCATCCCTCCAAAGGAACCGTCCAGGGATGAGAATCACTTTTGAAACTAATTTTTGACGATTTTTGCTCTTTTAATATTAGTTTAACGATAAGATTTAAAAATAACATTTCTGTTGATATAAAGACTATTATTAATCTGATAGCAGTAGTCATAGTTTAACATTCTGCTACAGATATTAATATTAGTCTATCGTCGGACTGAATTTATTAATTAACAATAAAATAAACTTATTATTTTTACTTAAGCAAAATACAAGTTTGTCTTGCTTCACCTTCACCCTCTTCCTCATGTTGTTTGAATACATTCTGATTGGATACCCGAAGGAACGGTTACCCAATAGTGCATGGAAATTCCTCTAATGTCTGCCTGACATTGGCATCGCATTGATCACTCCACCAGTACTGATAGACATGCAGTTAGGATTGATTCTAGTGCCCATCACAATCTTGTGTAACTGGAGTCACCATAAGTACCAATGGCCACCAGTACTGGTGGACGTACAGGTTGGATTGATTCTAGTTCTGATCACTACTTCTCATATCACTGGAGTCACCATGTAGGCACCCATCCACTAGCACTGAAGGGCGTACAGGGAAGATTGCTTCTAGTGTCCATCACTACTGCTCATACCACTGGAGTCACCATGTAGGCACGCATCCACCAGCACTGAAGGGCGTACAGGGAGGATTGCTTCTAGTGTCCACACTACTGCTCATATCACTGGAGTAACTATGGGCACCCATCCAGCAGTACTGATGGACGTACAGGGCCGGGTGGACGTAGACTGTGAACAGTTCCTCTTTTCCCTCCTAACTCAGTCGAGTCGGGCTTTTTCCTGCCTTGGAAGCGCGGGGAGTTGGGGCGTGTTTGAAGCGGCACGCGAGAGAGAGGAAAAGTAGGGACTGTGGACAACACACAGAAATGAATTACGCGTTGCTCACACAACGCAAAATTCCCATTGGTTGAAAATGATCGATCTGTCAACGAGCTGTCAAGGTGGAAAGGTATACTCCAGATCCAGCTGATTTTTTAAATTAAAATCTTTCTTGAAAACCGAAACTTATGTCAGAAGAGCGAAAACTGATCGCAGTGGCAGTCAAACCTACTGTAATTCGCTGGTCAATTCTTTCTAAATGATCGACGATCGAGCGGCCGAATGGATAAGACAGACGTGTTTGTAGTCGACCCGTAGTCGAATCTTGCTTATAATTCTTTATTCTTCTCCACAGTCGTCAATGGCTGTAAATTCGTCGATTTTCAAAAAACGTTTTCTCGGCCGGTGTAACACCTGACAAAATGAAAATTCGTAGGGTTACTAAAGTAAAGGTGCTCTATCTAGTGCTGGTATTGATTTACAATTTTAACTCATTTGAATTTTGGACCGCCATATGACATGACACATCATAGCACATGCGCTAATTCTAAGAATTCAATTTCACAGAAAAACTTGTCTGAGTAACAGCTATTAATATCAGTTATTCCAAGGTTTTAAAATGGATTCCTGTATAGCTCGTCTAAAGGATGATGTCCAGTGTTCTCTATGTAATGATACACTTACTGAACCCAAGATCTTGAAATGTTTTCACACATTTTGTAAGCCTTGCATCAAGAGACACGCTGAGCAGATCGAGGAAGTCAACGTCTTCAAATGTCCTCAGTGTAAATCACAAACTCCTTTGCCAGATTTGAACAGTGTAGAAGATCTAAGATCGAGTCTACTACATTCCAGGATGTTAAAGGTCTTGGATTTCGTAGAAAGTGAGAAGGTTTGTTCTGTTTCTGAGACACATTCAACAGCATCGTGGCATTGCTTTGACTGTAATCGCTCGTTGTGTAACGAATGCGAGAAGAGTCACTCGTTATTCATCAACGACCACAACCTTGCATCTCTTGCCGGGACGAAAGAAGAAGAGATCAATCTGATGCTGAGAAGAGAGGCTAACTGTGAACATCACGTTAATAAGCTTGTAGAGTGGTTCTGTAAAGACTGTGAAAAAGCTGTTTGTGTAGAATGTTTAAGATGTGGTCACGAAGGTCATTTACCCCGCACGTTGTCGAATTATGCAGAGACGAAGAGAGCTATTCTATCTGAAAAACTCGAGCAGCTAAGACAGCGTGAAAAAGATATGGAAACAAAATTCATGGCAGTGGAAAAGATGAATTTTCAATTTAAAGAATCGTGCGAGAAAGCAAAACAAGAAGTAAAGGAAACTGTAGAAAAGATTTTTGAGATATTGCAGAAGAAAGCTCTGGAACTGACCAACCAAATCGATGAAGAAATCTTGAAAGCTGACAAAATGAAAGTCAAAGGTCGGTGTCTGCTTGATCAACAGCGAGGAATGATTATTTATTTGAATAAGCTGTTAGAAAAAGGTATTGCAAGTGAAGTCATTGATGAGAAAGGATTTGAAGGAAAAGCAGTAGATATTTTCCAAGTTCAAAAAAAGAATTATTGTGGAGTAGTATTTGTTTCTAACCAAGAGCTACTAAAACAGGCGAATTTAGGTCTTGGAACCTTGCGAAAATTAGAAGATACACAACATACGATAGGCAATGCGATGGCCTGCTTGGAGGCACAAACCCGATTAGCAACTGCTTTTAGAACACCTAAAGGCTCATGGGACTGTGCAACATGCGGTATGATCAACAACAAAGCTACCGCAACATCGTGTGTTGCATGTTATTCATCGAAACCTACTAAAACAGTAGCATCACCAAGCAATGACTTGTTTAAGAAATTCGCCCCACCTGTCGGATCTTGGAACTGTGAGACATGCTTAATACCAAATAAGCCAAGTGATAATAAATGTGTAGCATGTCAAACACCAAATCCTTCCTCATCACAGAGTTCAAGTTTACCAACCACGTGCACATCTCCTTCAGATGACTTTATGAAGAAATTTGCACCTGCAAGCGATACTTGGGAGTGTAGTGCATGTATGTTTAACAATAACGGTAGTGACTGTAGATGTGCTGCATGTGGAACACTAAAACCAGGAGCAGTGTTTAGTTCGTCTTCGTCTAAGTTTACCTTTGGTGCAGGAACTTCGATTGCAAGTAAATTTGCCCCTGTGTCTGGATCCTGGACATGTGATGCTTGTTGGATAGTAAACAATTCCGATTCTCTGAAATGCATAGCATGTGAAACTGCAAAACCTGGTTCTTCATTAACAGGAGGCTTTAATTTAGCCACAGGAAATGCTGCTACAGAAAGCTCATTTACTTTTGGAGGGGCCAGCACGGGGTCCAATACAAAGACTACTCTTCAGTTTGGAACAACATCTTCCAAATCAAATTCTTCTAGTCCTTTTACATTTGGCTCCAATGTTGTCTCCACAACAACTCAACAAATTATCTTTGGAGGGCCATCAGAGTCAAAGAAATCTGAGTCAAGTAACAGCATTTCTTCTTACGTTTTTGGCAAAAGTGTAGATGCTGATTCAAAGACAACAGATTCACCAATCACTGCACCTAATTTTACATTTGGCGCAGGTGCAGCCAGTACTACTGTAAGCAAACCAACCATTCAGTTTGGTGCGGGTGCAGCCAGTACTACTGCAAGCAAACCAACCATTCAGTTTGGTGTCACTGTTGAATCCAAGGCTTCAGATTCACCCAAGAAAGAACCACCTGCCGTAGAATCAGGATCAAATACCACATCAGTGAACAGCCAGCAAAAAATACAGTTTGGAGCTTCAGCAAAGACAGATGACCAGAAAGCATCGCCATTCTCTTTTGGAGGAAGTAAGCCTGCAGTGCAGTTTGGAAATGGTTCATTAGGATAGGAGACCAGTGAAACACCAACTTAAATTAAGTTACTACTCATATCTTGATAGTGAACAAATAAAACTAATTGGATTTTAATGCACATTGTATTAAAATTATACTGCATGGACATTTACAAACTTCTAAGGCTGTGTTTACACTCGGACAAATTACTGGGGTATAAAGGTAACCATACCTTGGTTAACATTTATTGTGTGTAAACGTCGGCAAAACCATTAGTAAAACACCATTCAAGACAATAGAACGTTTACCTCGATTTACTCTTCTATCAGGCATGGTAAGAACAGTAACCGACGTATCTTGCACTTCTTTTCATGGAATGCGAGTGGTTTTATTTGCATTACAATGATGCATAGTAGCGCTCTCTGAACATGAAAATTAAACTCAGCGCCGTCTCTACTTCATGCCGGTATTTTTGAATTCAAAATTGGTTTTTCTGATTAAACAACTACGGTCATTTTATCATATGGAAACAATTATTCTTTGAACTATGGTTATGAAAAATAACCTCGACTTTTTAAAACCGTAGTAAACGTCCAAGTGTAAACACGGCGTAAGTGATGTCTGTTTTGTTCGCAGTAATTGCTGCATAATTTTAATTTTTCAACATTGGACAGATTATCATTGTATAATTGTTTTCGTATTTTATTGGCATTCTTATGATATTATTAAATATATAATCTTAGTTAGGAATCATCGAGAAATTAATTGGCAGGAATGAAAGAGTCCTTTTAAGGGGACTTGTTTTTACTTTAGTTAGTATTAACATTTCACATTCATGCATATGTAAATATTATCAAACAAATTGGCGTATATTTTGTAAAAAAAAACAAATTCGGCGAATTTCTATGGACTTCTGCCATAACTGTTTCTCTAGGATTCTTTAAAGATATCTATTAACAAGCATCGAAAATCGTTAGCAATTTCTTTTTGAAAGAGTCATTTAATCGTCAAGTGTTTTTTTCTTACAAAAGGCGCCTTGCCGAACAAGTAAACCACAGTGGAAATGCGTTAGCTATTTTGAAATTTAGAGAATGTTTGAACAGCCTGGTTTTTTTAAATAGCATTTTAGTTATGAAGTTCAAACGAAGATGGTCCCGATTATGGAACAAAAACGGCACCTTGATTCCATTTGCAAGGTCGCTATCATCTCGTTTTTGAGAATGACAGTGTCATAGTTAGTACCAAAATTGTAATTTAAATATTTACATAATATAAGAAGAAACGTGTTTTAGGTACAGTCTGACTGTAATAACTATGAAAGCTAATCTATTCTTGAATTTCAAAATAGCTTACACGTTACAGGGTCTTCATCCCTCAAAAGGAACTGTCCAGGGATGAGAATCACTTTTGAAACTAATTTTTGACGATTTTTGCTCTTTTAATATTAGTTTAACGATAAGATTTAAAAATAACATTTCTGTTGATATAAAGACTATTATTAATCTGATAGCAGTAGTCATAGTTTAACATTCTGCTACAGATATTAATATTAGTCTATCGTCGGACTGAATTTATTAATTAACAATAAAATAAACTTATTATTTTTACTTAAGCAAAATACAAGTTTGTCTTGCTTCACCTTCACCCTCTAACTCATGTTGTTTGTATACATTCTGGTTGGATACCAGAAGGAACGGTTACCCAATAGTGCATGGAAATTCCTCTAATGTCTTCCTGGTAATGGCATCGCATTGATCATTCCGCCAGTACTGATAGACATGCAGTTAGGATTGATTCTAGTGCCCATCACAATCTTGTGTAACTGGAGTCACCATAAGTACCAATGGCTACCGGTACTGGTGGACGTACAGGTTGGATTGATTCTAGTTCTGATCACTACTTCTCATATCACTGGAGTCACCATGTAGGCACCCATCCACCAGCACTGAAGGGCGTACAGGGAAGATTGCTTCTAGTGTCCATCACTACTGCTCATATCACTGGAGTAACTATTGGCATCCATCCAGCAGTACTGATGGACGTACAGGACCGGGTGGACGTAGACTGTGAACAGTTCCTCTTTTCCCTCCTAACTCAGTCGAGTCGGGTTTTTTCCTGCCTTGGACGCGCGGGGAGTTGGGGCGAGTTTGAAGCGGCACGCGAGA
The DNA here is from genome assembly GCA_023349425.1 of Anthopleura sola. Lineage (NCBI taxonomy): Eukaryota > Metazoa > Cnidaria > Anthozoa > Actiniaria > Actiniidae > Anthopleura > Anthopleura sola. The sequence continues at coordinate 3,311,659 of JALHLI010000014.1, forward strand.
GAGAGGAAAAGTAGGGACTGGACAACACACAGAAATGAATTACGCGTTGCTCACACAACGCAAAATTCCCATTGGTTGAAAATGATCGATCCGTCAACGAGCTGTCAAGGTGGAAAGGTATACTCCACGTCCAGCTGATTACTAGTGGCCTTTAACTCATTTGAATTTTGGACCGCCATGTGACATGACACATCATAACACATGCGCTAATTCTAGGAATTCAATTTCACAGAAAAACTTGTCTGAGTAACAGCTATAAATATCAGTTATTCCAAGGTTTTCAAATGGATTCCTGTATAGCTCGCGTAAAGGATGATGTCCAGTGTTCTCTATGTGATGATACACTTACTGAACCAAAGATATTGAAATGTTTTCACATATTTTGTAAGCCTTGCATCAAAAGACACGCCGAGCTGATCGAGGAAGTCAACGTCTTCAAATGTCCTCAGTGTAAATCACAAACTGCTTTGCCAGATTTGAACAGTGTAGAAGATCTAAGATCGAGTCTACTACATTCCAGGATGTTAAAAGTCTTGGATTTCGTAGAAAGTGAGAAGGTTTGTTCTGTTTCTGAGAGCCATTCCACAGCATCTTGGCATTGTTTTGACTGTAATCGCTCGTTGTGTGACGAATGCGAGAAGAGTCACTCGTTATTCACCAAAGACCACAACCTTGCATCTCTTGTCGGGACGAAAGAAGAAGACATCAATCTGATGCTGAGCAGAGAGGCTAACTGTGAACATCACGTTAATAAGCTGGTAGAGTCGTTCTGTAAAGACTGTGAAAAAGCTGTTTGTGTAGAATGTTTAAGATGTGGTCACGAAGATCACTTGACCCGTACGTTGTCAAATTATGCAGAGACGAAGAGAACTTTTCTGTCTGAAAAACTTGAGCAGCTAAGACAGCGTGAGAAAGATATGGAAACGAAATGCATGGCAGTTGAAATAATGAATGGTCAATTTAAAGAATCGTGTGAGAAAGCAAAACAAGAAGTAAAGGAAACGGTAGAAAAGATTTTTGAGATATTGCAGAAGAAAGCTCTCGAACTGACCAACCAAATCGATGAAGAAATCTTGAAAGCTGACAAAATGAAAGTAAAAGGTCGGTGTCTGCTCGATCAACAGCGAGGAATGATTAGTTACTTGAATAAGCTGTTAGAAAAAGGTATTGCAAGTGAAGTCATTGATGAGAAAGGATTTGAAGGAAAACTTCAAATATATGATAAGCCAATAGATATTTTTCAAGTTCAAGAAAAGAATTATTGTGGGATGGTATTCGTTACTAACCAAGAGCTACTAAAACAAGCGAATTTAGGTCTTGGAACCTTGCGAAAGTTAGAAGATACACAACATACGATAGGCAATGCGATGGCCTGCGTAGCGGCACCAACAACATCAGCAACTGCTTTTAGAACACAAAAAGGCTCATGGGACTGTGCAACATGTATGATCAACAACAAAGCTACCGCAACATCGTGTGTTGCATGTTCTTCATCAAAATCTAATAAAACAGTAGCATCACCAAGCAATAACTTGTTTAAGAAGTTCGCCCCACCTGTTGGATCTTGGAACTGTGAAACATGCTTAATACCAAATAAGCCAAGTGATAATAAATGTGTAGCATGTCAAACACCAAATCCTACCTCATCACAGAAGTCTACTTCAGATGAATTAATGAAGACATTTGCACCTGCAAACGATTCTTGGGAGTGCCGTACATGTATGATTAACAATAACGGTAGTGATAGTAAATGTGTAGCATGTCAAACACCAAAACCCGGAGCAGTGTCTAGTTCATCATTGTCTTCATCTAAGTTTATCTTTGGTGCAGGAGCTTCGCTTCCAAGTAAATTTACCCCTGTGTCTGGATCCTGGACATGTGATACTTGTATGATCAGAAACAATTCTGATTCTCTGAAATGCTTAGCATGTGAAACTGCAAAACCTGGTTCTTCATTAACAAGAGACTTTAATTTAGCCACAGGAAGTGCTGCTACAAAAAGTTCATTTACTTTTGGAGGGGCCAGCACGGGGTCCAATACAAAGACTACTCTTCAGTTTGGAACAACATCTTCCAAATCATATTCTTCTAGTCCTTCAGTTCCTTTGAAATTTGACGGCAGTGCTGTTAACACAACAACTCAACCAATTACCTTTGGATGGTCTTCAGAGTCAAAGAAATCGGAATCAAGCAACAGCAGCTCTTCTTTCGTTTTTGGTAAAAGTGTAGATGCTGATTCAAAGACATCAGATTCATCAAGCACTGGACCTTGTTTTACATTTGGTGCGGGTGCAGCCAGTACTACTGCAAGCAAACCAACCATTCAGTTTGGTGTCACTGTTGAATCCAAGGCTTCAGATTCACCCAAGAAAGAACCACCTGCCGTAGAATTTGGATCAAATACCACATCTGTGGACAGCAAGCCAAAAAGAAAGTTTGGAGCTTCAGCAAAGACAGATGACCAGAAAGTGTCGCCATTCATTTTTGGAGGAAGTAAGCCTGCAGTGCAGTTTGGAAGTGGTTCATTAGGACAGTCAAGTTCTCCTAAGACCAGTGAAACACCAGATAAAAGTAAGTTACTACAGTACCCTTATCTTGATGATATGGATGATGGATTTTAATACTGCATGGACAATCACATTTACAAACTTCTAAGTGATGTCTGTATTGTTCGGAGTAATAATTTTTCATAATTTTAATTAATTCTTCAATATTGTTTTTTCAGTTCCCGCATTTGGTTCTCAAGCTGCTGCACCATCCGCCACACCCTTCAACTTCAACACTGCACCAACAACCAATACTGGTATTAATGGTGGCGCACAGCCTTCGTCTACATTTAAGTTTGGAGCCAGTCAAGCACCGTCACTTGGTGGTGGTACCCCAGATGGTCCAGCAGTTCCTGCATTTGGTGCCCCTGTTCAAACACTACCAGGTATAAAACCACACTTTTCCTGGTCATTTGTCATTGTTTTGGCAAAAATACATAATAACATTCATGTCTAAATTTTACACCGTTAGTAGGTCCGGTAATCCAATGATTTCAGTCCACATTACTCATACCAACAAATAGAATGCTTGTATACTTTTACATAAAGCTGAATTCTTATAAATCACGGCACACGGCGCGGACACGGCACGGGATTGTTTTCATACACGGCACGGCACTGACACGGTCACGACAAGGCGCGGGCCGTGCCGTAAGTTTTCAAAGTCATACGAAAACTGGTCTTTTATATGTCGTAACCTGTACGTGCTTTAAGTCGTTGCCGTATGTTTCCCACTCATACCAAAACTGCATGCTCTACGGCATGTCGTACGGTTTACGTGCTGAAACTCAGTACGTTTCCTACTCATACGAAAATCGTTCTTGGGGTATAATTTTTAATGGCAATCCTATGTGCATCACGCGGCTCCTTTCTCTTGTATCCTCGCACTCAAGCAAGTTCTATTGACTAGATATTTTTTTTAGATTTATACTTGATTTTAAAAGTGTGCAAACTCCTGAATTATGAACATATTTCTTTATTCTTACACCAATCTTTATTTCATGGTTCAGCAGCTACCAACAACATCAGCTCTGCTCAGCCAAGTGGTTTCATGGCTGGATCTGGTAGCGGTGCTTTTAATGCTGGTACAGGCGGCGTACAGACGAAAAGAATAATCAAAAAAGGAGTAAGAAGGATGAAAAGATGAAAAAGACAAACGACAAGAGAAGCTCCACGGCTGGAAACATGAAACATGAAACCAAGGAACCAGACCAATCAACGTGCGACAAAAATTAACTTAACTAATAACTACACTTTTGGAATAACCAATCAAAACGCGAATTGCGAACCAATCAATGTGCCAAGACAAGTGTATGGCCAAACATCAAAGATGTTCTTGGAACCATAAGGGAAATGCAAGTCAGCACAATCCGCAGTTTTCCAAATACAAAGTATAAGATTTATTAGCTTGAAAAAAACCTCTTTTGATAAAGAAAGCTCTATTATCTCCCATCCAACAGTAATTGGACGTACAAGGAACTGTACAAGGGACCATACTGTACTAATAGAATAGACCGCTACCTAAAGATATGCTAAGTTCAAGTAAAAAAGGAATACCCGAACACTTTGCTTTATTACACATTTAGGGTTGATATCCGTGAAATAAAGCCGTGAATAAAAACCATATCAGTGAAGTGATACGATATCACTTCACGGCAAACTGTTCAATAAAATCTCGCGATTTATTATAATATACAATCGACCCTAAATGTGTATTAAAAAAAATATTACATGTTAAGAGCTGATATTTTGAGTTGACGCTGGATCCAGGTCTGAGCCCCGTTTTATAAATATTTCTGATGTCCATTTAGACATGTGACATGATACATCATAGCACATGCGCTAATAGCGCAGCACGGCCTTCTAAAAATAGATGTCACGCTATTGGACCCCCCGCATGACTCAGGCAAACAAAGCTCCAAATTTACAGTAAATGTATGGGAGATTAGAGCTAAACTCTGTATTTTTTACATTTTATCAACGTTTTTTTCCAGCAAATCGCCATAAACCAAAAGATATCTAAAGCGGATTTAATTTAAGATACCGTGAAAAGTGCCGTGTCTAAGTCTACCTCTATGGTATGTAGAAAGTTTCCAGTCGTTTGGTAGTTCATAAAACCTTAATCAATCACATCAGATCAATAATTTACACAATATTATTGGAATTTTTGAGTAAATTTGTGCCCAATTTCGCGATTTACGAGCAGAAGTTGAGGAAAACGGTCTGTAACTGATTTACAGAGAATGTATGTGACTCTTGTCTGAGTCACGGCAGGTGGCTATATATCCGTGACGTAATAGCCGCGCTTTGCTATTCTAGGAATTCAATTTCACTGAAAAACTCGTCTGAGTAAGAGCTATAAATTCAAGTTATTCGAAGACATTCAAATGGATTCCTATATAGCTCGTCTAAAGGATGATGTCCAGTGTTCTCTATGTAATGATACACTTACTGAACCTAAGATATTGAAATGTTTTCACACATTTTGTAAGCCTTGCATCAAAAGACACACCGAGCTGATTGAGGAAGTCAACGTCTTCAAATGTCCTCAGTGTAAATCACAAACTCCTTTGCCAGATTTGAACAGTGTAGAAGATCTAAGATCGAGTCTACTACATTCCAGGATGTTAAAGGTCTTGGATTTCGTAGAAAGTGAGAAGGTTTGTTCTGTTTCTGAGAGCCATTCAACAGCATCTTGGCATTGCTTTGACTGTAATCGCTCGTTGTGTAACGAATGCGAAAAGAATCACTCATTATTCATCAACGACCACAACCTTGCATCTCTTGCCTGGACGAAAGAAGAAGACATCAAACTGATGCTGAGCAGAGAGACTAACTGTGAACATCACGTTAATAAGCTTGTAGAGTGGTTCTGTAAAGACTGTGAAAAAGCTGTTTGTGTAGAATGTTTAAGATGTGGTCACGAAGGTCATTTGACCCGTATGTTGTCAAATTATGCAGAGACGAAGAGAGCTATTCTGTCTGAAAAACTCGAGCAGCTAAGACAGAGTGAAAAAGATATGGAAACGAAATTCATGGCAGTGGAAAAGATGAATTTTCAATTTAAAGAATCGTGCGAGAAAGCAAAGCTAGAAGTAAAGGAAATGTTAGAAAAGATTTTTGAGATATTGCAGAAGAAAGCTCTGGAACTGACCAACCAAATCGACGACGAAATCTTGAAAGCTGACAAAATAAAAGTCAAAGGTCGGTGTCTGCTTGATCAACAGCGAGGAATGATTAGTTACTTGAATAAGCTGTTAGAAAAAGGTATTGCAAGTGAAGTCATTGATGAGAAAGGATTTGAAAGAAAAGCAGTAGATATTTTCCAAGTTCAAGAAAAGGATTATTGTGGAGTAGTATTTGTTACTAACCAAGAGCTACTAAAACAGGCGAATTTAGGTCTTGGAACCTTGCGAAAATTAGAAGATACACAACATACGATAGGCAATGCGATGGCCTGCTTGGAGGCACAAACAACATTAGCAACTGCTTTTAGAACACCAAAAGGCTCATGGGACTGTGCAACATGTATGATCAACAACAAAGCTACCGCAACATCGTGTGTTGCATGTTCTTCATCGAAACCTACTAAAACAGTAACATCACCAATCCTGAATGACTACTTTGAGTCATTGCTAGCCCCGCCTGTTGGATCTTGGAACTGTGAGACATGCATAGTTCCAAATAAGCCAAGTGATTATAAATGTGTAGCATGTGGAGCACCAAAACCAGGAGCAGAGTCTAGTTCATCATCGTCTTCGTCTAAGTTTACCTTTGGTGCAGGAACTTCGATTGCAAGTAAATTTGCCCCTGTGTCTGGATCCTGGACATGTGATGCTTGTATGATAGTAAACCAATCAGATGCTTCAAAATGCATAGCTTGTGAAACTCCAAAACCTGGTTCTTCATTAACAGGCGGCTTTACTTTAGCCACAGGAAATGCTGTTACGAAAAGCTCATTTACTTTTGGAGGGGCCAGCACGGGGTCCAATACAAAGACTACTCTTCAGTTTGGAACAACATCTTCCAAATCAGATTCTTCTAGTCCTTTTACATTTATGGCAACTCTACCAAAGTAGATATGAATTGACAGTTCTACCACAGGATCCTTGCGGATCCGTCGCGGATCCACCATTGTGGATCCATGGATTCGATTCCGGAGATTCTGGATCCACTCGGACTTTTTAAAACCGTAGTAAACGTCCAAGTGTAAACACGGCGTAAGTGATGTCTGTTTTTTTCGCAGTAATTGTTGCATAATTTTAATTTTTCAACATTGGACAGCCTATCATTGTATAATTGTTTTCGTATTTCTTATGATATTATTGAATATATAATCTTAGTTAGGAATCTTCGAGAAATTAATTGGCAGGAATGAAAGAGTCCTTTTAAGGGGACTTGTTTTTACTTTAGTTAGTATTAACATTTCACATTCATGCATATGTAAATATTATCAAACAAATTGGCGTATATTTTGTAAAAAAAAAAATTCGGCGAATTTCAATGGACTTCTGCCATAACTGTTTCTCTAGGATTCTTTAAAGATATCTATTAACAAGCATCGAAAATAGTTAGCAATTTCTTTTTGAAAGAGTCATTTAATCGTCAAGTGTTTTTTTCTTACAAAAGGCGCCTTGCCGAACAAGTAAACCACAGTGGAAATGCGTTAGCTATTTTGAAATTTAGAGAATGTTTGAACAGCCTGGTTTTTTTAAATAGCATTTTAGTTATGAAGTTCAAACGAAGATGGTCCCGATTATGGAACAAAAACGGCACCTTGATTCCATTTGCAAGGTCACCATCGTCTCGTTTTTGATAATGACAATGTTATAGTTAGTACCAAAATTGCAATTTAAATATTTACATAATATAAGAAGAAACGTGTTTTAGGCACAGTCTGACTGTAATAACTATGAAAGCTAATCTATTCTTGAATTTCAAAATAGCTAAAACGTTACAGGGTCTTCATCCCTCCAAAGGAACTGTCCAGGGATGAGAATCACTTTTGAAAATAATTTTTGACGATTTTTGCTCTTTTAATATTAGTTTAACGATAAGATTTAAAAATAACATTTCTGTTGATATAAAGACTATTATTAATCTGATAGCAGTAGTCATAGTTTAACATTCTGCTACAGATATTAATATTAGTCTATCGTCGGACTGAATTTATTAATTAACAATAAAATAAACTTATTATTTTTACTTAAGCAAAATACAAGTTTGTCTTGCTTCACCTTCACCCTCTTCCTCATGTTGTTTGAATACATTCTGATTGGATATCCGTAGGAACGGTTACCCAATAGTGCATGGAAATTCCTCTAATGTCTTCCTGGTAATGGCATCGCATTGATCATTCCACCAGTACTGATAGACATGCAGTTAGGATTGATTCTAGTGCCCATCACAATCTTGTGTAACTGGAGTCACCATAAGTACCAATGGCTACCGGTACTGGTGGACGAACAGGTTGGATTGATTCTAGTTCTGATCATTACTGCTCATACCACTGGAGTCACCAGGGCACCACAGGTCACTGTAGGCACCCATCCACCAGCAATGAAGGGCGTACAGGGAGGATTGCTTCTAGTGTCCATCACTACTGCTCATATCACTGGAGTAACTATTGGCATCCATCCAGCAGTACTGATGGACGTAGACTGTGAACAGTTCCTCTTTTCCCTCCTAACTCAGTCGAGTCGGGTTTTTTCCTGCCTTGGACGCGCGGGGAGTTGGGGCGAGTTTGAAGCGGCACGCGGGAGAGATGAAAAGTAGGGACTGTGGACAACACACAGAAATGATTTACGCGTTGCTCACACAACGCAAAATTCCCATTGGTTGAAAATGATCGATCTGTCAACGAGCTGTCAAGGTCCAGATCCAGCTGATTACTAATATAAGCATCGCTGTTTCGAGCCGCCGGGTTTTCAAATTAAAATCTTTCTTGAAAACCGAAACTTATGTCAGAGGATTGTTTTCCAGCAGAGCGAAAACTGATCGCAGCGGCAGTCAAAACTACTGTAATTCGCTGGCGAATTCGTTCTAAATGATCGACGATCGAGCGGCCGAATGGAAAAGACAGATGTGTTTGTAGTCGACCCGTAGTCGAATCAAGCTGATAATTCTTTATTCTTCTCCACAGTCGTCAATGGCTGTAAATTTGTCGATTTTCAAAAAACGTTTTCTCGGCCGGTGTAACACCTGACAAAATGAAACTTCGTAGGGTTACTAAAGTAAAGGTGCTCTATCTAGTGCTGGTATTGGTTTACAATTTTAACTCATTTGAATTTTGGACCTCCATGTGACATGACACATCATAGCACATGCGCTAATTCTAGGAATTCAATTTCTCTGAAAAACTCCTCTGAGTAACAGCTATTAATATCAGTTATTCCAAGGTTTTAAAATGGATTCCTGTATAGCTCGTCTAAAGGATGATGTCCAGTGTTCTCTATGTCATGATACACTTACTGAACCAAAGATATTGAAATGTTTTCACACATTTTGTAAGCCTTGCATCAAAAGACACGCCGAGCTGATTGAGGAAGTCAACGTCTTCAAATGTCCTCAGTGTAAATCACAAACTCCTTTGCCAGATTTGAACAGTGTAGAAGATCTAAGATCGAGTTTACTACATTCCAGGATGTTAAAGGTCTTGGATTCCGTAGAAAGTGAGAAGGTTTGTTCTGTTTCTAAAAGCCATTCAACAGCATCTTGGCATTGCTTTGACTGTAATCGCTCGTTGTGCATGTGACGAATGCGAGAAGAGTCACTCGTTATTCACCAAAGACCACAACCTTGCATCTCTTGTCGGGACGAAAGAAGAAGACATCAATCTGATGCTGAGCAGAGAGGCTAACTGTGAACATCACGTTAATAAGCTGGTAGAGTCGTTCTGTAAAGACTGTGAAAAAGCTGTTTGTATAGAATGTTTAAGATGTGCTCACGAAGATCACTTGACCCGTACGTTGTCAAATTATGCAGAGACGAAGAGAGCTATTTTGTCTGAAAAACTCGAGCAGCTGAGACAGAGTGAAAAAGATATGGAAATGAAATTCATGGCAGTTGAAATAATGAATGGTCAATTTAAAGAATCTTGTGAGAAAGCTAAGCTAGAAGTAAAGGAAACGGTAGAAAAGATTTTTGAGATATTGCAGAAGAAAGCTCTCGAACTGACCAACCAAATCGATGAAGAAATCTTGAAAGCTGACAAAATGAAAGTCGAAGGCCGGTGTCTGCTTGATCAACAGCGAGGAATGATTATTTATTTGAATAAGCTGTTAGAAAAAGGTATTGCAAGTGAAGTCATTGATGAAAAAGGATTTGAAGGAAAAGCAGTAGATATTTTCCAAGTTCAAGAAAAGGATTATTGTGGAATGACATTTGTTACTAACCAAGAGCTACTAAATCAAGCGAACTTAGGTCTTGGAATATTGGACAAATTAAAAGATACACAATATAAAATAGGCAGTGCAATAGCTTGCTTTGCGGCACACGGGGAACAGGATAGTACGGCAGTTGACAGCAAAATTAAAACAAAGAAAATAGCACCAACAGCAACTGGTTTTGGAAAGTTTTTTGGGTCACTAGCCCCAACAGCAGCTACTTTTGGAACTCCTGCTTTTTCAAAAGCACCAACAACACCTGCTTTTGGAATTCCTTTTGGGTCATCAGCACCAACATCAACTGCTTTTGGAACTTCTGCTTTTTCAAAAGCACCAACAACAACTGCTTTTGGAACTCCTGCTTTTTCAAAAGCACCAACAACACCTACTTTTGGGATTCCTGTTGGGTCACCAGCACCAACAACAACTGCTTTTGGAACTTCTGCTTTTTCAAAAGCACCAACAACAACTGCTTTTGGAACTCCTGCTTTTTCAAAAGCACCAACAACAACTGCTTTTGGAACTCCTGCTTTTTCAAAAGCACCAACAACAACTGCTTTTGGAACTCCTGCTTTTTCAAAAGCATCAACAACAACTGCTTTTGGAACTCCTGTTCTTTCAAAAGCATGGCCAAAAACAACTGCTTTTGGAAAATTTGCTTAGGAGATATATAAGGGATAAAGCAGACTAGCCATTTCCACCTGTCTAAATGAAGACGATTATAATTATACAGCATATATATTAGACTGAGAAGTCTCATAGAATCAAGAGTGTAGCTAGACGTTTTCGTAGTGTAAGCACAAAGAATTGAATATTGAACGCCAATGGTTGCGAACCACTAAAAGTTTATAAGTTTGTAGGATTTCAAATGTACGCACATGGGTATGTATGTATATGGTACCTACGACCCTGATTATCATAAATATATCCCATATGTTATGTTATCAGAAGATAAAATACGAATACCAATAAAAGTCATAGTATCCTCTCTACCTAGAGCATGCGTAGTCCTTTAACTGAGGGTGAAACGTGAAAGTCGCAACTCCATCTGCATTTAACGTCTCTGAATGAGATGGGAGCACCATTTTACTTGGTCATCCGAGCCACGTACGAAGCTCTAACCATTTGCAGATATTCTTAGAGCAAAGGCAGCACCTTCTACTCAGATATTTTAAGACCCCGAGTGTTGATCCTGTATGAACAATATAGTCCGGTGCCCAACCAATTGAGCCAAATTCACATAGTACCCGCAGTGTGATTGGTTCATAAGCCGTGTTTAATATGTCTGTCAAAACACAAGAATGACGTCACAACCATTAGAAAAACTTCTACCTTTCCTGTTAATTAAGCATCAGTTTGCTTTTTGGAGGCATTTCTCTATGTTACAATGTCTCAAAAAAACACTTTCTTTACGGTGGCTCGTAGGTGCCATCGGATTTGACCACACTTTTTTGGCAGCACATTCTGGAGCACTAGATGACAACTGGCAATGTACGTTTGTTGTGCCATTCATGTGACAATTTTTAGTGTCATTTACGTGACAATTCACAATGTTTAGTGCCAGTTAGCTTGTAAAACTGGCGGTTTTAGGGGACTGGGGACTGGGTAGTCACCCTCCCCCTCCCCTTCCCCAGTCCCCTAACACCGCCAGCTACGCAGGCTAGATCTCTTACAAAGATTAAAGAGAATTCTTTATTTAGATAACGCTGAACCGTTGAATGATTTAATCAAGCGTACTTAAACAGCAGTGTGGCATTGTTTTTTCTGTTGTGCTATTGACAATCATTCGACGTCTATAATTAATCATAATAGATTGACTGAAAATGAGAAACTGTGACTCTTTCTAAGAATTTTTTTAGCCTCACTCCAAGATATATAATGACTGATTCAAATGATCGATCCATGTAATATTTTCTTTGCCTTGAATTCGAGATTGAATGTTTTGTGGTCGTCCGGGCGAGTTTGGGAAGGGTCTATCAATAGATTAATAGATTATAGTCCTCTTTTCACACAGCATTGATTTAATTTTCGCAAATTTTTTCTCTTATATTTCCTTATTCATTAATTATATTTTTCTTAAGGGTTTCTTTGAGGGATGGTTAGTATATTTTACATGGGTTGGGTTTGGGTAATACACCGTGTAGGGGACTTAATGTTCTATTGTGTTATCACCTGCCTTTGGCAAATTGATTGAGAAAAAAAAATGGTAATAATAATAATTCTACATACAGTCATTGTTTAAAAGGTTGTCCGGTGAAAAATGACTTAAACAAAAGAAGTATCACATGATGTTTTTTATTTGTTTTAAACAATATAAATTCTGGTTTCAAACTCTATAACGAGTAACAATGAACAGAGAATAATAATTATTAACTCTACTTATACAATGATTGCTGGTATCGAGCATTTAGAGCGGGTGTATTAGGTATCGCCGGTGTGACATTTCTTTTGGTCTAAATGTCTTTTTTGGTGGACAACATTAATGACATGACTTATATATATGTGTGTGTTTGACAGACAGGTGGGTTCATGAAAATAAACTCATTTTGGCTGTCACCATGTAATTAGACGCCAAACAGTTTTCTCTCTCAAAATTAAGGCTTAAGTAATCCTACCGTACAAAAACCTATTGAAACAGGTTAATTATATATGTATGTGTGAACAGATGTTGTATGTTGTATAATGAGAGTCGTGTGAATTCTGGAAACGAATGTTAACTATTCGATTCACAAATACAAAGAAAAAAGCGAGAACGATAAAAAAGATGGTAAATATTTGTCAAAAATGTGCTCAAAAACAAAATGATTCGTTGAAGAAAGTGTCAAAGTGAGACGTGTTCACGCATTGCAAAGTAGCGAATACATAAGATAGACTCTGTGAAGACAATATATGAGTGGAAAATTCCGATTAACTTTGTGGTAGTTTAACTTGTTATAATTAGAGGATTTCTAATTTACGGAATCCAATAACGCTTGGGGGGGGGGGAAACAAGAAGAAAAAAGGAACTACAAGAAAGGAAAAGGAGGAAGAAGAAGAAGAAGAAGAAGAAGAAGAAGAAGAAGAAGAAGAAGAAGAAGAAGAAGAAGAAGAAGAAGAAGAAGAAGAAGAAGAAGAAGAAGAAGAAAAGTTTAAGGGATTGTACAAGGTAATATAATTCATTTTCAGAAAGCTAGAAATTATTTTATCAACTCCGAATTGTCTGATTATGCAGAGCAAGCAATGGTTGGAATCTTGATGAGAAAAAATTTAGTATCTCAGTAAGTATTTGTAAAATAGCTAAAGTGCTATTCTGATCAAATTTCAATGTCTCCAATCTTCACTATTTCAACACATCAACACATTTTAACACGACAAATCACTTAACGAAAAAAAGAAATCTTGGGACATCTATTTCAATCTCTAAAAATTTGCAAATTTTATTTCTTGTAATGTTTATTCATTTAGAAATTTAAGGACCAGATGTTTACTGTCCAATTAAAGCAAAGCTGTTGGGGTCCACGTTTCAAGATCTTTTTCGCCATATATCTTAACCCCAATTTTGAATATTACTTCTTAGGATGTACGTTGATAACCAAGTTGCCCAAGTCGCCGTCATCGTATCACTATCCATCCTTTTACTGACTGATGTCGTTGGGAACACTCTGGTTATACTAATCATTCTGACCAATAAATCCATGAAATCACCAATGAACTACCTCCTCGCTAACCTTGCTGTAGCTGACATCTTCGTAGGGTTATTTCTTGGACCGTTTATGATCTTTAGGCCTTTCTTTACGCATCCTGAGGGTCTTACAGGAAAATTTTTATGTAACCTGTTGACGGGTGGAAACATATCCTGGGTAGCTCTGGTTACCTCGTCGTTATCTTTGGTTGCCATTTCGATTGAAAGATACTTCGCTATTGCGCAACCTCTGTCCGCACAACAAAGACTATCAACGACGAAGGTCAAGAGGATAGCTACCGGAGCCTGGATTTTCGCTGTAATAGTAAATATTCCATTGTTCGTTTCAAAATATTACAACACCAAAATCAAGCAGTGCACTGAACAATGGCCAGAAAGTCTGCCTTGGTTTTCAAGTGTATATAGTTTCATTTGGTTCTTTTTCTTTGGAATTGTTCCTATCGCAATCATGTTTATTCTGTACAGCAAAACCATCTACACTCTCTGGTTCAAGCAGCAACAAGTACAAGGTACACAACTAGCCATGTTGAAGTCAAGGAAGAAAGTAACCAAGATGATGGTCGTTGTCAGTGTTGTCTATGCTGTCTGTATGCTTCCTAATCTTGTGATATATCTTGTCAACCAATTTGATCAGAACCCGGAATTCTATAGCGTTCCTTGGGCCTTTAGTATTGTCCTTATAGCCTGCAACTCAGCCATTAATCCGTTCATCTATACCTTGCAGAGCGAGAATTTTAGACGTTATTTGATAGAACTGGTTTGTTGTAGAAAGCTGCGAAAAAATCGTATAGGGATTGAAAGTGTGACCACTGACAAGGGTAATGAGACATCAGTAGAGCTAAATACCCAGCCTGAGATGGAATAAGGATGGGATGGGATGGATGGGATGGGATGGGATGGGATGGGATGGGATGGGATGGGATGGGATGGGATGGGATGGGATGGCATGGATAGATGAATTGGATGGATAGATGGATGGATGGATGGATGGATGGATGGATGGATGGATGGATGGATTGATGGATGGATGGATGGATGGATGGATGGATGGATGGATGGATGGATGGATGGATGGATGGATGGATGGATGGATGGATGGATGGATGGATGGATGGATGGATGGATGGATGGATGGATGGATGGATGGATGGATGGATGGATGGGATGGATGCATGGATAGATGGATGAATGCATGCATGGATTAATGAATGAAAGGATGAAAGGATGAAAGGATGAAAGGATGAAAGGATGAGAATGGATAAATGCCTTAGAAATCAAAATCTAAAGGTAGTTTTACGGACTTGAGACCAGTCCTCCCATATCATCTCTATCGCTGCAGTAGCTTTATCGTGCTAAATTAAAATGCATCAAAACATTTTTGTGAAGAAAACGAAGAATGCACTTAAATTCTTCGGTGGAAAACGTAGTATATCGTACATCAAGCTCAATAAGTCATGCTTCCTTCAACGTTTTCCTCTCAGCCTCATCATCAAACTATACACATTATCGATTGAATTAAAGTTTTCGCCATATGGTCTCCGTTGTGGTGAAATCGTGGCAGTCCTTATCCTAACATCAAGCGTTTTACAGATTTACTGTTAAATACCAAGACCATTTCCAGCAGTGTGAATCTCTGATATAGTTACTATTCACATTTATATCTCTATTTATCTATTTAATATATATTCTCATGTATGCTGTTAATCTCTGTTGAGCATCCTTGTAGTTCAGCCCATGGCTGCGAGAGCTGAATAAACTATTAACTATTTTACTAGTTCAGTAGTATTGCCGCGTACATGGAACATTAATCTGTCCCAATAAGCAGTTTGCATGTTAATACTCTTGTACGTAAATGAACATGTGCTACCATTCAATTGTCAACAGGACATGTCAGTCCTATAGACACATTCGGAAAATTACCGCTTATTTACATATTTTCTAAATTTAATGCGTCAAGAGAAGCAAATAGTGTTAGTTGAAAGAAGATAATATAAATAAAAATGTGAAAATTTTGGAACAAAAGAGTGATTATTTTAAGAGTTACTGCAGTGCAAAATGTGCAAATGACACCAAAACAAGGCTAGTCAGTATTGAACAGCAAAATCTCATACTAATATCTGTAGATTCATCCCGCAATAACTCAAAAGGAAAAAATGCCATGGCATTGACATTCTCCCTATTCACTCCTTTTTGCATGCTCTTTCATGTAAAAGTGAAATATTGATGAAATTTTTGATTGATGAAGTTTGAATACAAAAGTGAAGAATCGCCATTTTTAGAATCAGTCTATACTATAATGGTCAGGGCCTTGTGGCTAACTAGATCTCTGGACAGATCATCATTGGTCCAACAAAAATTCAATTTCAAAACCAAATGAATTCAAGTTTATGTTTTGTTAGGCTATCCGTACAAAGTAAGAATGATAGTTGAGAAAAATTTCATTCGGATATATTAAATATTATTTAAAATTTCTGATACAGGACTTCCTCGTAAAACAATGATATAAATATATCACCAAAAAATTTCTGAATGAAACTTTTTGTACATGATGACCTTGGTGTTTATCGAAGAGTTCCTATTTGCAGAAAAATAAAGAAGATGAAAAACATCGCCTCCTGAATAATTACCTGACAGTCTGTCTCTTGCCGGAAATATATTCGCGCGTATACAAACTGGAAAATTTAGTATAAACTTTGGATATAGCAGCAGTTTTTTTCGAACAATGAGCACAGGACATCAGAGTAATCGTACTTAAGGTGAGAAAGAAACGTTTTGCTAAAAATTGATGGCAAAATGTCACATGTTTTATTCTTACAAGGTAAAAAATGTCTTGGCAGCCCTGTGCCACAGTTTTTCTTTTGACTCTGCTTTAACGAATTTTGTAAATAATTTACCATTTCTTACTGTCTCTAGCGCAGCGCCATTGAACTGCTGGAAATGGCGCTATATAAATAAATATATTATATTGTTATATATTATATTAAGAAACGATGGGATGCATGGCAAGCGCTGAACTGCGAAATAGCTTTTTCTTAATTGTGCATACTTTCTTTTATTCTTGACCCAACTGGAAATGAGAACGCACTGCTATCCCACGCAGTGATGTCTCACTTGTCCGTTGACTTTCTGAACAAATCAGAAGCCATCATGTCGTGTTACATCTACATGTGTAGTTTTACAGTGAGGAAACTCGAACCGTGAACACTTTGAGGTTTTTTCATACTTTTTTTCTCCTTTATCCCTTGTGTGAATCGATTGGAAATATGATTTATTTTGAACAATATGATTATTGAGTTCAGTGCTTCATTTTCAGAAGGTTTGAAGCAGTAAAAGTTCATAAAATAAAAAAATATAAAAATATCAAGTGTTCATGGTTCGCGTGTCCTCACTGTAAAGCATCACTCTGCCATCATTGACTTTCAGCAGGACTAAATTATCGTCCTTTCCAGCTACACCACTTATTTTTCTCGGCATTTTCAAACCGATTATTTACGTGAAACGTTTTTACTTTAGGTATTAGATGACGTTCAGAACTAAAACAAATTGCCGACTCAAAGTATGGAGTACATGATTGACATGATGATTGACATGTCCTAAGGGACCCCACCCCCCCCCCCCCCCTACATAAATAATGACCGGTCCCTAATACAAATATATTGACACACTTTTTTATTCACGCCGTACAACGTGGGATTTGTATTAAAAAAAGAATATATATATCCTATTCTTTTGCTCTATTTTGGACCATTTTCACACTAACAAAAATAATTATTTATAAAGCATACAAAGTAGGCCATCTTTGGCTCATTTTTCAATAAATTAATTTGGAAAAAAAAAACACTAGAATAAATCATTTTCAAAAATAAACAGGACATAGATTACATTAGGTAAGGAGTGAAAAAGGGGTCAAAGTCCATCAAAACCATGAAATAATGTCCAACTTTTCTCATCATTAATCACCAAAAACATTTTCAATTATGGAAATATACACGAGATAAATTGCATTGAAAAAGGAATTTAAAGTCTTAAAGTCCATCAATCCCATAGAAGGAAGAACAGTTCCAACCCCTCAATAACTAAACTTTTGAATAAAAAAATACCATGGGTATATGGCTTCACTTTCTGACCCCCAAAAACCAACCTATTTAATAAAGAAATACCATGGGTATATGGCTCCACTTTCTCACCCCCAAAACCCAACCTCTTTAATAAAGAAATACCATGGGTATATGGCTCCACTTTCACAACCCCAAAAACCAACCTATTCAATAAAGAAATCACCATCGATAAATGGCTTCATTTTCTGACCCCCAAAAACCAACCTATTCAATAAAGAAATACCATGGATATATCTCTTCACTTTCTCACCCCCAAAAACCAACCTCTTTAATAAAGAAATACCATGGATATCTCTCTTCACTTTCTCACCCCCAACACCCAACCTCTTTAATAAAGAAATACCATGGATATATCTCTTCACTTTCTCACCCCTCAAAACCCAACCTATTCAATAAAGAAATACCATGGATATATCTCTTCACTTTCTCACCCCCAAAACCCAACCTCTTTAATAAAGAAATACCATGGATATATCTCTTCACTTTCTCACCCCCAAAACCCAACCTATTCAATAAAGAAATACCATGGGTATATCTCTTCACTTTCTCACCCCCCAAAAACCAACCTCTTTAATAAAGAAATACCATGGGTATATCTCTTCACTTTCTCACCCCCAAAAAACAACCTATTCAATAAAAAAATACCATGGGTATATCTCTTCACTTTCTCACCCCCAAAAAACAACCTATTCAATAAAGAAATACCATGGGTATATCTCTTCACTTTCTCACCCCCCAAAAACCAACCTATTCAATAAAAAAATACCATGGGTATATCTCTTCACTTTCTCACCCCCCAAAAACCAACCTATTCAATAAAAAAATACCATGGGTATATCTCTTCACTTTCTCACCCCCAAAAAACAACCTATTCAATAAAAAAATACCATGGGTATATCTCTTCACTTTCTCACCCCCAAAAAACAACCTATTCAATAAAGAAATACCATGGGTATATCTCTTCACTTTCTCACCCCCCAAAAACCAACCTATTCAATAAAAAAATACCATGGGTATATCTCTTCACTTTCTCACCCCCCAAAAACCAACCTATTCAATAAAAAAATACCATGGGTATATCTCTTCACTTTCTCACCCCCAAAAAACAACCTATTCAATAAAAAAATACCATGGGTATATCTCTTCACTTTCTCACCCCCAAAACCCAACCTCTTTAATCAAAAGATACCGTGCATCAATGGCTTCATTTTCTGATCTAAAAAACTAAGCTCCTTAATGAAAAAATGGTCATTAGTCGATAAAAATCAAAGTCTATACCCATGCCAAAAATGACCTATTTTCAACCCTTAAAATATAATGCATATTTTCTAAAAAGGTGTGAAAATGGTCCAAAACCGATAAAAACCATGGGCTATAGCCCATGCTTTTGGCCCGAAAATGGCCAAAAATGACCTATTTTCAACCCTTAAAATATAATGCATATTTTCTAAAAAGGTGTGAAAATGGTCCAAAATCGATAAAAACCATGGGCTATAGCCCATGCTTTTGGCCCGAAAATGGCCAAAAATGACCTATTTTCAACCCTTAAAATATAATACATATTTTCTAAAAAGGTGTGAAAATGGTCCAAAATCGATAAAAACCATGGGCTATAGCCCATGCTTTTGGCCCGAAAATGGCCAAAAATGACCTATTTTCAACCCTTAAAATATAATGCATATTTTCTAAAAAGGTGTGAAAATGGTCCAAAATCGATAAAAACCATGGGCTATAGCCCATGCTTTTGGCCCGAAAATGGCCAAAAATGACCTATTTTCAACCCTTAAAATATAATGCATATTTTCTAAAAAGGTGTGAAAATGGTCCAAAATCGATAAAAACCATGGGCTATAGCCCATGCTTTTGGCCCGAAAATGGCCAAAAATGACCTATTTTCAACCCTTAAAATATAATGCATATTTTCTAAAAAGGTGTGAAAATGGTCCAAAATCGATAAAAACCATGGGCTATAGCCCATGCTTTTGGCCCGAAAATGGCCAAAAATGACCTATTTTCAACCCTTAAAATATAATGCATATTTTCTAAAAAGGTGTGAAAATGGTCCAAAATCGATAAAAACCATGGGCTATAGCCCATGCTTTTGGCCCGAAAATGGCCAAAAATGACCTATTTTCAACCCTTAAAATATAATGCATATTTTCTAAAAAGGTGTGAAAATGGTCCAAAATCGATAAAAACCATGGGCTATAGCCCATGCTTTTGGCCCGAAAATGGCCAAAAATGACCTATTTTCAACCCTTAAAATATAATGCATATTTTCTAAAAAGATGTGAAAATGGTCCAAAATCGATAAAAACCATGGGCTATAGCCCATGCTTTTGGCCCGAAAATGGCCAAAAATGACCTATTTTCAACCCTTAAAATATAATGCATATTTTCTAAAAAGGTGTGAAAATGGTCCAAAATCGATAAAAACCATGGGCTATAGCCCATGCTTTTGGCCCGAAAATGGCCAAAAATGACCTATTTTCAACCCTTAAAATATAATGCATATTTTCTAAAAAGGTGTGAAAATGGTCCAAAATCGATAAAAACCATGGGCTATAGCCCATGCTTTTGGCCCGAAAATGGCCAAAAATGACCTATTTTCAACCCTTAAAATATAATGCATATTTTCTAAAAAGGTGTGAAAATGGTCCAAAATCGATAAAAACCATGGGCTATAGCCCATGCTTTTGGCCCGAAAATGGCCAAAAATGACCTATTTTCAACCCTTAAAATATAATGCATATTTTCTAAAAAGGTGTGAAAATGGTCCAAAATCGATAAAAACCATGGGCTATAGCCCATGCTTTTGGCCCGAAAATGGCCAAAAATGACCTATTTTCAACCCTTAAAATATAATGCATATTTTCTAAAAAGGTGTGAAAATGGTCCAAAACCGATAAAATCCATGGGCTATAGCCCATGCTTTTGGCCCGAAAATGGCCAAAAATGACCTATTTTCAACCCTTAAAATATAATGCATATTTTCTAAAAAGGTGTGAAAATGGTCCAAAATCGATAAAAACCATGGGCTATAGCCCATGCTTTTGGCCCGAAAATGGCCAAAAATGACCTATTTTCAACCCTTAAAATATAATGCATATTTTCTAAAAAGGTGTGAAAATGGTCCAAAATCGATAAAAACCATGGGCTATAGCCCATGCTTTTGGCCCGAAAATGCCCAAAAATGACCTATTTTCAACCCTTAAAATATAATGCATATTTTCTAAAAAAGATGTGAAAATGGTCCAAAATCGATAAAAACCATGGGCTATAGCCCATGCTTTTGGCCCGAAAATGGCCAAAAATGACCTATTTTCAACCCTTAAAATATAATGCATATTTTCTAAAAAGGTGTGAAAATGGTCCAAAATCGATAAAAACCATGGGCTATAGCCCATGCTTTTGGCCCGAAAATGGCCAAAAATGACTTATTTTCAACCCTTAAAATATAATGCATATTTTCTAAAAAGGTGTGAAAATGGTCCAAAATCGATAAAAACCATGGGCTATAGCCCATGCTTTTGGCCCGAAAATGGCCAAAAATGCCTATTTTCAACCCTTAAAATATAATGCATATTTTCTAAAAAGGTGTGAAAATGGTCCAAAATCGATAAAAACCATGGGCTATAGCCCATGCTTTTGGCCCGAAAATGGCCAAAAATGACCTATTTTCAACCCTTAAAATATAATGCATATTTTCTAAAAAGGTGTGAAAATGGTCCAAAATCGATAAAAACCATGGGCTATAGCCCATGCTTTTGGCCCGAAAATGGCCAAAAATGACCTATTTTCAACCCTTAAAATATAATGCATATTTTCTAAAAAGGTGTGAAAATGGTCCAAAATCGATAAAAACCATGGGCTATAGCCCATGCTTTTGGGCCGAAAATGGCCAAAAATGACCTATTTTCAACCCTTAAAATATAATGCATATTTTCTAAAAAGGTGTGAAAATGGTCCAAAATCGATAAAAACCATGGGCTATAGCCCATGCTTTTGGCCCGAAAATGGCCAAAAATGACCTATTTTCAACCCTTAAAATATAATGCATATTTTCTAAAAAGGTGTGAAAATGGTCCAAAATCGATAAAAACCATGGGCTATAGCCCATGCTTTTGTCCCGAAAATGGCCAAAAATGACCTATTTTCAACCCTTAAAATATAATGCATATTTTCTAAAAAGGTGTGAAAATGGTCCAAAATCGATAAAAACCATGGGCTATAGCCCATGCTTTTGGCCCGAAAATGGCCAAAAATGACCTATTTTCAACCCTTAAAATATAATGCATATTTTCTAAAAAGGTGTGAAAATGGTCCAAAATCGATAAAAACCATGGGCTATAGCCCATGCTTTTGGGCCGAAAATGGCCAAAAATGACCTATTTTCAACCCTTAAAATATAATGCATATTTTCTAAAAAGGTGTGAAAATGGTCCAAAATCGATAAAAACCATGAGCTATAGCCCATGCTTTTGGCCCGAAAATGGCCAAAAATGCCTATTTTCAACCCTTAAAATATAATGCATATTTTCTAAAAAGGTGTGAAAATGGTCCAAAATCGATAAAAACCATGGGCTATAGCCCATGCTTTTGTCCCGAAAATGGCCAAAAATGACCTATTTTCAACCCTTAAAATATAATGCATATTTTCTAAAAAGGTGTGAAAATGGTCCAAAATCGATAAAAACCATGGGCTATAGCCCTTGCTTTTGGCCCGAAAATGGCCAAAAATGACCTATTTTCAACCCTTAAAATATAATGCATATTTTCTAAAAAGGTGTGAAAATGGTCCAAAATCGATAAAAACCATGGGCTATAGCCCATGCTTTTGGCCCGAAAATGGCCAAAAATGACCTATTTTCAACCCTTAAAATATAATGCATATTTTCTAAAAAGGTGTGAAAATGGTCCAAAATCGATAAAAACCATGGGCTATAGCCCATGCTTTTGGCCCGAAAATGGCCAAAAATGACCTATTTTCAACCCTTAAAATATAATGCATATTTTCTAAAAAGGTGTGAAAATGGTCCAAAATCGATAAAAACCATGGGCTATAGCCCATGCTTTTGGCCCGAAAATGGCCAAAAATGACCTATTTTCAACCCTTAAAATATAATGCATATTTTCTAAAAAGGTGTGAAAATGGTCCAAAATCGATAAAAACCATGGGCTATAGCCCATGCTTTTGGCCCGAAAATGGCCAAAAATGACCTATTTTCAACCCTTAAAATATAATGCATATTTTCTAAAAAGGTGTGAAAATGGTCCAAAATCGATAAAAACCATGGGCTATAGCCCATGCTTTTGGCCCGAAAATGGCCAAAAATGACCTATTTTCAACCCTTAAAATATAATGCATATTTTCTAAAAAGGTGTGAAAATGGTCCAAAATCGATAAAAACCATGGGCTATAGCCCATGCTTTTGGCCCGAAAATGGCCAAAAAATGACCTATTTTCAACCCTTAAAATATAATGCATATTTTCTAAAAAGGTGTGAAAATGGTCCAAAATCGATAAAAACCATGGGCTATAGCCCATGCTTTTGGCCCGAAAATGGCCAAAAATGACCTATTTTCAACCCTTAAAATATAATGCATATTTTCTAAAAAGGTGTGAAAATGGTCCAAAATCGATAAGAACCATGGGCTATAGCCCATGCTTTTGGCCCGAAAATGCCCAAAAATGACCTATTTTCAACCCTTAAAATATAATGCATATTTTCTAAAAAGGTGTGAAAATGGTCCAAAATCGATAAAAACCATGGGCTATAGCCCATGCTTTTGGCCCGAAAATGGCCAAAAATGACCTATTTTCAACCCTTAAAATATAATGCATATTTTCTAAAAAGGTGTGAAAATGGTCCAAAATCGATAAAAACCATGGGCTATAGCCCATGCTTTTGGCCCGAAAATGGCCAAAAATGACCTATTTTCAACCCTTAAAATATAATGCATATTTTCTAAAAAGGTGTGAAAATGGTCCAAAATCGATAAAAACCATGGGCTATAGCCCATGCTTTTGGCCCGAAAATCGCCAAAAATGACCTATTTTCAACCCTTAAAATATAATGCATATTTTCTAAAAAGGTGTGAAAATGGTCCAAAATCGATAAAAACCATGGGCTATAGCCCATGCTTTTGGCCCGAAAATGGCCAAAAATGACCTATTTTCAACCCTTAAAATATAATGCATATTTTCTAAAAAGGTGTGAAAATGGTCCAAAATCGATAAAAACCATGGGCTATAGCCCATGCTTTTGGCCCGAAAATGCCCAAAAATGACCTATTTTCAACCCTTAAAATATAATGCATATTTTCTAAAAAGGTGTGAAAATGGTCCAAAACCGATAAAATCCATGGGCTATAGCCCATGCTTTTGGCCCGAAAATGGCCAAAAATGACCTATTTTCAACCCTTAAAATATAATGCATATTTTCTAAAAAGGTGTGAAAATGGTCCAAAATCGATAAAAACCATGGGCTATAGCCCTTGCTTTTGGCCCGAAAATGGCCAAAAATGACCTATTTTCAACCCTTAAAATATAATGCATATTTTCTAAAAAGGTGTGAAAATGGTCCAAAATCGATAAAAACCATGGGCTATAGCCCATGCTTTTGGCCCGAAAATGCCCAAAAATGACCTATTTTCAACCCTTAAAATATAATGCATATTTTCTAAAAAGGTGTGAAAATGGTCCAAAATCGATAAAAACCATGGGCTATAGCCCATGCTTTTGGCCCGAAAATGCCCAAAAATGACCTATTTTCAACCCTTAAAATATAATGCATATTTTCTAAAAAGGTGTGAAAATGGTCCAAAAATCGATAAAAACCATGGGCTATAGCCCATGCTTTTGGCTGGAAAATGGCCAAAAATGACCTATTTTCAACCCTTAAAATATAATGCATATTTTCTAAAAAGGTGTGAAAATGGTCCAAAATCGATAAAAACCATGGGCTATAGCCCATGCTTTTGGCCCGAAAATGGCCAAAAATGACCTATTTTCAACCCTTAAAATATAATGCATATTTTCTAAAAAGGTGTGAAAATGGTCCAAAATCGATAAAAACCATGGGCTATAGCCCATGCTTTTGGCCCGAAAATGCCCAAAAATGACCTATTTTCAACGCTTAAAATATAATGCATATTTTCTAAAAAGGTGTGAAAATGGTCCAAAATCGATAAAATCCATGGGCTATAGCCCATGCTTTTGGCCCGAAAATGGCCAAAAATGACCTATTTTCAACCCTTAAAATATAATGCATATTTTCTAAAAAGGTGTGAAAATGGTCCCAAAATCGATAAAAACCATGGGCTATAGCCCTTGCTTTTGGCCCGAAAATGGCCAAAAATGACCTATTTTCAACCCTTAAAATATAATGCATATTTTCTAAAAAGGTGTGAAAATGGTCCAAAATCGATAAAAACCATGGGCTATAGCCCATGCTTTTGGCCCGAAAATGCCCAAAAATGACCTATTTTCAACCCTTAAAATATAATGCATATTTTCTAAAAAGGTGTGAAAATGGTCCAAAATCGATAAAAACCATGGGCTATAGCCCATGCTTTTGGCCCGAAAATGCCCAAAAATGACCTATTTTCAACCCTTAAAATATAATGCATATTTTCTAAAAAGGTGTGAAAATGGTCCAAAATCGATAAAAACCATGGGCTATAGCCCATGCTTTTGGCTGGAAAATGGCCAAAAATGACCTATTTTCAACCCTTAAAATATAATGCATATTTTCTAAAAAGGTGTGAAAATGGTCCAAAATCGATAAAAACCATGGGCTATAGCCCATGCTTTTGGCCCGAAAATGGCCAAAAATGACCTATTTTCAACCCTTAAAATATAATGCATATTTTCTAAAAAGGTGTGAAAATGGTCCAAAATCGATAAAAAACCATGGGCTATAGCCCATGCTTTTGGCCCGAAAATGGCCAAAAATGACCTATTTTCAACCCTTAAAATATAATGCATATTTTCTAAAAAGGTGTGAAAATGGTCCAAAATCGATAAAAACCATGGGCTATAGCCCATGCTTTTGGCCCGAAAATGGCCAAAAATGACCTATTTTCAACCCTTAAAATATAATGCATATTTTTCTAAAAAGGTGTGAAAATGGTCCAAAATCGATAAAAAACCATGGGCTATAGCCCATGCTTTTGGCCCGAAAATGGCCAAAAATGACCTATTTTCAACCCCTTAAAATATAATGCATATTTTCTAAAAAGGTGTGAAAATGGTCCAAAAATCGATAAAAACCATGGGCTATAGCCCATGCTTTTGGCCCGAAAATGGCCAAAAATGACCTATTTTCAACCCTTAAAATATAATGCATATTTTCTAAAAAGGTGTGAAAATGGTCCAAAATCGATAAAAAACCATGGGCTATAGCCCATGCTTTTGGCCCGAAAATGGCCAAAAATGACCTATTTTCAACCCTTAAAATATAATGCATATTTTCTAAAAAGGTGTGAAAATGGTCCAAAATCGATAAAAACCATGGGCTATAGCCCATGCTTTTGGCCCGAAAATGGCCAAAAATGACCTATTTTCAACCCTTAAAATATAATGCATATTTTCTAAAAAGGTGTGAAAATGGTCCAAAATCGATAAAAAACCATGGGCTATAGCCCATGCTTTTGGCCCGAAAATGGCCAAAAATGACCTATTTTCAACCCTTAAAATATAATGCATATTTTCTAAAAAGGTGTGAAAATGGTCCAAAATCGATAAAAACCATGGGCTATAGCCCATGCTTTTGGCCCGAAAATGGCCAAAAATGACCTATTTTCAACCCTTAAAATATAATGCATATTTTCTAAAAAGGTGTGAAAATGGTCCAAAATCGATAAAAACCATGGGCTATAGCCCATGCTTTTGGCCCGAAAATGGCCAAAAATGACCTATTTTCAACCCTTAAAATATAATGCATATTTTCTAAAAAGGTGTGAAAATGGTCCAAAACCGATAAAATCCATGGGCTATAGCCCATGCTTTTGGCCCGAAAATGGCCAAAAATGACCTATTTTCAACCCTTAAAATATAATGCATATTTTCTAAAAAGGTGTGAAAATGGTCCAAAATCGATAAAAACCATGGGCTATAGCCCATGCTTTTGGCCCGAAAATGGCCAAAAATGACCTATTTTCAACCCTTAAAATATAATG